>OX352266.1:16513545-17073545 GCA_947086405.1 Esperia sulphurella
ATATGAAGTATACCGCTGCCGTGTGGTTTCCGGTAGAGTACAATAGGACCACTCCTACTCTTCCCGCGGATGTCGTACAAGGCGACTAAGGGAATACATTATAAAACATCAATCAGGCCTTCCCAACCCGTCTGGCCAGCGCGGGGAGTGTAGGCCAAATCCTCCGTCTGTCACCGGCAGATGAGAGAATGTTGTGTTCCTGCAGTGGAGACAAAAATAACCTGATGATGATGATGTACCGCTACGGCCACGCCTCCGCCACGCATTCGCCTTCTGTGTTTTCGGGTATTACTCAAACGCGTCACATCGCTCTCACAACCCTGTCTGATTGGCCCCGGCGATCGAGGCCGTGCCGCGTAGGTACGTAACTCACTGGGAAAATGACCAGTGATACACGAACTCATATTTTTATACCTAAAGTGACAAACCTACATTATTATGAAAGAATTAATAAAAAAAAAAAGTTGTTGTAAAGAAGCAATAGGGCTCGATTCTGAAGACACAACGTTAAAATTTGACAGCACTAAAACTGTTGCTATCCTTGTCACACAGTATTATCAAGATAAAGACGAAACCAATTTTAGCGCTGTCAAATTTTAAATGTGTGCCTTCAGAATCGGGCCCATTGTCAACATAAAATTAGTACAACCAAAGTATTTCCAGCATTATCCTTCATCTCATCATCCTCTGACGTTCACTGTTGGGAATAGATTACAAAGACTTTATTTGGCGAACACAAATACGACACAAGAATTAAAATTGACGACATAAATATGAAAAAAAAGCAAACAAATCACATAACCGTCAAAACAAAACAGAAAAAAAATTACACAGTGTTGTAGTGTGATGCCAAAAGGGTCCCTAGCTCAGCTTATGCTGTAGCAAGAGCTGCAGCGCTGATTGTCAGTGAGGCCACCAAATGACTCACGGACGCAGTTGGTACTCCCCTTAATGCCACAGATTCAATAAAAGCGCAAACCATCAAGGTGAACGACACCCTTTTATTACAAAAAAACCGTCATTACACGAGCACACTAACGTGAATTGCGTATTCACAAAAACGGTCGGACATATTGAGCGGTCGGAACGGAATGTAATAAAGCCTAGGTAATATGCCGCCGGCAGTGAAGCCGGGCCGGTTTTTATGCCGGGCAGTACCTCAGCTATGGA
The DNA here is from genome assembly GCA_947086405.1 of Esperia sulphurella. Lineage (NCBI taxonomy): Eukaryota > Metazoa > Arthropoda > Insecta > Lepidoptera > Oecophoridae > Esperia > Esperia sulphurella. The sequence continues at coordinate 16,514,716 of OX352266.1, forward strand.
GCATGTGAGTTATTGGGGCGGCAGGAATTATGATCGTTTGGTAATAGGGACGTTTGGGGACAGTCTAGTATTGCCTCGGGCCTTGTAACGATCGATGTCAATTTCTCGCTTTAGACAAACAGAGGACAACTTTTGAAGTTGAAATGGAAACATTACTTTGAAGTTACCAAATCACCATTGTCTACATCCAACGATCTCTATGTACTACTAGATGGAGCGTTCCAAACAATCGCTCTGTTCCACGCAAGCGAAATGAAACTTGTGCAGTTACTACGCAGAACATTTAATTATTACTAAATATTGACGCTACGGTTAAAAAATCCTACGTCTGTCTCCGGCAGATGAGATAGGGTTGTGCTCCTGCAGTGGAGACAATAATAACCTGATGATGATATACAATACTAGATACACATTCAATACATACTTACCCACACACATTTTGCGAACACAACAAATAAGAATATGCTACAATAATTACAAAATAAATTCAATATAAATTCATCATCAAAATCAAGAGAATCTTTAATTTATATCTCCCACTTAACAACCAGTATTTGGTTACTTTAAAGTAATGTGTTTCAAATTCTAATTCCAAATTACCAGTATTTGATAATTTTAATGTGTTTCAAATTTCAATTCCAAATTACCAGTATTTGATAACTTTAAAGTAATGTGTTTCAAATTCCAATTCCAAATTACCAGTATTTGATAACTTTAAAGTAATGTGTTTCAAATTCTAATTCCAAATTACCAGTATTTGATAATTTTAATGTGTTTCAAATTTCAATTCCAAATTACCAGTATTTGATAACTTTAAAGTAATGTGTTTCAAATTCCAATTCCAAATTACCAGTATTTGATAACTTTAAAGTAATGTGTTTCAAATTCTAATTCCAAATTACCAGTATTTGATAATTTTAATGTGTTTCAAATTTCAATTCCAAATTACCAGTATTTGATAACTTTAAAGTAATGTGTTTCAAATTCCAATTCCAAATTACCAGTATTTGATAACTTTAAAGTAATGTGTTTTCATTTCCAATTCCGAATTACCAATTTTGATGACTTTTAAACACTGTGCTTCAAATTCCAATTCCAAGTTACCAGTATTAGGTTACTTTAATGTTTCAATGTCGTGTGTTCTTTATGTGTGTATGTATAACACCTCTTAATACTCTGTCATATTGTGAATTGCCTTGAAATTCACTGTATGTTAATATATATGAATACTTTGTAGCAAATATTGATTTGTAACCTGCTCGAAACACTGAAGCAACTTTTTTATCAAACAGACACCTGATTGGTCGATGTGAGATAACAATATCTTGCTCGCGTGTAGTGTAGTAGAGATAGATTGTTATTTACCAGATGACCCCGCACTTAACTGTGAATGGAACCGAAATAGAGCTGGAATTCGGTCACAAGGTCAACAATCTGCTTTTAATATCAGATGTTTCCGTCGTATTGCGATGTTTGTCGTGGATTTTGTTTTATATCGCGGTCTGTACGTATCGCGCATGCGCCGTCGTTTTGTATGAGTTATAATTTCCGCCACTTTGATGCCAAGTCTCCTAGGTACGTTTCTTTAATGAATAATATTGTATTTATGCGATAGAGGTGGGTTCAATTAAAGAACGTTTTGAGGTATCAGTTACCTAGGTTACCTCTTTTGAGTGGTCCAAGACCTGAAGAAGGTGACCGGAAGCAGCTGGATGCGGAGGCCGGAGGCCGGGTGTGGTGGCGTTCATTAGGAAGGTCTCTGTTGAGGACTGACATGATGGTGAACTCTGTTGGGTACAAAGAACAAAGTCAAGATTTTTTGGAGTCAAAGTCTGAGAAAGATGTTGACTCTAGCCAATATTACTGTTAGATTGCCGGAGGTTGCGGGTTCGAATCCCGCTAGGGGCAAATGTTCGTATGATGAATATGAATGTTTGTACCTGTAGCGGTTCGAAATAAGTGGACTGTATTTTTGAATATAATATATATTGGGATATTCTTTGCTAAAGGGGTAGCCGGAATCACCACAAAAATTATAATAAATGGTCACGCACTCACCTTTAACTCGAACTCCTTGTGGTTGAAGCACTTTTCTGATATATATCTCGCGACACCGGTGTTTACTTACGCTTATTGTTCGTAACTGCTTGAAAATTGACATGTCATTGGAGATGCCACAAATGAGACCCAATTAGTTTTAGTCTCCACCAAAGAGCATGGCTATATAATATAATATTTGAGGGAATACCGAACATACCCCCCTCCGAAAGCAGCTTGAATGCTTTCTTTAATAGAGAAAAACTATAATTATATAAAATTAAGATAAGGTAGATGCAGGAAAATAATTAAATACAGAATCACAGTTTAACACTGGTCAAGAGAAAAAAAAACAATGCTTCTCATTAGCAAGAAATAAATAAATGAAAGTGGTACACTCCGCCACAAGAAATAAATAAATAACAAGTTACGTTAATTAACATAAGGTAAAGGACATAGTTCATTAATAGATATAAGATATGAGTACGAATATTAACAGCGCTATCTACTTTGTGGGCTGAGTATACAGATTCTACTACCGCACAACTAACACTTGGTCAACCTTTTCAAGAATTAAGGCTCCGATTTTGACATTAGGTATTGGCGTGAGCTTTGGTTTTAACTAAGCAATGTAATTGAAATAATAAAACATGTAATAACAGTGTTCAGATCCCTGTCAATCAGAAAATGATAGTAGAATTCGTTAAGACTTCATATTACAATAGTTATAATATAATAACGATAGACATATTACGTCAATGAAGATTGTATAGAATAATAGATTTACAAAAAAAACCAAACAATTTGTATTCAAAAATAAAATGACCTAATAACTTATCAACTCTTTTTGCAGAAATAAAACAATATATTATCATAAAAGGTCATACAGAATAATGACTGCGACCCCCCTCCATGAGCAAGTCATGTATATATAATATTAACAAAACATGAGACAATATATTTAAGGAAGGAACATAATCAGGTCGCTCGAACAGAATTTCAATTTGTTTGTAAAAAAGTAAGAACTAGATAATACTAGCTTGGTTTCTATAGACTGCAATAATGGTATTTAAAATGACAGATCAATACTTGTTGAAGTTCTAAAAGAGATGAGTATCGATGATATGGACATTCACATATTGCAGAGTTGGTATGCGTTAACAAATTGCATGTTGTGACTTTCGATAACATTTGAGAATCATCTCGCAGTGATGACACAAGCCATTCTTCTCTATCCTTCTTCAACCACAGCTGATTAATACAATTCATTAATGCCATCGGAAATGTATCGCATGAATACATACAAGTATTTGAAAAGAGACTGTCATTAATACCAACGTGGCAACTGCAATGTGAAGGTGGTAACATAACAACGTTTTTTGTAACACGGTTATAAGCACCATTTTTTACATTTGGATCACTTTGTGGTGACAAAGTTTCGTTTAAAATATCAACAGTAAATAGCTCGGCATGATCAAGAGCTACGTACTCTTTTATGAGATCGTCACAAGCTTGCTTTAATGCTGGAGTGCAAGAGAACTCACACTTAGTGGCTAAGAGAATATAGTCAGTTGAATCGTGTGATTCAGCATGAGAAAGAGAATCAGAAATACACGATGATGGTGCATTTGTTTCAGCATTGATGCCAGTATATTTATTAGCAATAGTATAGTTAGATTTATCCAGCAGATTCACAGATATCATAAAAGACGGTTGTTCTCCAAGTGTCATTGCATCTTGCAGAGGTTTATCAGTGGTCTGCTCTTCACGATTTGAAGGTAAAGTTTGTAAAGAAGATTTAGCAGTAGAGTATAGTTTACCACTGACAACAAATCCAAGTACTGTATTAATAACACTCGGAATATCAGAGGCGACAGTAAGAGGTTTGTCTTTTACTAGTTCGGAAACAATGTCATTTCCTAGTAATATATCCAATTGAGCTGTTTTATAAAAGAATGGATCTGCTAGCTCATAGTACTGATATTTATCAATAACGTCTTCAGAAATTAAGATGTTAGGCATATCTGATGATACTTTAGACACCACTACCATGTCGACTGTAAGAGTTGGACTTTCAAAGAGGCGTGGTTTCAGAACACATGAAACCATCCCATAATTTTCGACCTCTGTACCTCCTAATCCGGAAACAGTGAATGGACACTTAGTACGGATTAAACCCAAACGTTGAGCGCAGTCCAGAGAAATAAGTGAGCTTTGAGCTCCAGAATCCAGAACTGCACGGCAGTCTTGAAAAATCATGACTTTCACAGATGCATCAGCGACACGTGTACACGCTGTACCTAACACGACTTCGTAGTTTGCGCTTTCATTCACGGAATGAAGTGCATCCCCTGACGGCAACTCATCACAGGCATTCTCACTCACGGAGTGAAAAGCCAAATGTGTCTCCTCACTCACGGAATGAGGCGACATCAACACGGTCTCACTCATGGAATGAGACGGCACAGGCGTCACCCCACTCACGGAATGAGGTGACACAGGCGTCATCCCACTCACGGAGCGAGATGACACTAGAACTTGTGCTTGTCGTTGCACGTCTGGGTGACCAGGTAATTTCGGCACGGCCGATATCGACACCTGGGATTGCGCAGAGTCTCTATGAAGTAAGTAATGGTGTGGTGACGCACACACACCACAAGACAGCTTACTTTTACAATTAGTCGCATCGTGAGATTTTAAACAATTTGTACATAATTTGAGAGCATTGACACGGTCAATTCTCTGATCTATTGGCAGTTTACGAAACTGTTCACAGCGATAGATCATATGCTCAAGATTACAATGAGGACATACTAATTTGGTGTTCTCATTGGACGAGAAACGAGTGGCGGCAAATACCGATTTTGACGCTAATTGTGATTTAAAGTTATGTTTGAATTTATTTTTAGACGCGGGAGTTCCGGATGTAGAACCTGGAAATGTATGTTCTAGAACTTTTATCTGTTTGTTTACGAAACAAATCAGTTCTGAAAAGGTAGGCAACTCCCTCTGATCATGACTTTCTTCAAAAAGTTTTCGGGTATGAATATCTAGCCCTTGTAAAGCTAGATGACAAAATAAATAATCTTCTAAATGTGTCACATCTAATGCCTTAATAGCTTTGAGAGAATAATCAAATGTTTCGAGAAAAGCAGTGAGCCCATCTGCAGTATCTTGCGTTAGAGGAGTGAAACCAAGCATTTTGTCTAAGTACCTTCCTACTAGCGCCCTGTTGTCCTGATACTTATCCACCAGGCTCTGCCACACGAGAGGATAATTGGCAGCAGTGATCGGTAGATTCTTAACCAAATTGAGTGCTGGCCCCTTTACACACGACAACAAATAATGAAACTTGTCGATATTGTCAAACTCGCGATTATGTATTAACGACAGAAAAGTGTCATAAAAGGTGGGCCAGTTCTCGATTTGACCATCGAACTGAAAGAGTGTCAGTTTAGGCAAGGAAGGCGTCGCGATATTATATGAATTTTGTTTCGGCTCAGTTTCAACTCTTGACTCCTGGTCCAATTTCTCGTACTTTAGAGCAACAAGCTTACAAGCGAAATATAAATCATCGAAACTATCTAATTCGCTTGTGCTAGGTTTATATTTTGCATCTGCTTCGATTTCATTCAAAATAATATCCATTACAACCTTTTCGAACTCTTTACGTACTTCTTTTAATTCTGAATATTGCACCAAAAAGGCCGGAATAGAATCTATTTTCTGATCACTAATCTTTTTTGACAAATCATACGTCCTTTGGACTCTCCCAAATAATTGCTCTTTTTTCAAAATCAAAACTGTCAAAATCGGATCTTTTGTAAACGCCATATTGAGTTACGAACAACAAGAAATAGACTGAGCCAAGTGCCGCTAAATTAGATAAAAATTGTAAATTATAGAGAAAAATGACAAAATAACATGTGAATACGATTCACTTTGTCGAACTTTATGAGGTTCAAAGATATTTATCCGGCTCGGGTGCCAAAAAATGTAGCGGTTCGAAATAAGTGGACTGTATTTTTGAATATAATATATATTGGGATATTCTTTGCTAAAGGGGTAGCCGGAATCACCACAAAAATTATAATAAATGGTCACGCACTCACCTTTAACTCGAACTCCTTGTGGTTGAAGCACTTTTCTGATATATATCTCGCGACACCGGTGTTTACTTACGCTTATTGTTCGTAACTGCTTGAAAATTGACATGTCATTGGAGATGCCACAAATGAGACCCAATTAGTTTTAGTCTCCACCAAAGAGCATGGCTATATAATATAATATTTGAGGGAATACCGAACAAGCCTTGGATGTTTATATATTTATTTAAGTATGTCTATCCGTTATCTATTAACCATACCACAGGCTCTGCCTAGTTTGGGACTGGATAATTGGTGTGAATGTCTGAGACATTTATTATTATTATTATATTGTGTACTAGTTTTAACAGGTACTCTTATTAGCCAAGACTTTCTATCCGTCTGTAGTCTGTCCGTCTGCCAATAAACTCGAAAACTACTGCACCAATTGAGCTGTAATTTGGGGCATAGGTATGTTAAATTATGGCTAGAATTGAAAAGCTATGAATATAAAAATGATTTTATTATCGGAGATACTAAAGAAATACTTATACAACGAGACGAGGACGAGGATTATGGGTTGGACTGAGGAACGAATCAGGGTCGAATGTACGTTCCTGGAGTCTACTAGCACTAATAATTTTAAGGCCTGTAGACTCCGGGTTCCCACAGAACACCAGGGTATATTCCTCAGTCCCGACTTCTGGCCCGAGGCAGTAGTGTTTAGACGTTTTAGGGATTCAAAGAGTAAAATCTCAAAAATAGTGTGTGAATTCTGTTAATTAAGGTTATAATAATGTATGTATTTGTAGGTTAATGTATTATTCTATGGGCCAAGTTGCCTGATAATAAACGATTTATTATTATTATTATTATAACGCATATTGCGTACTCCGTATTTCAACTTGAATAACAAAGATACACTTGAAAATAAAACTGCTACTTATATTTTTAAGGGCAATTCGCAATGACGTATCAATTAGGTAAGTTTAATTGAAATAGCATCTAAATTGCTAAAGTGTATCATACCTGTTACGTTACTGATACCTCTATCACATCTCTAGTGCCTAATATCTGGTCACCTTGTTAGTCGTATTGCTCCAAATGTAAACATGTGTTGTTCCGGATGCTGTCAATAAACCCGGTGAGATCTGTGCAAATTAAATCTGAAAAGCTTTTGACTTTTTTCATATTTTTATTGCTGTTATTTCGGATTTTTAATTAGCAACTGAGTAGGTAGTTAGAAAATCGCGGTCAGTTAATTTTTGTCTGCATACATTGCCGTGTGGTTTCCGGTAGAGTAGAATAGGACCACTCCAACTCTTCCCGTGGATGTCGTACAAGGCGACTAAGGGAATACATTATATAACATCAGTCAGGCCTCCCCAACCCGTCTGGCCAGCGCGGGGAGTGTAGGCCAAATCCTCCGTCTGTCTCCAGCAGATGAGAGAGGGTTGTGCTCCTGCAGTGGACACAAAAATAACCTGATGATGATACATTAAAACGTGATAGTTAAAGTAGGTTATAACGATCTAGCTAGGCGTGGGTAATAACGATCTAGCTAGGCGTGGGTTATAACGATCTAGCTAGGCGTGGGTTATAACGATCTAGCTAGGCGTGGGTTACAACGATATAGATATTGAATACTGGCTGTTCCCGCGACACCGCTCTATTGCTGCACAATTATTTTTAATCTCACTCTTAACCCGACCCTAACTCCATCTCCGGCGCCTACTCCCACTCCAACTCATCGCGAACTGAATTGCCCCGAACATTATAATTATACTTCTTTCTTATATTTCATACCTGTCTACTAATGTATTTGAAAACTAAAATATCTTCTAACTTTAGACTGAGTAAGCCGATTGCGATGAAATAAAGACTAAATGTTACTCCGAGTTATATGTTTCTTTGAAAAGTCTATAAAAATCGTTAAAGTGGTTTTTACGTGATGCGAGCACAAACTATAACAGACAAATAAAAAAATTATTTCAAAATGATATTATTGTGTCCTATTACTTATGGTTCATCCACCGAATATAATTTTTATACAAATATTTTCAATGTACAGACAGACGTGCGAAGTTTACGTTTTTATTTATTAGATAAATATATTAATATCAGTGATAATACAAACCGACAGTGACCAATGAAGCTAAGGCGGAATGCCTCTGTTGCTGTAAATTTGGACACAAAACAAAAGATTGTCAAAGTACCTTTAAAGTCCAAATGTTTTATTGAGTTTGAGTACACTTGGTACATTATAAAACATCAATCAGGCCTCCCCAAGCCGACTGGCCAGCGCGGGGAGTGTAGGCCAAATCCTCCGTCTGTCTCCGGCTGATGAGAGAGGGTTGTGCTCCTGCAGTGGAGACAAAAATAACCTGATGATGAATGAATGAATGACACTTGGTATATTTATTTTATTCATGAAATCTTCTAGATATATCTAAGGGGCAGAGTTGTAAGAGTTAATCTTCCATTCATCTATAGATATACACACACGCTGCTGCAGTAGGGTGCGATAATCTCGGCCGCTCGCCTCGCGCCGCGGGCCGCATGATTAGCCACCACGGGAGCCTTTTAAAAGCCTTAAAAGGTGCCGATGTACCCACCCGCTGTATGTCAAAGATTATGTTGTACAGACACGACATTCCACGATCACTCCAATCAGTCAAAATATATGCTTTTTTAAAATAATGTAACGTAGAAAGATGAAGCTAGTATGCATTGACCCTAAATAATATTAAACGATTTTAGATAGGGCATCAAGGGCAGTTTATAGCGAAACAGTTGTCGCCACAACATTATATACTAGCTGGTGCCCGCGACTTTGTCTGCGCAGGATTAGTATTCCGAGTAGCTTGTATTAGCGTGGCGTAGAAAAGAATATATATAGCGTGGCGTATATAGCGATAAAAGTATCTATTTTCATTTAGAAATCAATTTATTACTACCAAATGTGCATTTGAAATAAAGTATCAATTTTTATTGAATTATGGTTCACTATTTTGGCTATTCATTATAATGGCTTACACAGAAGATATAGATATATACCGTAGCGGGCTTTTTTGTAGGACTGTTTAAGATAAACATTTCCATCATACATTACATATGTGTAACTCTAGCGGTTTTGGCAGCGCACGCCAGAATAACTCGCAGATTTTCATTGATATTTATATTTTTGATATTTTGGACAATTCACAAAATATCTCTTTAAATTGTAGCCTATGTGTTATTCTGATGTATAAGCTATATTATTGTAAAGTTTCATTAAAATCCATTCAGTAGTTTTTACGTGAAAGAGTAACTAACATCCATCCATACTTACAAACTTTCGCGTTTATAATATTAGTAGGATAGGATAGCACGCTACGCGCCGCTAGACTGCGCCTGTTTCGTACAAACTCTGATCGCATGTACGTCACCCGCCCAGTAGGTATTATTTATAACCTACCATTGTTATGAAAACTTGAAAGTGACGATTCTAACTACACCATATGTATCTGTGGAAAATTAAAAACAATCAAGGTCTTTTCACCTCTTTAATGCTTGTTCTGTTCTTTCAGCGGTTCCTTCCGTGCAAAATGCAGCGTATGTAAACGCTTTCATCATCAGGTTATTTTTGTCTCCACTGCAGGAGCACAACCCTCTCTCATCTGCCGGAGACAGACGGAGGATTTGGCCTACACTCCCCGCGCTGGCCAGACGGGTTGGGGAGCCCTGATTGATGTTTTATAATGTATTCCCTTAGTCTGCAGTGGAGACAAAAATAACCTGATGATGAAGCCAGTCTCTACCTACTTTCACATGCTCGTTTGGTCTGTGTCAGATCTGGTTGCACGACGGCTCATTACGCCAGTGTAATGAATGCTCGCGCACGCCGCCGCGTCGCCCCGCCCGTGTACAGGGCGCTTTGTAAACCCACTCGCTTTGCAGGAGCATCCTGTACATAGGTGCTTAAACATGGAATATAAGTTACATGAAAACAAATTTTACATATTCACATGAATATTATGAATAGACTATCGTTGGCGTAGGGATTGGTCACAGGACTCGAGCGCCAGAGGTCGTGGATTCGATTCCCCCTGGGGACAGAGAACATTGTACAAGTTGGTCCCGGTCTGGATGTTAATTAACCCTTAAAATCAAGACAGACGACCTCCGTGGTGGAACGGGTAGCTCTCGGACTGCCAAGCCGGAGGTTGCGGGTTCGAATCCCGCCAGGGACAAATGTTCGTATGATGAATATGAATGTTTGTACCCAAGTCTTGGATGTTTATATATTTATTTAAGTACGTGTATCCGTTATCTAGTAACCATAACACAGGCTTCACCTAATTTGGGACTGGATAATTGGTGTGAATGTCTGACATATTATTATTATTATTTTGTCTATTATACTATACACCAGAAATTGAAAAATTCTCACACTTTCATAGAGCGGTTTTCAACTTGATTTTTGTAACGGCTTACATTTCCGAACGTTCCTTTAACTGTCAAAAACAAAAAATGACAGTTGTATTTGGTAATTTCAAACAGCCTGTGAAATAACGACATCATGGTGCGTCCGCCAGTTTTTGCTAAGGTAAGTTTTTAAATTATTTTAATATCTTTAACAGTTATGTATATCTGATAATTAACTTGTCTTGCCAAATGTGTATACTAAAGCCTTATTATATAAATAATGGTCTGGGTGCGATAATTCAAACATTTATTTCACGATTTATTTAGACGTATAGTATTCTATACAGTTCTACTTTCATCATCATCATCATCAGGTTATTTTTGTCTCCACTGCTGGAGCACGACCCTCTCTCATCTGCCAGAGACAGACGGAGGATTTGGCCTACACTCCCCGCGCTGGCCAGACGGGATGGGGAGGCCTGATTGATGTTTTATAATGTAGAGTTCTACTTTAGCATGCATGTAACATTGTTTTATTATAATATACATCGCTACTAACTAAGTCGTAACTAATAATCAAAACAAACTATTATTATAGGATAAATCTGGACTGTACTAAATAAAAAAGAAATATAAAATGTTGTTGTTGGGTTTTGCGCAATTTTTATTATGGTTATGGTTACCTGCATGTTGTTTTTGATTTGTTTTAGATTGCTTTAAGCGAAATGACCAAACGCATTTTAGCGTTACTTTCTGTGAGGAATGCTGGGTCTGACGTTAGTGATAGATGATCTAGCAGTGAAGAAGAATGCCAACCCACGTGAGAGTTCATCAGCTCCTTTATATTCGAAAGGCTCAACATTTTAGACAGTTCTGACCATCCTGATTCCACCGACGACGAAACTGAGCAAGTACCACAGTACAGTATTTACAAATAATGTGACGTGCATCTGTGCTACGTGTAAAAATAGAAATTGTTTCTTGTTCTATCACAACGAACAATAAATGGCATAATGTATAGAATACTATACATTCCAGTTATCAATATTTTTATGTTAGACATGGCAATGTATAGTATTTTATACATAATAATTCTAAAAAATGCTTGATTAAAATTTTATTTTTATTTTTTCTATATCTTTTTCTAAGTAATAAATAAATACGACTCACATTTTTTTATTTTTCTATAAAAAAAAATGTGAGTTGTATTTATTTATTACTTAGAAAAAGATATAGGAAAAATAAAATTTAAATCAAGCGTTTTTTTAGATTTATCATACGTATAAAATACTATATATTTCATTCCAGATTAATAGTCCTATGAAAACAAACGCATTTGCGTCTCGAAAACAAAATACACAATAGATGGTGTTCCTAAGTGGACCGCAAAGTTTACTTGGTAATACAAACCTATTTTTGCTGCTGGTGACCCTTTCATGTATATGTTACCGAGACGTAAATAGCGTTGGTTTTCATAGGACTATTAATCTGGAATGAAATATACATTGCCACGTCTAACATCAAATATTTTGTGACTTTAAGGATTAATTTGAGAATGGTCTTTGTTTAATTCTTATATCATAGGAGAAAGTCCTAGTTCGGAATTAGAAGTGTTATGTATATAAGTATTATTCATTTAATATTTAATCTAGAGTTGGCATAGTGTTCAAGAGTTTTCCTCGATCGCCAGACGCAGTGAGTTTGATTTCCAATCCAATGAGGAACGATTTAGGACCATTACCTTTGTTTTGTAACCTTGAAAAGAACCACCTGGGGTACAAGTCACACTAGTATGTCCCAGTGGTCCCCGATTTTGAAAACTAAAGCAATTTGGTGCTCACTGCACCTACAGGCATAACTAGGTGGTATTTTGTCTTGCAAGTTGTATGTTAGCTGATCATGTTTATGATCATTTGAAACAATATCGTTATCAAGTTACCGAGTTGAGTTAGTTCAAGGAACAAGATTTTTAATTCCTTTACTGTTAACAAACTGTTAATAAATTGGCGCCCAACGTGGGACCCAAACTATTGATACCAGAGTCTGTTTCTATTTACATAATCTTATGATATTCAATAAACTCTACGATAAAAAGTAATTGTTTTCTTTTATTAAAAATAAAATGTACTAAAATACTAAATTAATATTGTTTAAAAAATCGACTAGCATGACCAAGTTAACAAGTTCAAGGGAACAAGATATTGTTGCCTCGTATGGAGTTAAGATCATTTTTCAATACAAATCAGCAATTGTTTTTTTTAAAGTGTGTTTGTGATTATACTCGTATATGAAATAGATCAGTGAAGTGAATATATAGATTCATAAAACGCTGATACAATATGAATAGAATATTAAACATTACATCCTAGGATTTAAGTCCAAAGTTTAATAACAAAAACGTCACGAGAATTACGTCATCTTTTGATCAGAAAACATTATCTGCCGTCGGACCTTCATCACCGGTCAAAGGGGCATCTTTATTGAAACGGACCTTCAATTAAACACCCTGTGTGGTTAATAAAGAGCACGGGTCTTTCATTACACCATGTATAATGGCGCGCACAAATATTTTTAATCCGCTCGCTCATACATCTTCCGCAGTCCATTTTGTTGGTCCATGCTTTTAATACCGCGTCCACTTTCCGGACCTTTTCATTTAGATTTCACCTTTAATCCGTCCGTTTATAACAGAATTTCCAACGCTATTCGTGTTTTCATACTGAAATATGGAGTTTAAATTAAATTCAACCGAAATTCAACGGTTTACGGTGGATATTTCAGTGGAGTATGTGATGTGGACTATTTTTAAAGTACAGATATTGCTTTTGGTGATGTCGGTGCTGTATTTATGGTCAGGTAAATATTTTGTTGGCTGGAAGAGATTCCTAAGTAGCATACGTCCGCAATTTTTATGTGATGTTACCGATCTTTAAGTCAAATATTCATCGATCGATGTAATCTTCTTATAAACACGTAATGATGTCCTTATGTCATCATCATCATCATCATCATCAGCCTGTATACGTCCACTGCTGAACACAAGCCTCCCCAGTAGACTGCCACTTTTGGTGGGCAGTCCATTAGGGGATTTGCCATAATCACCACGCTTGGCAAACGGATTGGTGATCGCAGTAATGATCTTAATATACACAGGAGGACGCTGCTGCCCATCTCTGGTGCAATGCCTTAGTCGCCTTGACGCCACCCACGGGAAAAATAGGGGTGGCCCTATTCTAAGCCGGGAACCACACGGCATCTTTCTTATATAAACTTATTCTAATTATAGTGCTTCAGCAGTTTGTAAGGTCTATCTCTATACACAGACATAGGTACATACACAAAAACATATATATAATAATTATATAAATATCAAATCTTGTCATATGATTTTTAGTCTAGACAGCGAAATTGATTTTTATCAAAATTCTTGTCTCTGCCCAAGTTCATTTATCCTTTAACAAAAGATAACCAAAATGTGATTACACTGGGGTTGGGCAGCAGCGTGCTCCTGTGTATATTAAGATCGTTACTTCGATCACCAATCCGCCTGCCAAGCGTGGTGATTATGCCAAATCCTCCAACAGACAGCCAAGTGGCATTCTATTGGGGAGGCTTATGTTTATGAATAAAAATAAAAAAAAGTCGAAATCATTTATTGCATATGAGTACACTTGGTACATTTATACACGTAATTTTTTTTATCGACTACCGCTTCCTAGGTGTTAGCGCTGTGAAGAAGAAACGGCGCAACAAACTTCACGGAACACTTTCTGTCCGTCATATTTAAGATTTCCTCTGGTAGTTTGTTGTAGAAGCGTATACATTGCCCCGTGAACGATTTACTGACCTTACTTAGTCTTAAACCTGGTAAAACAAGTTTATTTTTATTTCTTGTATTATAACTATTATTGTCACAGTGCCTCAAAAAGAGAGATAAATTTTTTCTGACATATAAAATATTATCTAAAATGAATTGACCAGCTACTGTTAATATGCTTATTTCTTTAAACTTTTCCCTTAATGACTCTACAATGCAGATTATAGATTGCCCTTTTGAATAAAGGATAATAAAGCTAATGATTGCATTCTTTTCAGTTCATACTGCGCTTACCTAAGCCCTACATAATCTTATTTATAACGAACATTCAATTGAAAGTCATTCAAATGTTGAAAAACTGAACTCACGTTCATTTGTCATAGTTTCCTTCAAACTTACCATTATAAAACATTCTATATAAACCATCAACAGAAAAGCAACTCAATTACCTTATGATAAAGAGTAGAAAATCTCTAATTTTAAATTTGCGAATACGTTAAATTAGGCTGATGGCGTACTGGGCGGCACGTGGCGGGCGATAGTCGCAATTAGGCCCGCCATTCACGGCGCGTTTTTCCGAACGCGCGCGGAAGGTGAGGCGCGTGGCTGAACCGCCCGTGGTCGTTCGCTACACTTCGCAACACTCACCGTCGACCGCTCGCTCGAGTGGAAGTGAATCGTATGAAACGAATTAATTGCCTTAATTGCTGTTTTTATTGTGAGAAAATTTTGCGTTGAAGTACTTATTTTAAAGGGGGAATCAATCAGTTACAATATGGATCTATTTTGTCGACGGTACAAATACATAACCAAATACTGTACTGGAGACGTTGAGGAAAATTATATCTTGTCTTACCTTCTTAAGGAGCCGGAAACATCTGGCAACACTTTGACCCGTCAGGATCTTTTCCAGAGCCGTAAATTATTTAAAAAAATCAGGATCTTTTGTGTCAAACCCCTAGACTGTGTAATTTTGCCAAGAGCCGTGGTAGCCTAGTTGGTTATATCCGCCTTACGTTCATGATGTCCTGGTACAAACTCCGCCCGTACCAATGAGCTTTTCCAAACTTAAGCGCGGTTTACTTATAATAAATACAACAGGCGTATGTGTTACGCCTTATAATGTCTTCTTTGGCATATTCAGGTTTCCTCACGATCTTTTCCTTCACCGAAAAGCCTGCGGTATTATAAATAAACCGCGTTTAAGTTTGGAAAAGCTCATTGGTACGGGCGGGGTTTGTACCAGGACATCATGAACGTAAGGCGAGTGGATATAACCAACTAGGCTACCACGGCTCTTGGCAAAATTAATACCTAAATATACTACTGGAGAATTCAGTTATGATATTCGACTGTCAATGACCGAAGTATCGTCTAACGACCGACATGACAAGTAACTTCTAGAGCACTCTAAGCTTCTTGCTTCATCATGTCATGTCAGCCTTTAGTCGTCAGCTGGCCATAGGCCTTCCCCAATGAACGCCACCACACCTGGTCCTCCGCCTTCCGCATTCAGCTACCGGCCACCTTCTTCAGGTCGTCGGTCCACTTGTTTATATTTCAATAATTCTAATATCTTCAGACGAAATACGTCCACTGCTGAACACAATCCTCCTCAATAGAATGCCCTTTTGGTGGGCTGTCCATAATCACCACGCTTTGCAGGCGGATTGGTGATCGCAGTAATGATCCCTTAGTCGCCTTGAAGACACCCACGGTTGATCACAGGTGGCGCTATTCTAAGCTATGATGCATGCGGTACATTGCGCTATATTCCTTATCTATACTTCAATAATTCAAACGTCACAACACGGCTCCTTCTCCATAATTACCTCACAAATCGCAAACACATAAACTCTCTCACAAATGGACGTCTCTTTCCTTTGCCATTGAAAATGAAAAACAAATCTATTGAAAGGCAATGATGCGAGCGCAATACTCTACGGATCCATACACAAATGTGTACAAATGACTGTCAGTATGTGAGTAAATCGACACGCGCTATTAGGGAGCGTGTATGAGAGTCGTAATAATAAATATTCATCAAGTTCCGTGCTAATGTCTATAAAAACAGACGGAGTGGCCTCTCTGGTTATTAGGCCGGATGCTTAGAGAAAACATGTGCTCAACTAAGTTCTTTGGCTTTTTGTGAGATTTGCGCAAACTGGGCACGATTCAAAAGACACGCCGTGTGGTTTCCGGTAGAGTAGAATAGGACCACTCCAACTCTTCCCGTGGATGTCGTACAAGGCGACTTAGGTAATACATTATATAACATCAACCAGGCCTCCCCAACCCGTTCCTCCGTCTGTCTCCGGCAAATTACTATACGAAGTAGCCTTCTGCTACTCCATCACAGCTCACTGCGTCACAAAGGCGCTAATACGTCCGTGGTGTTCAAACTAGGTGGCCAGTGTCATTGCTGACACTGGGAACCTTGATCCTTGGGGGCTGGCGTATAGAGCCGCGTCTGGCAGACTACGCCCGCCTTCAAACGTCATAAACGGCACCAAATTATTAGATGGCTTTGCCAATTCCACGGAGGAGGCGATGTCTGGTCTCATTCATAGCCTTTGCCCGGACGATGATACAAGCACAGACTCAGTGTACCACAGACAAATTAGGTTCGCCGCCTCGTGTGCACCAACTGGTGAAAACTCTGAGCTTCCCACTAGACAAACACTTGCACGGATTATAAAGTCCTTACCTAACAACGCCCCTGGCCTCGATGGTTTTACAGGCGAAATAATCAGAAATGCTTGGCAAGTCACTGCAGCCGAAATGAGTAATATGTTCTCACGCTGTGTGAGTGAAGGTATATTTCCCGACATCTGGAAGACTGGCAGACTTGTGGTTCTGCCTAAGGGGAACGACAAACCGTTAACGGATCCCAAGGCCTATAGACCACTGACTCTTCTACCCGTCCTGGGAAAAATCCTGGAGAGAGTCCTAATAGAATGCACTCCTGGCATACACACCCGTATATCAGAAGCACAACATGGCTTCATGCGCGGGAGGTCCACGGTCACTGCGCTTAACGCTATATTGGACACTGTGCACAACTCTGCTGGGAAGTATGTACAGGCAATACTAATGGACATATCCGGTGCCTTCGATAACGCTTGGTGGCCGATGATCATGGTCAAGTTTAAGCAGGGAGGCTGCTCACCAAATATCTACCGATTGCTGGTGAGCTATTTCCTCAAAAGACGAGTTGGTCTTTTCATCGGCGGCCGGGTGGTATGGAAGGCATCTACAATGGGCTGCCCTCAAGGCTCTGTATTAGGACCCACACTTTGGAACATCCTTATGGATGACCTCACTAGATTGCCTGTGCCTGCTGGTGTCAGCATGGTTGCGTACGCGGATGATGTAACGATCTTGATCGAGGCACAATCCAGAGCCGTGATTGAACAAAAAGCAGCAACCACACTAAAGACCGTAGCGGAATGGGGACATAGAAACCGCTTAAGCTTCTCACCTTCTAAATCAAAAGCTATAATGCTGAAAGGCAAACTCCAGCGCGCGCCCACTATTAAAATGGAGGGTGCTTCGATCAGGAGCGTTGCACATTCTACGGTCCTTGGTGTAGTCCTGGACGATCGATTGTCCTTCGCGCAACATGCATTGTCGATCGGAGAACGTGCCACTAAATGTTTTGGAAAGATGTCGAGAGTCAGCGCGTCCTCCTGGGGCATTAAATACAGGGCGCTACGCGTTCTTTACCATGGCACATACGTGGCCTCCATCACCTACGCCGCCGCGATATGGCATAAACGAGCGACACTGCATGTTGTGAGGAGTACCCTGCTGCGCACGCAAAGGACAGCCCTTATTCTCCTGACAAAGGCCTACAGATCGACTAGCACGGCAGCACTCCCCGTCCTCGCGGGGGTGCTGCCGGCGGATCTAGAGGTCATACGCGCGGGTAGGATCGAAGAGAAGCGACAGAGATTGCCAGCAAAGGAGAAAAAAACTCTTGTTAGCAGGGAAAGGGCAACAATAGTGGCGGAATGGCAAAAACGCTGGGCAGAAGAGGAGAAAGGCCGGGACTTACACAAGTTCTTCCCAGACGTCGTCACTCGCCTTGGCTCCCCCTGGGTGGAACCTGACTTCCAGACTTCCCAAATTCTGACAGGCCACGGGTGTTTTAGAGGAAGGCTTCGAGACATGACACTGAGCGAGACGGGAGCATGTTACTGCAGACAAGCCGAAGAGTATAGAGACCACGTGCTCTGGGAATGCGGACTGTACGAGGAAGAACGCCGCAAGATGCTAGATTCATTAGATAGAGCGCAGGCGGGACCAGTTTACTTCGCTGATCTCGTGAGTTCAGAGGCGAACTTCGCGCGACTAAGAGAATTCGCGAGGGCCTGGCATAAGCGGAGAAAAGTAATTGAGCTGCCCGATGACGACGAACTAAATGTGGTGTGACGTCACGTCCCAGAAGGGAGAAACGTGAAAAATGTAAAAGACGAATACACTAATAATGTAATGGATTGGCCCGTATAACCGCGAGGTTGGGAGGGCCAAATGGAATTACTTAGGTGGCCAGGCGTATCTTGGCTACACCAAACCCCCCCCCCCCCCCCCCCCCCCGACGTGACCACTCTGGTCATCGTTTCATTGCTACACTCCCATTTGCTAGAGGGGAAGTGGGAACTCTCTTCCTACTTTGCCCTACCTTCACTGGTAGGTGTCTTTGCAGTTACCTCCGTTGATCCTCGCTTAGTACCACGAATCGGTTCTATGTAAAGTTCCTGTCAATCTGTCCAACGGATATATAAGCTGCCGGACAGTTTTAGTAAACGATTTGGAACTCTTCGAGCCAATAAGTAATAAGTGTTTTGTACATGACTAGTGTGTAATTTACTCAATTAGGGGCCGTCCATTAATCACGTGAGGCTTGAAAGGGGGGGGAGGGGTTTGACAAAAATCACGAAATGTCACAAGCCGCATATCGATTTAAAAATCGCGCGTTTGAAAAAATAATGAAAAAATAAATATTCGACAATACAACTAATCTAAAATAAAATAAGATTATACTTTATACCTGTATTTAAGATAATATTAAAAAAAAAAATAGATTTTTTGTAGATACTAAAAATACACGTGATGTTGGGTGGGGGGTAGTCTAAAACCTCACCAAGGGGGATGGGGGGGGGGGTTAAAAATGCTTAAAAAAACGTGATTAATGGACGGCTCCTTAAAATCATAAATTCAATAACTAATTAAACGGCAATTCTATTTTGTATGTGAATTTTTTCTCTATATATCGCCTATATTCCATTAATATAGGTGCAAATGACTAACGAAATTGAGAAACGCACTACATCTGAGACGTTTATTAACGTCTTCCGTCCCATAATCGTAAGTGACGATGCTAAGCGGTGGACGACGCACTAAGTGAATTCGTATGTCGCCGCCACCTCCGATTCAAACGCAAACTAATCATCATTACCAAAGGGTCACGACTTCTGGACGCACCTTTACGCGAGACGCACTCACCAAAATCCTTCAAGAGCAAGCGGGATGGAGAGATAAGAAGGGCAGTGGTCGTAAACAATTGGGCAAATGAAAGATTATGTTTATCGAGTTAAGGTGTTTCGGGGGCCGTAATAAAATTCTATCTTTATCCCTCTGCTGGAGATAACTTCTTGTTTTGTTCTGGGCTTAAGGTTCTTTCTTTTATAATGGAATAGCTGCGCACTTGAATAAAGGTCACTTCACTGGTGTAAAAAATTACCAAAGGATACATAGTATATTCGGAATTACTAGGTAGGTACCTGCAGCATATTATTAAGTATTCTACGCCTGCAGCTTGGAAGTAGAGTCAAATAGCTATATTTAAGATACTTGACCCTAATAAGGTCCGCACTCCAATAAGACCCACTTTTGAAAAATCTTTCTTCGCGAAATCGAATTGCCGCAAAATGTATAATAGTACCTATGAGTATGTACCATAAGAGACATATCTCGCAGCCTGCTCGCCACCCGATGATCCTATTGGGATATACTGTCTTTGAACATCTGTAACGTTATACAATAAAATAAAATTCGCCGTGTGGTTACAGGCTCAGAATAGTGCTACCCCCAATTTTCCGGTGGGAGTCGTCAAGGCAACTAAAGGATTGCACCAGAGACAGCAGCGTTGTGCTGTGTATATTAAAATAATTACTGTGATCGATAATCCGCATGCGTAGTGATTATGGCAAATCCCCCAATGGTCAGCTCACCAATAGTGGCGTATATATTTTTTTATATATATATGTATATGATGCTGTAAACTGTAGTTATATTTTGATGTATTTATAAAAAAAAATTATGATGAGTTTCTCCTTATTTTAATAATGTCTGGGCTTTAATTCCCAATAGGGCCCGAAGGACCTAGGTTCATTTTAAACTCAAATAAAAATTTATTTCAGATATTTTCATCCATATATTGTTGGTAAAGACTTACAGAGAACTGGGTTTTTGCTTTATATTATAAGTCATACCTACCGCTTTGGTTTCGTGAAAGTATTTTGATTTAATCATGACAAAGTTAGTTTTTTCTTGAAAGACATATACAAAGTGGGTGTTATTTAGGTCAACTACATTACTAACCTAATTTGAATAAAAAAAATTAATACTTTGCATTCATAACATTATGTTTTTAAAATTTCCCAATAATTTATTTTGACAAATAAGAAAAAATCAAGTATTATTTAAGTGATTTTGCTTTTCATTTCACAAATTTAATTCGTCCGTCACGACTAAAGTGACCTTTTAGCACGTGAGGTTAAAGTAATTTACAAACCGTCTAAACTGCAGTTCAAATTCTATCACAAAATATACTCTAAAATAAACATCAGAAGGATAAATTTCGCCCGTGTGAAGTTCAGAGTCTTATTCGACAATGATTTACTTTAGTAGACAATGCAATCTATTCTAAAAGCGGGTCTGATACGGGATTTAAAACCTTAAGATAAGGAAATTAAGATGAGTTTCAGGTTGGGGGCCTAAGTAGAGGCACTTTCACATTTTACTGAAAAATGTGTAAGACGCAAAGCCGTGGGATTCGTTATAAAGACATATTATTCTTTTGAGCGGTGAGCGGGAGGGGGTGGGGTGGCCCTTGTAGGGAGAAAGGGGGTTGTAGAGCGCAATAAGTTGGCATCCTTGAAAGGTGCAATCCAATTGTTCGGGTGCTCTAATGAATTTTTTTTTGTGTTTAGAATTTGCTAAGGTTTTTAAGAACAGTACATATATTATTAATATTACATTTATATTTATATTGGACTCGATTCTGAAGGCACTACGTTAAAATTTGACAGCACTAAAACTGTTGCTATCCTTGTCACACAGTATTATGATCATAAAGACGAAACCAATTTTAGCGCTGTCAAATTTTAAATGTGTGCCTTCAGAATCGAGCCCACTGTTTACATATTATTAAGACAATTTACACACTTTCTTAATTCTAACACAACTCATACGAGTATATGGGCCGAGCATGCGTTATGGAACGACAGTGTGTGTCCAGAGAAGCCCCAACAGGCCATACAGCCCGTGCCGGGGCTATCTCTCAGTATTTACGACAGGTTTTAATGTCTAGACGGTCTCTAATGAGACTAGGTAGCACGATATTACAAATGTGAGAATTTTATATACATATATACATACACTAGTCTAATCTCAAACTAGGATTTTCTCCTGTGCTACGGAAATAAACAAGGATAGGGCAATTCACTAACATAACATCTAGACCGGAACGAAATTGTACAAAGTTTTCTGTCCCCAGTGGGAATTGAACCCACGATCGCTGGGGCTCGAGTCCAATGATCGATCCACTAAGCCAACGAGGTGATCGGTCAAATATTTCATTACAAACAAATTGTAATATAAAAACAAATGCATTTGCGTCTCGAAAACAAAATAAATGATAGATAGTGTTCTGAAATGGCCCGCAAAGTTTACATGGTGATACAAACTTCTTATTGCCGGTGTTGTCCCTTTCGCGTACGTTACTGTGATACAGATAAAGTTGGTTTCCGTATGACAATTGGTTTGGAATGAGATATATGTATCGTGTATTTGTATAAAATTGAAGGATTTGTGATTCTTTGTTTTAAATTCGTGATTAGGTTTTTGTCGAGTTCCATGAAAATACTTGCCGTGTGGTACCCGGCTTAGAATACGGCCGCTTCCAATCGTCCCATGTGCTTCCAGGGACGGGCAGCAGCGTTCTGTGTATAATAAAATCATTACTGCGATCACCATCCGTCTGCCAAAATTTTGTCACAAATGATTGGATACTTTAATTTTTAAGCTAGAGAGTGAGTTATGTTACAGAGTAAGGAAGGCAGTGATACGTGAGGAGTGTGGTTTAAAATAAGATGTAGTAACGAAGGTAGAGGAGGGTATGTTGCGTTGGTTTGGACATTTAGAGCGTATGAGTGAAAGAAGAGTGACAAAAGTAATATACAGTGCGAATGTGGAAGGAACTACAGCTAGAGGTCGTCCTAGGAGGACGTTCAAGGATCAAATTAGTAACGTCCTCAAAAATGCTGGGGTCCGCAGTGAGAAGAATAAAAGGAGGTGCTTGAAACGGTTGATGAATGTGAGTGAGGCTAGTGCGGTGTGTCAGGATCGCGCAAAGTGGCGATTCATCGTCTCTGCCTACCCCTCTGGGACCAAGGCTTGAGCATGATGTATGTATGTAAAGTGAGATAAATTTATTTTCATAGAAATTATATTCTCTGCCTACTACCATTAACAAAAATTTATGATTATTTGTAATTTAGCTGTATGACATGACAACTTATTTTAATTTTTGTAATCTAGTTAATAAGTTTCGAACACAAATTATTTTTGTTAACGATATACATATAAATAAAATAGAAACAGACAAGCGAAGCCGCAGGCAGTTGCTAGTCATCCTTAATACAGACATATCTACATGTTTACAAGAAAAAAAAACTTTTTTTATCAATGTATTTATCAACGTAGTTATTGTCGATAAACTATCCACCAAGTCGGGTGGAAACCAAACGTCCCTAGTTCTCGAACTGGACGCACCAAATAAACCAAGTCAAGTGCGAGTCGGACTCGCTCGCCGAGGATTCCGTACCTTCAACGGAAACGTATGCGCATCCAAAGAATCTTATGCGCAAATCACACACTCATTGACAGTCGTACGCGATTTGCCTAGGGTTAGTACCTACGCTTTCGGATTGAGGAACGGCGCGGGACTCTATTCAAATGCGTCAAATTGCTCTCGCGACACCCGACCGATTGGCCCCGGCAAACGGGGCCGCGCGGCGTAAGTATATTTTTATACCTTAAGAGCGGAGAAAAATAGGTCTGGCACAAGATACTCCAATTCGGAGTTACTAAAAAATGTCTTAGTTGAGCTGTAACCTAATTCTGTGCATAATTCTGTAGCAGTGGTCTAACCTACATACATACATAATGCTCGCGCCTTGATCCCAGAGGGGTAGGCAGACACGATGTATCGCCACTTTGGGCAATCCAGTGAAGCAAAGCGACTTTCCTTCGCGCAGGTATTTTTATCACACAGTTAAGTTTATTTCTAAAAAAAAAACTGTCTATCAACTTGAGTGTTTTAAGATTTTTCGCTTTGCTAGCTTCTGAGATAGGATGGAAGGGTATTTATTTAAATATTTTTTATCATAGGCCATCGACTTATTCAAAAATATTTATATTGTCATTTCAAAAGGGGCCGAAATAAGAGGGAAAATTTTAAAGTGTGGTTACTAGGTCAAGTGGGGTAACGTATGACATATTTAAGAAAATATAACATCATTTATATAATTAAACGGCGAAAAGGGAACAAAAATTGATTTAAGAATATATAAATGATCCCCTTTCATACGTAACCCCACTTGACCTAGTAACCACACTTTAAAAGGGCATTGAAGATTTTTGTATGAAGCCTGGCATAGTTGCACTCCGCCATTTTGAAAAAAAATCAAAATGGCGGCCACGCATGAAACTTATATAAATCGATAGCTGACTTCAATGCAAACAGAAAATATAGTAGGACCAAACCGGTAAAGCGTCACGTTTCCGAGATATTAACGCTTAAAGTTGATCACGTGACATCGATATTTTTTGAACTTGCTTGCATTTTGTTACATAAAATAATCACTCTGAATGTTTATAATAATCATTTTAATAATGATATTAAGCTAAAATATTAATGTGGTAAGTTGACTAGTTAATATTTTAATTGGTATGGTATTAATTGGTGATCATACATCATCATAAAGATGTTTAGGTCATTCTGATTATTGCAGCCGGCTACAATACAAAATGTAGATATGGAACTCGTTTAAAACCAGGCACGGGAAATACGGTAACATTTGACTGATGTGGTATTTCTTGTACATCTTGTATTTCAGGTAGATTCTTCGGGAATATCTTGAGGAGCCTCTTCAGGTACGTCATTGTTAGCCAGCACTGTTATGAACTACTTCACAATTATAACTAGATGTCTGCAAAAATGTTAATTAACAATTCCTATTTTTTTACAAGTGGGTAATTTTGTAATTTTCGCTTTATAGTTATATTTCTTATTTACTTAGATTTTAATTAGCTATTACTTTCTTTAAATAAAATAAATAAAACAAAACATTAATTAAAGAAAATGCGTCGTTATACCATTACTTATCAAAAGTGCGAGCCTTAGGCCACAAAAATTCGTAATTATTATTTTAGCTTAATATCATTATTAAAGTCATTATTTTAAACATTCAGAGTAATTATTTCAAACATCTATGCAACAAGATACAAGCAATTTCAAAAAATATCGATGTCACGTGATCAACTTTAAGCGTTAATATCTCGGAAACGTGACGCTTTACGGGTTTGGTCACACTATTTTTTCTGTTTGCATTGTTGTCAGCTATCGATCTAAATAAGTTTCATGCGTGGCCGCCATTTTGATTTTATTTCAAAATGGCGGACAGGAGGTATGCCACAAACATTCAAAGCCTTTTGCCTTCTTATTTCGGCCCCTTTTGAAATGAAAATATAAATATTTTTGAAAATCTTTTATTTTTAGTATAGTTGGGCAAGTATTATTTAAAACTATTCTAAATTTGAAGTCTATATCAGAAGCAGTTGATCGAAAAAGCAGCTGTGAAATTCGCACCATATTGCATGCTATTGATAAATAGGTATGACTTAAAATTTTATAGTTAACTAGCTGTTGCCCGCGACTTCGTCTGCATGGAAAATTTAACATCACAAATTATTATATATTTCCCGTAGGAATGAGATGTTTTTTCCCGATAAAAACTATCCTATGTCCTATTCCAGGACCTAACCTACTTATATGTGTGCCAAGTTTCATCTCGATCCGTCCAGTGGTTGAAGCGTGATTGAGTAACAAACATCCAAATATCCAAACTTTTGCATTTATAATATTAGTAGGATAGGATTATAATCATATTGGTAGTTATTAAATTGCATGTCACAAGTAAAATAAAAAATTAATTCAGTTTCACAATCGTGAATTAAAATAATAATAAATTATTAGTTATAAGAGCTGACATTTGTAATAAACAAATTTAAATAAATAAATATTCTATTCTATAACGGTTTCGGTTTATACCATGTAAGCACGGAACCCTAAAAGCGGCTAGATTTCCGGAAAGTGTCGAAGGCATTTTGGCGCGGACACAGTGGTTCGAACAAATTCAAAACAACCATAAATCAGAGTGACACAAAAAAAAAACTAAGGTAAGCGCTCCTGTTGTGGGCCGGACGCCGGACGGGAACCGGGCCACTTCCGGTCAGCGGCGGAAGCGAGTCTATTGGCGGAAAAAAGCTGTGAGCGTCAACTGGGCAGTTTGTTAGTTTTTTGAAAAGTGAACATTGACAAAAGTGCTTTCGGTGGCGAGTGGACGCTCTGATGTAACTTGTTTGCTGATTCTGACCACCATTTCATTTAAGATTCCCTCTTGCATTTCAATTTTATTTCTCGCTAGCTGTTGCCCGCGACTTCCTCTGCGCGGACAACTTAACATCACAAATTATTATGTATTTCCCGTAGGAATGAGATGTTTTTTCGGGATAAAAACTATCCTATGTCGTATTCCAGGACCTGACCTATATGTGTAACAAGTTTCATCATGATCCGTCCAGTGGTTGAAGCGTGATTGAGTAACAAACATCCAAATATCCAAACTTTTACATTTATAATATGTAAAAGCCAAAAAAAAAAAATAAAAAAATAAAATGATAAGCCTGTTAGGACTAAAGTCTAGTCAAACCACACTCTCGGCAGTCCGTACAAGCGAACAGATACAGGCACATCAGCCTGTCCATATGCACTTGTGTGTGTGTGTGTGTGTGTGTGTGTATGTGTGTGTGTGTGTGTGTGTGTGTGTGTGTGTGTGTGTGGGGGTGTGTATGCGTGTGCTTAAGTCATGGTAGGGCTACTGCACCTAGCGCAAGAACATATTCGACCGAGAGAGGGACAACGTTATACGTCAAGAACATAAATGCTTCTCTTTCTAACTTATAACCTTTTTTTTTAAATTTTTTTGTCTGTATGTCTGTCTTTCTGTCTGTCTCTCTGTCTGTATGTTTGTTACCGCATCCCGCAAAAACTACTGAATGAAATTTGATGCAGTTTTCACAGTTGTCTTGCTGGTGGTCTAACTTAAAATCTGTTACATGTTTCATCTTCATACGCCACTTAGAAGCTGAGATATTAATAAAGTATTTTTTTCTAGAAGCCACTATATCGGATGATAATAAAACGACTGTTAATATTTCTTCCAGTAACTCAGTATCACATTTAGAAATCATTCTGTAGTTTACGCGAGCGGAGCCGCTGGTACAGTACAAAATACTGAGTCAGGATTTTTTGCTGACTCTTAACCACAGCTTCCCTGCCATATTGATCTTCCGACCACCGTATTACGTTATACCTATTATGTATAAAATGCTGCGTCAGGATTTTTTGCTGACTCTTAACCACCGCTTCCCTGCCATCACCATATGTAAATGTCATATGAATACCTAGCCACATACAGCTTCCCTCCTGCAAGCGCACGCGCCGCCATTCGACATGCACGTGTTCCGCAAATTAAAAACCTTTCTGCTGCTCTCGCGATTATTAATTACCCTATACTTGTGCGCTCACCCTACTCCCCCGGCCGTGAGAAACGACACACAATTAAGGTGCATTGTATGTGCATTTTTCTTTTCTATAAGAAGGGTTGAAATGCATAATGTTGCTTTTATGATGTCATCTTAGGAGTATGTAAAATACCTATCTGGATTTCACGACTACTAGATTTGTTCACTTCTCGGATTGATAACTTCTGAATTAGACTTCTACATTTTATGGATTGGTTGACTACTACTACTAATAATAATAATGTTATTATTAAAGGCATAAAAAAACCATAAAACACAAAATAAAAAAGTTAAATAATAAAAAATTAAACTATTAAATAAATTAAAATGCCTACCAAAAGCGGTAGGTGGTCATTACGTCACTAATACCTATTTCTATTTCTGGTTCACGCTCCGATGAACTTTTATCCAGTACCTATCGATCGGGCTGTCCATGTCACAGCAGATGGCTTTTACTAAATTTGACTACTTCTGAAGTATTTCACTTCTAGATTTGACAACTTCTGAATTAGTCCACTTCCGGATTTTACCACTTATGAATTTATCCACTTCTGAATCTATCAACTACTGGATTTGAAAACTTTGAGATTTGATCAATTCTAAATTTGACAATTGCGACATTGGATTGCACAAAGCGATACATCTTCTCTGTCTACCCCTCTGGGATCAAGTCGTGAGCATTATGTATGTATGTATGTATGTATGTATGTATGTATGTATGTATGTATGTATGTATGTATGTATGTATGTATGTATGTATGTATGTATGTATGTATGTATGTATGTATGTATGTATGTATGTATGTATGTATGTATGTATGTATGTATGTATGTATGTATGTATGTATGTATGTATGTATCTATATTTTATCCTGCAATAAAAAGTAATTGAATTGAACTGAATTTAATGCATGGGAAGACAGTACTTGACACGATTCTTCTTGCACGATCTTTTCTCTAGTTTTCTCTTAAACCTATGACATGACTCCATCAAACAGATGCTTTCTACAGATTAGATACTTCTTAAAATCTCCCCACAGGCAATTTCAGTCTTATCGCTTCCAGCAATCTAAGTAATCTTGTAACAAAATCGAAAAGCACATGAGGTTAACGAAAACTTTGTCAACTACAATTTCTTTCCAATTACAACACAATCAAGTCGCCATCTGCCAGCTACATCGGGACAGTGCCCACTGTCCCCGTCATACGATACTATACTACTGGTACCAGTCACTGTCCATCTAGCTCGCGGGGAGCACGGCCCTGTTATCGGACGCAGGGATCTTTTCATTAAGGTTATCCGACGGTGGATCTTAAAAACGACACGTGGACTACATTTTGATACGTGGTTCTGAGCACGGAGTATTATTGTTCAGCAGGAGCATTGTATGAATGTAGTTTGGGGACTTGATAAGGATTAGTGGAGAGAATGGCCGTGTGGTTTCCGGTAGAGTAGAATAGGACCACTCCAACTCTTCCCGTGGATGTCGTACAAGGCGACTGAGGGAATCATTATAAAACATCAATCAGGCCTCCCCAACCCGTCTGGCCAGCGCGGGGAGTGTAGGCCAAATCCTCCGTTCTGTCTCCGGAAGATGAGAGAGGGTTGTGCTCCTGCAGTGGAAATAAAAATAACCTGATGATGATACATTTATAAAAACTTAAGAAAACTCACAAGGTCGCTCAGCGGGCTATGGAAAGAGCTCTGCTCGGAGTTTCTCTAAGAGAAAGGATCCGAAATGAGGTGATCCGCCAGAGAACTAAAGTCTTCGACATAGCTCAAAAAGTTGGTACGCCGAAGTGGCAGTGGGCTGGTCACATCTGTCGGAGAACCGATTACCGCTGGGGTAAACGAGTTCTCGAGTGGAGACCGGGACTGGGCAAGCGTTGTGTGGGACGCCCCCTGGCTAGATGGAGTGACGATCTGCGTAAGGCGGCTGGCAGTGACTGGATGAGAAGAACCGAAGATCGGGTTCAGTGGCGGCCTATGTCCAACATTGGACTCTTTCAGGCTGATGAAGATATATTTATATTTTTAATCCAACTTCTAGAAAGATAATTCCTTTGAATACTAATCTAAAACCAATCTGGTTATAACCAGATTCTGTAACTAAGCGGACCCAAACATCAATAATATCTAAACGTATACAAAAGTCATCGACTGGAAGTCATGTGAGAAAGTAACATCGCAAATGATTAATAAAAGCGTGTATAATGCGGCGATTGTGCGAGTTGAAAAGGCGATTACGCGCGGAGCGTAGCGCGCGCTGGCTGCACCGTACGCATCACCCTCTGCTTCGCTCGCTTCGCCCGCTCCGCTCCCTCCGCTTCGACTTCACCTATTGTTTGTCACGGACCGTGCACCTACCCACTATTTATCCTTATTTAAATCTCTATAGCTTTGCGAATGTGTGCTCAGTTTTGAAAGGTTGTAAAAGTTTCTGTACGTAATTTAGAAAGAGATATACTCGTACTAAGTTACTTTAATTGCAATGGTTCGACCAACTAGCTAGAGACTATATCTGAGGCCATATCTGCATCGTCTGGTACGAAGTAACTATTAATTCATCTGTGGCCTGGTTGGGTGAAATTTAATAATAATAATAAATATGTCAGACATTCACACCAAGTATCCAGTCCCAAACTAGGCAGAGCCTGTGCTATGGTTACTAAAAGGATAGACATACTTAAATAAATATATAAACATCCAAGACTTGGGTACAAACATTCATATTCATCATACGAACATTTGCCCCAAGCGGATTCGAACCCGCAACCTCCGGCGTGGCAGTCCGAGAGCTACCCGTTCCGCCACGGAGGTCGTCACTGATACTTGCCTATTTAGACAGAAATAGGCGGACATTCTAAGTCCACGACAATTTTCTGAATCATATGTTCACATAAAACATTTCTAAGCCGAGATATTTAAAATACCAACTTACAACTTATTTTCTTTTCTAAGTAACTTTTATAGGTAATCTGAAAGAAATCGCTTAAAGCGATAAGACCGCCTGAAATGTATTATTTTAACTGTATTAGTTTGTGCAATAAAGTGTATTGTGTTCTATCTACTTAGCTAAAACTTATAAGTACCTATGATTTATTTGACAGTGATTTTTGTAAAAAAAAATCGAATTGTGACTTAAGATTTAACTAATTTAAGAATAGAATAGAATAGAATAGAATAGGTCATTAATTCATAGCTACGACACACACATACATGAGAAATAAACAGAACAGAAATTAATAAATTACAATTGAAAAATAATCAAGGTACCTATGTGTCGCAGCAATAAAATTTATAATTAATATTATAATATTTATAATATTAATTTATCATTATATATACGTGAACAAAGAATTTTCTGATTTGTGAAAAACGTAGAGACACGTGGATTTTGTACAAAGCAATTTCTGTTAAATATTATAATGATGCTATGACCACCTCGTTGGACTATAGGCCTGATCATTGGACTCAGGCGCCAGAGATCGTGATCGTTCGACACCCATTGGTGTCGACAACTTGGTCTACTACTGTCTGGTTGTTATATTTGTGAACTGTCCTATCCTTGTTTAATTTCCAGAGCACAGGAGAAAAAATTATAATAAATATGCTATCAGATTGTTCTTGTCTCCACTGCAGGAGCACAACCCTCTCTCATCTGCCGGAGACAAACGGAGGATTTGGCCTACACTCCTGGCGTTGGCCAGACGGGTTGGGGAGGCCTGATTGATGTTTTATAATGTATTCCCTTAGTCGCCTACGACATCCACGGGAAGAGTTGGAGTGGTCCTATTCTACTCTACCGGAAACCACACGGTAATATGCTATTCTAACCATCAATATTCATCATCATCATCATCATCAGTCTGAAAGAGTCCACTGTTGGACATAGGCCTCTCCCAAGGTGCGCCACTGAACCCGATCTTCGGTTCTTCTCATCCATTCACTGCCAGCCGCCTTACGCAGATCGTCGCTCCATCTAGCCAGGGGGCGTCCCACACTACGCTTGCCCAGTCGCGGTCTCCACTCGAGAACTCGTTTACCCCAGCGGTAATCGGTTCTCCGACAGATGTGACCAGCCCACTGCCACTTCAGCGTACTAACTTTTTTAGCTATGTCGAAGGCTTTAGTTCTCTGGCGGATCACCTCATTTCGGATCCTGTTTCTTAGAGAAACTCCGAGCATAGCTCTTTCCATAGCCCGCTGAGCGACCTTGAGTTTTCGGACTAGTCCCACTGTCAGTGTCCACGTTTCGGCGCCGTAGGTCATTACGGGTAGGACGCACTGGTTAAAGACTTTTGTCTTCAGGCACTGTGGTATACGCGACGAGAAGATATGTCGTAACTTCCCAAATGCTGCCCAGCCTTGCCTAATCCTCCTGTCGGCTTCCTTCTCGAAGTTGTTTTTGCCTAGTTGCAGAGTTTGCCCGAGGTAGACATACTCCATCAATATTATTTTATCATAATCCTTTTCTACCTTCGACAGCATAAATCGATTCCAAAGCGGGGGACACACTGTCGCGAACTGTTAGTGCGTGCGAATCCACGCGTCAGATACCATTGTCGGAGGTATTTAGCTAATGCATTGTATCAGCGAGACGCGGGGGGCGCCACCGCCGCGGCCAGCTTACGGGCAGGGAGTTGTTCCTTTGATTCGGAATTTCAGGCGATTAAAAATGATTGTTTTTTGTGGATAATGGAAGGGTTTAGGATTGGGGGAGAAATGTAAACGAATTAGTTAATGTTGGTTTAACCGAGTGCGTTCTGTGTTGAATTTAAAGGTAACTTAAACTAACAAAGTGTTATCCGAATTATAATTTACTAACTTAGGTACTACTCGTAAATGTTGATAAAATGGTAAGTTAATAACTTTACTTCAGTGAATTGGTAAAGTGATGAACTGATGAATATGGCACAGTAAATTTTTAAGTAAATATTGGGCCTGATTCTGAAGGTACAATGTTAAAATTAGACAGTACTAAAATTGTTGCTATCCCTGTCACACGGTATTATGAAGATAAAGACGAAACTCATTTATTTTAGTGCTGTCAAATTTTAACATTGTACCTTCAGATTCGAACCCATTATCCGTTTTGCTGGGTTTCTTGATATAAGTACTCGTATATCACGACATTTGATATTTATATTGTATTAGCTGTTGCCCGAGACTTCGTCGGCGTGGACAACATGAGATGTTTTTTCGGGATAAAAACTATCCTATGTCCTATTCCATGACCTACTCTATAGTGTTTGAAGTGGTTGAAGCGTGATTGAGTTACAAACATCCAAACTTTCGCTTTTGTAATATTAGGGGGATAATTCTAATATTCTAACACCTAGTAACTTACTACCTAGGTTTTAACTATATGTTCCTATCAATCAATCCTCATGTAGATCTAACTTAGCTACCTGTAATATTTAATTTTCATTTAAAACAATGAGACTGCACAAATTTGTTCAAAAAGATAGATAATACCTATAATTGTGTTTATATAAAGACTGATCATAATATTTATTTAAAATAATACATATATATTTTTGCATTGATTTGTAATTATGACTAGGTATATAACTACATTATAAAACATCAATCAGGCCTCCCCAACCCGTCTGGCCAGCGCGGGGAGTGTAGGCCAAATCCTCCGTCTGTCTCCGGCATATGAGAGATGGTTTTGCTCCTGCAGTGGAGACAAAAATAACCTGATGATGATGATATATCTATAGTTTAAAGACATTTTATAGTTTTTCCAAAATATTAAAAAATAACTAATCAAACTTAAGTTATCAACAATTTTACCATAGTAATATATTAAGCAAAACTAAATTACTGTTTTTGAGAAATATATTTTGTTTTTGTTTGGATATTTGATATTTATTATAAATACGCATTGGCCTAGTGTCTTGGTTATTAAACCGGAGAGCCAGAAGTCGTAGGTTCGATCCTCGGACTGGATGTTATATTTGTGAACTGTTCTATCTTTTTCTACTTCACATAGTACAAGAAGAAATCCTAGTTTGGGAAAAGACAAGTGTATGTATTAAAAAAAAATAGGTTTTTGCAAACTCAGCAGCAAGGGTTGTCGCCTGTTAAACAGCAAAAATAATCATTGTGATAAACAGCGACCGTTGCATTCCCCCCCACCTAACGAGCACCTATACATAATTAACATAAAAATCATAATCGTATGAAATATGGTTGTCGTAACTAACTACAATAAGTTCAATTTTCCACGCGATAAATCTCGTAATAATAATATTTAACTGTCGGCGATACGAAGGGAGAGTCACACGCGGCCTCACACAATGGGCAAAGATTTTGACGCGTGCGATCGCCGCGTCAGTCGCCCCGTGTGCACCTTGCCTTTGTTCTCCCCCCAGGTTTTTGACGCGGTGTTTGAGGTGAATGTGGGTACACACAAAAGGTTTGATAAAATGCTTAGAGAACGCTTCTCAAAACTCAACTGGGATAGCTTTATTTTAAGATCCATAGGTAACTTACATATGGTTGATTCGCGAGGTGTAATTCACCATTCGGTACTGCTCTGGTAAATTGATTAAACACCGTGGTCGGGTAACAGCGCCAGCGGTGCGAGGCCTAGTACTGCGATGAGCAACACGCGCGATGAGAACGCTTCTCAAAACTCAACTGGGATAGCTTTATTTTAAGATCCATAGGTAACTTACATATGGTTGATTCGCGAGGTGTAATTCACCATTCGGTACTGCTCTGGTAAATTGATTAAACACCGTGGTCGGGTAACAGCGCCAGCGGTGCGAGGCCTAGTACTGCGATGAGCAACACGTCTGCCCAGCGTGGTGATTATGGGCCAAATTCGTCCATTAGCAGCAACAATATTTTTTTAAGTTAGCGTTCACTGGGGAAGACCTACGTCCAGCAGTGGACCGCACTGAACGTATAATAGGTATATTTTATAATTGTCGTCATTGTATCGAACTGAAATGCTCTAACTAGGCACTTGTTATAAAGTCTGCAAAGTATATTTCCGTTGAATATTCTTGTTTAGATTACATACATATATACATAATGCTCACGCCTTGGTCCCAGAGGGGTAGGCAGAGACGATGTATCGCCACTTTGCGCGATCCTGACATACCTCACTAGCCTCACTCACATTCATCAACCTTTTCATGCACCTCCTTTTGTTCTTCTCACTGCGGACCCCAGCCTTTTTGAGGATGTTACTAATTTTATCCTCGAACGTCCTCTAGCTGTATATTGTTTAGATTTTCTGATAAATTATGTAAGACAGTTTTTTTCTGATATTACCATAACTTTACTGGTCAAAAAAATTCACACAAATGAGTAAATCGTTGCAAAAAGTAGAAGCTTGACTAAATTTCTGAGAAATAAAATATCCCAAATACAAAAGTTTAAAGAATCCTTGTGACCTAGTACCTAAGATTCAGTTTATCAGTAGTGAATAAAGAAACACTTGGCAGAGAACTTGGCCATACCAACTTAACGATGCGAGTTAAAAATAACTTAACTTAGTCAGTATGCATAACCTGGTCAGTCGAGTGTAACTGCCCTTCTGACTTCACCTATTGTCGATGGCTGGGGTGACGAGGGGGTGCATGCGAGGGGCGAGGGATGCAGGGGACAGCAGTCCGCTGCAGCCGTGATTTGGTACGCATCGGCTCATGGGGATCGATCCCACACTGTTATGATTATTATTTATTAAGCTTCATAGATGTTTTGTGATATCTGTTCACGTATTAAACACTGTATCAGAACGTCTACTGTATCAAAATGATCCGTACAAACATTAATACAACTTTTGTATTAATTGTATACACGTCTTTCAGTTTCCATGCAACAATTCCTTTAGCATGTTGCGAGCTCCAAAAAACAGATTGGTGCATGGAAAATTATATTCAATTGTTGGTTATACTGTTTCCTACACTGCAAAGACAAGTAAAAATAGACTGTAAGATACTATACTTTACATAATTTATTGAGAACTTACATACTCGTATTACGTTCAAAGCCAAAGTCAAAATCATTTATTGCATATGAGTACACTTGGTACATTTATACACGTCATTTTTTTATCGACTACCGCTTTCTGGTTGTTAGCGCTGTGAAGAAGAAACGGCGCAACAAACTTCACGCAACACATCTTTTAAAAATCAAGTTTGCATACAATTAATAAAGATTTTGCGAAGCTGAATTAACCTTATTACCAGACATCTTTGTCATTCAAATATCGTTTATTTTATAATAGGCTTTCTTACAAAGTTGTTTTTTAATGTGAATCTTAAACTTTCTGTCCGTCATATTTAAGATTTCCTCTGGTAGTTTGTTGATAATGATACCTATCTTTTCTTATCTTCTTAGAGGACCAGGAAAACCTGGCGACACTGTGACCCTTCAGGATCTCTTGTGCCAAACCCCAGTCCACCAACGGTGCCCCAAGCCCTATAAACTTTACGTACGCTTTAGAATGTCTTCTTTGGCATATGCAGGTTTCCTTACCATATAAGCCTGTGGTTTTGGACATAAACTGTACTTAAGTTAGAAATACTCATTGATACGGCCGAGACTTGTACCAGGAGCTCATGAACGTAAGGCGAGTGCAAAACCAAAGCTACCAAACCTAACAGCGATACATGACAAAAATAAGTCTTGTTTTTTAAGCCACGATCGTGAGAAACATCCCGGTCGATACAAAACTCATCCCTGGGGTCGGATTTATTGTGAAACATAATTTAATTATAGCAACACTGACGATTATTTAGCGACACCGCTGAGTGTGAATGTGAATTTATGTTTTGAATTTAATTATGGCCATAAAAATGTGTGAAATCGTAAAATATTATTATTCATAACACTAACAAAGATAATAAAGCGGGGGAGTAAGGGGAAGTTATTAATTTTAATAATATTTACAGAATATTATTAGCAAATTAGGTAGTCATTTTAGGCAACCATTTTGTCTTCACAACATTACGAGATGTACAACAAACGTTTGGAGAGTGTACAGGAGAGATTTTTTCAGGCACCTGCCTTACAGCTGTAATATCGCAAGAGGCTGCAATATAGTTACATTACGGGTAAAAGAATAGCCGAGGTCTTCGTGGAAGTCTTGGGCTCAAACCCCGCCAGTAACAATGAGTTTTTCAGAACTTAAGTACAGTTTATTTACAAAACCACAGGCTTTTCGGTGAAGAATAACTTCGTAAGAAAACCTGCATATGAAAAAGAAGACATTCAGAGGCGTATGTGAAGTCCACCAAATCGGCTTGGGGCACCGTTGGTAGACAGGGGTTTAGCATAAAATATAGGTCTGCCTGCCCTCCTAAGAAGATAAGGTACGAATCGAAGACAGTTGCTGGCCACCTGATGAAGATATCATTATCAGGGGAAATACGTCAACTGCAAAACGTGAGCCTCCCCAATAGAATATCACTTTATGTACGCTCTCCATTGGGTGATTTGCCATAATCATCACGTTTGGCAGGTGGATTAGTGATAGCAGTAATAAACTTAAAAAGAAACGCTGCTGCCCGCCTTAACGATACCCACGAAAAGATTGGGGATGGTTTTGTTCTACTACGGATCAAGATATGAACTAATGTTTTCTCATTTTTCCAATATTGAACCTGATTCATGTCCACCTTCCCCTCACCCTCCCGTGTCATAACCACCGTACCCTCCGAAATATTAAATTAACATAAACACGAACGAGCACCGAGTGAGCAGTCGGGGATCAAATCGAGAAGACAAATCTATGTCTTGGAAATCGTTAATTCGAGAATCTCAGCCCTTTGAAACCGGGGAGGATGTTTGCGAAATGTTGTTAGCGGGTAGGTACCCTTAGATGAATGCTCGGGTAAGTGAATTAGGGACCTTTATCTGTCTTCAATTCAAGGAAACATTTGAGCCGAGCCAATTTTGAAGGTGGCAGTTTCACCTTGCTTCGTCGAGTGTGAATTGATTGGCTTGAATACTACCTTTGTAGTCACGTTTGAAAACATCGTTGGGAATTTTAATTACAACTGAGACACACGTTTCCTTTTTAATCAATAGGTAAGTAAATATTTAATCATAATCAGGTTATTTTTGTCTCCACTGCAGGAGCACAACCCTCTCTCATCTGCCGGAGACAGACGGAGGATTTGGCCTACACTCCCCGCGCTGGCCAGACGGGTTGGGGAGGCCTGATTGATGTTTTATAATGTATTCCCTCAGTCGCCTTGTACGACATCCACGGGAAGAGTTGGAGTGCTCCTATTCTACTCTACCGGAAACCACACGGCAAAAGTAAATATTTAATCGTTTCAAATGCCTTCATTCCCCTCACCTATAAAAGTTGAAGAGACAGTAACAGATCATCGTTCTTATGGTAAGTTTGTAGTTCTAGCACAGAGTCTGCATTGGTCAAATATTTGTTCCTTTTCATCTAATTTTGGTTGTATAGTAATACGAGCAGTTAACCCCTCGAATATAGGCCCTTATAACTAAATACCGAAGGAATGACCTAAACCTAATTCATGTTAGATATACATCCTTTGTATAAGTAAATTGTAAATATAAATATATCAGACATTCACACCAATTATCCAGTCCCAAACTAGGCAGAGGCTGCGCTATGGTTACTAGATAAAGGATAGACATAAATAAATATGTAAACATCCAAGACTTGGGTACAAACAACTTGTCTGCACTGGGTGCGACTGAAAATCAGCGCCTAGCACCTGACTTGGTCTAGGCATATGCTGAGTCGTTTGCCCTTTTGCTGCCACGGCACACGCATACTATTTTAAGTTAAAAAAATTTAAATTGTTTTCTCTAGTCTTATAAGTTTTATTTTATTTATTTTTTCCTTTTTCTTGCTTTGTTGGTTTTTTCTTTGTGTGTGCCAATTGTGGTAGTGAATAAATGTTTTTCTTTCTTTCTTTCTTTAAACATTCATATTCATCATACGAACATTTGCCCCTAGCGGGATTCGAACCCGCAACCACCGGCGTGGCAGTCCGAGAGCTACCCGTACCGCAGAGGTCGTCAATTCAAAATTTCGTTTACGTTTCTTAGATAGATTTTAACAGCACAGTGTCTGATGATAGGACCATCAAACCTCAATCATCTCCAGGATCCTGTAACCGCCGCCCCAAACCTCGTTTTCTTATGCAGCATTGCAGGAAATCACCTATTCGAGCTTCTGAGAACATCCCTGATGCATTGCAGTATCAGGGCAGCCATGAGAAAGACAAATGCCTTTTGAAAAGGTTTCTTTAATAAACTCTTAAAATAATTATGAACTAGATACATATAAGCAAATGAATTAAGAATCAAATAGTAATATCAAATTAAATGCCATAATTATCTCGAAAATGACTATAATTTTTTATATATAGATCAACGAATAATTTTGTTATGAAGGTTGTCTCGTGAACGATTAATAAAAATTTGATTGCGCACTAAACGTGAGTTTGCGGTGATATTAAATTTCAATATATAAAATATACGATATTCACAAACACAGCAGTAAACTGTAAGTGGTTGTTTCGTTACACAATAAAGAATCATGAGAGGCTTTATCGTCGGGAGATGATTTAAAGGTGTGTTATTATGGAGCCCATGAAAAGGACGTTAAATGGATGACTCTATAAATTCATGGTTTTCAGCTACGTGACTCGATGGCTGGTACGGAATATATTATTTTTATTGCGCAGGTGATGGTCGATTTGTTTTTATTCTCATGGTTCTTGTAATTATTTCGGAATATTTACAAAAGACCAAGACAGATCATCATCATTATCAGGCCTTAGATGTCCACTGCTGGACATAGGCCTTCCGAAATGAACTCCGTCATCTACATCCAGCAGATTCCACAAACTCACAGACAAACAGACGAACAGACAAAAATTTAAAAATGATCGAAATGTGTTCTGTTGCTTATCCTTAGACGCCCCAAAATTTTTTTTTGCAAATATCTTCAATGTACAGACACGCGAAGTTTACGATTTTATTTGTTAGATGTGGGTTACAACGTTTATGCTTCTAAGTGTCGATTGTCCGCTGCTTTTCATTCCTGGTTGGTTTATCCTATGTTGCTATAAATAAGAATTACAATTCAATTACATTTATATGTCTTTATAGGTCTATCAAAACTAATCAATCATCCTTTAACGTTGTTGTGAATCTGAGTTTCGTTTCTAAATTTAATCACGTGACACTGCGCCGACCCCTCACTTACTCGTAGAGCCTCAGACAAAATAGTCAAATCGAACTTTATTGACGGAATAAAAGTGCATATAAACTTTATGAAGTATAAACGGGCATCTGAGTTTATGGAGCAAGCACTTCTAGGCAGGGGACTAAGGTACCCACACTTAACTCACTAATACCATCGATTCTAATACTAGCGACATTATCGTTTGGGTCTAGTACATTACCGCTTTTGAATGAATTTTATATACCAAATTACGGTTTTTTCTTTCAATATAAGTATTAAATAAGAAAATCTTGATTAACTCAAAATATCTATTTTGAGTTATTCAAAATCAAAAGATAAGAATAATAATTTATAATTATTTTATTAAGAGAAACTGAGGTGATATAAAAAATGTACCATTGGACATATACTAATCTATACTTAGCCACAATAACTGTTTTTAGAATTTTTGTCTGTCTGTCTGTCTGTATGTATGTTTGTTACCTCATCACGCAAACACTACTGGATGAAATTTGATGCAGTTTTCACAGTTGCCTTGCTAAAGGTCTAACTTAAAACCTGGTGCATGTTTCATCTTGATACGCCACTTAGAACCTGACATATTAACCTGGGAGCAGGAGTAGGAAAGGGAGCAGATTCTGCAGTCCACGCGAGCGGAGCCGCGGGCACAGCTTGTACCCTTTATTGAATTACTCTTTATTAGAAGATGAACAAATATTTTTTACAATTCAGATTACTTTAAAACATTCTAATCTTTCTGGACATTCAAAGGGGAACGCAGCGGGTATCCTCGGCACTGTTAAAAATTCTGCAGAGATGGAGGAGATATTCTATCTGTAGAGCGACCCGTCCCATCCCCCTTTTCTTTATTTTGAAGATGAAGATGAACAAATAAATTTGGTTTGCAATTGTCATAAAAATAATAAGTCAAACATTGTAGTCAATTTTCAATTATTTTTTTGTTTTCAATTATATTCAGTTACTCTTTATTACACGGAACAAAATACACATACAATAATAAAGTAAGTAATATAATAATAAAATACACATACAATAGTAAATAAGATTAAATTTGTATGGCTAGATAATAGGTGGCCTTATCGCTAAAAGCGACTTCTTCCCGATAAACTTTGGGTAGAGGATAAAAATAGCAGAGAAAGGTAGGTTGTGTTTAGGAGTGTTGTAGGAGTAGTTTTAGGCAAAATTTGACGTCAAAAAGAGAATAATGTTTAATTTCAATTTTGAAAATAAATATTTTGATTATTTTTTTTGATTTTTTGTGTATACATACGGTGGGCTCGATTCTGAAGAGGCATAACGTTAAAATTTGACAGTACTAAAACTTGCTATCCTCGTCACACACTATTATGTAGATAAAGACGAAACCAATTTTAGCGCTGTCAAATTTGAAATGTGTGCTTCAGAATCGGGCCCTATATATGTATACTTAAATACACATTTTTTTTTAATTGTAAACTATATTTCATTCCAGATTAATAGTCCTATGAAAACCAACGCTATTTACGTCTCGGTAACATATACATGAAAGGGTCACCAGCAGCAAAAATAGGTTTGTATTACCAAGTAAACTTTGCGGTCCACTTAGGAACACCATCTATTGTGTATTTTGTTTTCGAGACGCAAATGCGTTTGTTTTCATAGGACTATTAATCTGGAATGAAATATACATTCTATACAATGTTAGACTTAATGTTGATAACAACCGCAAATTAAATTTTGTTGAACTACCTACCAAGTATATGAAAGAGGCATAATATTGTTGTCGTTCTATGTCCCTTTTCACTTGTTAAAGGTTCAGTGTATTAAAAACAAATGGTTTAAACTGTTTCAAGGTTATTATAGGCTTAGTTAAGGGGTTATGGTGACCATAAATTCAAGTTAAATTGGAGACATATCTTTTAATGTGCGTTTATTGAAGTGTTTATGTACAGGTCTTCAAAGTCGCGCCTCTCGTTCTATCTGATGAACTTAAATGTTATGAGCAGAGATAGATAGATAAACTCTTTATTGCACACAAATTAAGAATGACAATAAAAAATAGATACAGATTTTTGGAAACTGTACAAAGGCGGCCTTTTCGATTAAAGCGATCTCTTCCAGGCAACCTTTCAGAAGGAAAATAAGAAAAACAGCGACAGAGTATTGCAGGTAAAAGAAAAGAAATAGAAAAAAACTAAAAGAGTTTGTAATAATAAGTTTATAATGATTTTTAACGATATGATTCGTAATGAGGAGATCCGACGAAGAACGAAAGTCACCGACATAGGATTAGCAAGCTGAAGTGGCAGTGGGCGGGCCACATATCTCGCAGAACCGACGGCCGTTGGGGCAGACGAGTTCTGGAGTGGAGACCGCGGATCGGCACTCGTAGGGTGGTACGCCCCGCCGCCAGATGGACCGACGACCTGAAGAAGGTGGCCGGAAGCGAAGGGCGGAGGACCGGGTGTGGTGGCGTTCATTGGGGAAGGCCTATGTCCAGCAGTGGACTTCTAGGGGCCAACATAATGATGATAATGATGATGAATGATTTTCAATTTACAAAATATAGTAATTTCGTTCTGTTCTAATTTAATATGATAAAAAAATTTAATAACTCTGTTTTATTATTTAAAAAAATATCATATTACTATAAAATATGTGAGCAAAAGTATAAATAAGATTATTAGAATTACTTATTATTATATAATTCTCATGTTAATTTATTTCATCCTTTTGGCACATAAAGAACTCTAGGCTAAGTCGACGTTGTTTTGTTTACATTTGATTTTATATTTATGTTACGAGGCTGACTTTAAAGCGTCTTTTAAAAAGACATGGTAAAGAGCGACCAGTTTCTACATTATAAAACTAAGCAGCGCAGCGGTAAGTGATTCAATGAGCAATTAAATGAGATTTTTTTTGTAATAGCCAGCCAAGTTAAATCTGTATAAGAAACGTCATAGTTAAACCCTAAGGTAGTACTCGTAACTTACTATAGGATAGAAGAGAAGGAAGAGAATAAAAAAGTTAATAGAATTATAAAAAAGAAATAACCCTGGTTATGAGAAATGCTAGCAGAACGCAGGGACTCGACTTTCCAACTTGCCACGAATTCTGTAAGAAATATAATTTAAGGTGAAGCTCCAAGCACTCAAGTTTAAATTGAATACGACTATGGGCAAGTCTACGTGAAAGTTTTCAACTTTAAGACTGGTTCTGTCCGCTCGTTTGATCTTTCGTCTCGTCCACGGACATTTTTGGTTTAATTATTTTGAGAGTTCAGCAATTTCTTTGTGTTAAAATCGTGTTTTCTTGCTCCTTTTTTTTTAAAAAAAAATATTTAACTAGACTTTCATATTCTCTATCAATGCAAATTTTTTTTAATTAAGAGTTCTTAAATTACGCTTAGAGCGTTGCAAGAGTTTTTTTTAGAAGGACAAGGTCGTCGTCAAGATCTTATTAGAGCAGATTCTGAACAGGTCACTTCTACATTCAAGCATACTATACATCCTTTACAGCTTTCTCCATAGGGAATTTGCTGCACGAGGAATAGTCGCTTACTCTGCCCTTACTCGCTTATACGAATGTCGCAAAAAAGCATAATTTATATACCCCAAGAAAGAATGCAAAAATTACTATAATTATTTCTAGTTCTTAGTTCTAAGTGCTAACCCATTTGCAACCTTAGCTTGCTATACGTTACAGCACAATATTATTGTCGAGCTATGGTCGCTTATTCTGCCCTTACTTATTTATTGAATTTGGTATATTTTATTAGATTATTAATACAGTATATTTTATTTACTTCAAGTAAGCAAAAAGCCTGTTATTTCCAGTGGTAATGCATTTTTGCTTTTGTGCTATCTTACCAATGCGTATTTGAAACAGAATCAAGTTGTATATCATAAAATATTTAGCTGTTTCCTTTTAGTCGACGACTGAAAAACATTTTGTTGGAAAATGAGTTCCATTAATGAATACTCTAAAAAAAATGAAAT
Organism: Esperia sulphurella; assembly: GCA_947086405.1. Classification (NCBI taxonomy): domain Eukaryota; kingdom Metazoa; phylum Arthropoda; class Insecta; order Lepidoptera; family Oecophoridae; genus Esperia; species Esperia sulphurella. The sequence goes on from OX352266.1 coordinate 16,558,418, forward strand.
AGTGTTGTGGTGGTGTGAATTTTAATATTTTACTGTAATTTTTATTTTGATATTATACGAGTATACTGATATACGAGAAGATAGTATGTTATATGCTGTGACATTATTTTAATTGTTGACATTGTAATTTAAATTTTGTATATAACCTTTGCTTGCTATACGTTACAACAGAAGTTTATTGATGAGCAATGGTCGCTTCCTCTGCCCTTATCTTGTAATAGGTACCCCAGGCGACACTTGGACGCTATGGGATCTTTTGAGTTAGCCCCTTTGTTTCTACGATGCTTCTATCTCCAAAAGTCTGCTGCTAAAATCTCTTATGCAGCTAAGCGTTAAGATCCATAGTCCTTGAGATCAGGGTAAGCTGTACTCTTTTAAGTGCTTCGTCTTTGCCCTTACTCGCTTACTGAATGTCGCATAACTTATTTACCTCAAGAAAGTAATAACATACATTGATACAAAATTACTTTGTGCTTACAGTAAGTGAACATCACTTATGGTGTATCATGCTTGGCTAACCACATGACGTCAGTTCGTCATAAAGGGGCGAGCGCGATCTGCCGCGGACGGACGGCGCATTAGAGCTGTGACAAACGACGATTTTATGCAAACTCAACCACTGCCGACGACACTCCTTTACCGCGTCTAGTGATGCCCTGATATCGATAGTCGTAATTGTAAATCAGATCATAGATTCCTTTTTTTAATGATGGGTTTTTGACGATGAGGCCTAAGGTGGAGCGCGCTTACCCAGAAGATGCCTAATCACGTGATATAGTTACGTCGTAACAAATACAGCACTCCCTAATAAAACGAAAATACCTATGCCTTTAATCACCCACTCCTTCTCACTCTCACAGTTAGACAATATAAGTAGAAATTTGTTTAAGGCGGCTCGACTTAGCGTTGTCTCCGTACGGACGGACGAATAACTCCGGGATAGCCCGAAAGTGTAGATACTTATCGCGCTGGGTTCGTTCTAGTGACGGAGGCCTGACCAGATGTGAAACATAGTGTATATAAGCTCTAGGTGCTCAGAATGTCATCAAATTTGACTTAAAAATGGATCAACTGGATACTGCCCTTGCAAACTTAATTTCTACTTAATCGATAGTTAAAGTCATGCCACCTCACTAATATTCAAATGAGTAGTTTAGGAGTAGAGGTAAATAAATAGCGTATAATGCACAGCAGTGATCATGGAACTAGAAATTTGACTGTCATGATATAATTCTGTAATGTTATTGACGTAGTTTCCAAATTTAATCATATAAAAGTATGTATGTATACATGTATTTTTTCTATAAGGGATATCAGACAGTAAAGAAGCAGATAAAGATATAATTTTTTTTTTGGAAAAGACTGCTCTCCCCGTGGATGTCGTACAAGGCGACTAAGGGAATGTATTATAAAACGTCAATCAGGCCTCCCCAACCGGTCTGGCCAGCGCGGGGAGTGTAGGCCAAATCCTCCGTCTGTCTCCGGCAGATGAGAGAGGGTTGTGCTCCTGCAGTGGAGACAAAAATAACCTGATGATGAATTGTAATCGAACCTTGATTTTAAAAGATGTGTTGCGTCAAGTTAGTTGCGCCGATTCTTTGTCACAGCAGAGTTAACATCTCAGAAGCGGGGGCCGGTAAAGAAAATTGACGTGTATAAATAAAGGTACCAAGAGTACTCACTCATGGTATAAATCATTTTGTCTTGAGTCTCAACTACATACTTAATAAGGACGATCTCCTGAGTACATTTTTTTATTTTTTATTTATTTAAAATATATTATATTACATATGTTTTTTCTTAGGCCATCCTACTGAAACCACTGAATTTATTTGTAGGATGGTGGTCGCTACTTGTACAATCTTAATTCTATTAATACCTTGAATGGAGTCCATCTAGGTCGCATTGCTGCTCGCCAGATAGCACCCCTTCATCGCAACTTTTACTTTTCGCGCATTGCCCCCCAGCATGTCGTCCAAACTTTCTTGTAATTCGTTTAGTACTTGCGGCAAGATGCATTCATTTGTTCGGCTTCCGTACACATTATTGTATCCCGGTTGTACATATCGGGGAAGGTATGAGATGTCTCTAAGGTGGCTAGGACGTTTTTTAAATTCTATTTTAGATATTAAGTTATATTCTTCGCACACAATTGCCATTTTAACCTGTAACCACCAAAAGTTACACATCATTCTGTTTGGGAGGGTTATGTTCAGCAGTGAAATCGCTTATTTTCAATAACTTTTCGATCTTTAAAAGCCTATCGTATAATTCGTCACGGGTCACAACACTTTGCCCCGCGACATTGTCTGCAAGCCCTCGTAAAAGCCGTCTTCATGCAAATGTCGTGCGTGCGTACGTCCGTTACGACTCTACCTACGCGAGGTGTGATGTAAACTCTCATATACGACCCTTTTACAGCTCGTAAAATCTACTGTGATTTGTTACTTATTGATTCTTTATTGCATCGTTCTGAATTTGCAATTGTGTTTTGCTGTCTTATGTCATTTGTACTGTTTTACCAATGCGTATGTGAAACAGAATCAAGTTACATATCAAAAAATATCTAGCTATTTCCTTTTAGTCGACAACTGAAAAACCTTTTATTGGAAAATGAATATTATTCTATTAAATACGCTAAAAAAAATTAATGGTGGACCCTCTGACGTTTATTTTATTTAGGTAACCACCCATGTTAAAACCCATGGGTTGGTGAAAACCCAGTTATCACCCATTTCGTTCCACGGTTTGTGTGTTTGTCCTTTAGATTATGTATAACTTATATAATTTTACTCTAATTAGGGTTCCGTAGCCAAATGGCAAAAACGGAACCCTTATGGATTCGTCATGTCTGTCTGTCTGTCTGTCTGTCTGTCCGTCCGTCCGTATGTCACAGCCACTTTATTCCGAAACTATAAGAACTATACTGTTGAAACTTGGTAAGTAAATGTATTCTGTGAACCGCATTAAGTATTCATACAAAAATAGAAAAAAAAAAGTTTTGGGGGTTCCCCATACTTAGAACTGAAACTCAAATTTTTTTTTCATCAAACCCATACGTGTGGGGTATCTATGGATAGGTGATATTAAATCAAAATCGATATTAAGGTTTCTAATATCATTTTTTTCTAAACTTAATAGTTTGCGCGAGAGACACTTCCAAAGTTGTAAAATGTGTCCCCCCCCTGTAACTTCTAAATTAAGACAATGATAAAACTAAAAAAAAAATATGATGTACATTGCCATGCAAACTTCCACTTAAAATTGGTTTTAACGAGATCTAGTAAGTAGTTTTTTTTTAATACGTCATAATTCGTAAACCACAATACTATTATTAAAACATCGATCAAAGTTACAACGAACTACTATAACTTTTATATTATGTTACTTGCTGCTACGGAACCCTTCATGGGCGAGTCCGACTCGCACTTGGCCGCTTTTTTTATTTTAATATTATACGAGTATACTGACAAACGAGTAGATAGTATGTTATATACTGTGACATTATTTTAATTGTCTACATTGTAATTTATATTTCGCCTAATAGTTTATTTTCGGACGATCCCTTTTACCATATTAGAATGACGTGTAAAATTGAATTTTTACGATGTAAAAGTAAAATAAGTTAATCTAATCTAATCTTACTGTTGAATCCTTTTCTAAGTAATTACCTATGTAGTTTTAGGAACATCTATAAAAATATCCAAAGCAATTTGAGCTCTGAGTATAGCGGTCCAAGGTATAAATACTCGTATGTGGGGACACTTTACATTGAGACTTTTCTGTAATTTCTGTAGAAGAGAAACATTCATTGTGAAATTGAGTTTTACACTTTCTATTATTAAATTTAACCATCATCACGTCAATCTTTAGACGTCTACTGCTGGACAGGGTTGGCATGTTTTAAACAAAGTGTTTAAAACATCTGTTTTAAACATGTTTTTTATTATTTAAAACATGTTTTTTATTGTTTAAAACATGGTTTAAAACATGTTTTATATTAAAAATATGGATATAGGCCTTCTCCAATGAACGCCACCACTCCCGGCCACCTTCTTCAGATCGTCGGTCCACCTGGCGGCGGGACGTCCCACCCTGCGCGTGCCGGACCCCAGGACTCGTCTGCCGCTACGACCTTTGGTCCACTTCAGCAAATCCTTCCGGTTATGTCGGTCACCTTCGTTCTTTGTCGGATCTTATATATTCTTTATTGCACAAATTTTAAAAGTAAATACAGTTACAAATTCTGTGTACAAAGGCGAGCTTATCTCTAAAAGAGATCTCTTCCAGCCAACCTTACAGGGTGTGAGACAAGGCACTAAGAGCGAGGGGGAAAAAGTGCATAATATACTACATAATAACTTCTTATTAAATTTCTTCTCTTATTATTAAATTAATGTGCTTTTAAAGCAGATCTACTTTACAAGGCGACTAAGGGAATACATAATAAAACATCAATCAGGCCTCCCCAACCCGTCTGGCCAGCGCGGGGAGTGTAGGCCAAATCCTCCGTCTGTCTCCTGCTGATGAGAGAGGGTTGTGCTCCTGCAGTGGAGACAAAAATAACCTGATGATGATGAAAGCAGATCTAACTTAGATATCGAGAAGAACTACTGAGTGACGGTTAAAAAATCAGCGCCACTCACAGAGCAATATCCGTGGGATTAGTGTGTAGGGTGACCAGGCGAGCTCGCGGGGGACGGGACAAAGGTCTCTCACGTGACGCGCCGCGTGCCGGGGGGAAGGGGGGCAGTAGTGCGGGGCGCGCGGGTAATGCAGTATTTGTTCTGCGACACACGGGTGACACGCGCGAGTCTCTTTTGTGTCGTTGAGCCAGAGGCGCCGAACATTTAAATACCTTCGTTTTATTTTTTTGCTTCAGTTTTGTATAATGGTAATAATTATTTATTCAATTTTTCATAACAATTCTTACAACTTATAATGCAATTATCACATAAAGTATCTCAGAAACTAACACGATACATCTAGACCTCACATTAGGTGCAATATGCAATGTATGTATGTACATATGTATGTATGTATGCATGCCTCTGCAATAAACTACTCGAGGAAATCTTAAAAAATTACCGACAGAAAGTGTTAGAATGATATATAAATATAATAATAAATAAATATGTGGGGACATTTCACACACGGCCACATGATCCCAAACTAGGCAGAGCCTGTAATATGGGTATCAGACAGCTGATATACATACATAGATACATAATATAATATATAAATAACATCCAGTCACAAGGCAAACACAAGGGCTCATCAGACGAATGTTTGCCCTGGGCGGGACTCGAACCCGCGACCCCGAGTTTACAGGCAGGTGTACTACCGACTAGGTTACGGGGCCGACCATTTAAAACAGCTTTGTAAGAAAGCCTATTAAAAAAAAGATAAAAAAAGGATGGTTATTGGAATGGCTGGAGATAAAGTTGCTTCAGCTTCGCGCAATATTTTTTATATTGTGTAAGTACAAATATTTCAAAAAATGTGTTTTTGAAAGTTTGTTGCACCGTTTCTTCTTCACAGCGCTAACACCTAGGAAGCGATAACAAATTGATGTCTGTGCCATTAAATATATATATTTAATTTTACTTATAATTGGAAATGATATTATTGTTGAGTTTAAAAATACAGTAATTATAAGAAAAACAATTATTTTACTTTGAATTCTGTTAAGATTTGGCCACGTACTCGTTGCAAATCTATAATTTAATATCATTATAATCATCAGCCAAAATATATCCACTGCTGAACATAAGCCTCCCCAATAAAATGCCACTTTTGGTAGGCTGTCTTTTGGGGGATTTGAGATAATCACCACGCTTGGCAGGAGGATTGGTGATCGCAGTAATGATCTTGACGACACCTTGAAGGAAGATTGGGGGTAGCAATGTTCTAAGCCTTTATAAGTATAATATAAATATAAGTGTTCAATGTATAATCGATGGTACCAATCACTTACAAAATGCACTATTTGAATTTATTAAAAGTTCAAATTAATTCTAGTACTTCACCTTTCAATAGGAAAACGTTCCCAACCCCTGTATCCACTAATCCAAGCATGGGGCGCAACGATAAAAAGATAATACGGGCCGGCGTCGCGTGCGCATCGAAAAAACTAGCTTTAATGACGCACCTATACAGGCGGCTTATCGCGCCTGCGCGCCGCGGAGCGACGCAACAAATGAGCTTAATTATAATACCTTGGCAAGGGGTGGCAGGCAGCGCAGTGCAGGGGCCGCGAGTGTGACAAAATAAACATCCTGGCAGGAGGTCCCTACGTGTTTTTATTGGCAATGCACGCTGAGTCAATGTCGTGAGAGTAATGATGGGAATCGGCTTCGGATTTGACTCGCGAGTCGTTGCTGTGAGAAAATACGTTCTCATATATAGGTATATACTAGCTTTTTCCCGCGACTTCTGACTGCTTTTAACGATTAATTGGGTTTCCCTTAGGAATGAAATATTTTTTCGGGATAAAAACTATTCTATGTCCTATTTCAGCATCTAAGCTATAAGTGTGCCAAATTTCATTCCGATCAGTCCAGTGGTTGAAGCGTGATTGTGAGTAACAAACATCCAAACATCCAAACTTTCGCATTTATAACATTAGTGGGATTTCTTTTGATAAGTTCTTCGACGCTGTTGGTACACAAAGACCTAATGGAATGTGTATTTTTAATTGCCGTCTTATCTAATATATTCAGTCTCTAGTCTTCTCCCTGGTCTGTCATCATCGTCACCAACCAGCCAGTAATTCAGCCAGTCAGTCAGGTCGTACAGTACAGTATAGTCTATAACAGACACTATAGAAAGTTTGCTTAACAAACCACTTCTTCTTCCTCAAATTGAAGGACTGATTGTAAGACGTGTTCATTGTAATCGGCAGGGCCCATTGCGTATGTATGTTATAATCGCAGTCTGTCAATGTCCACTTTTAAACCAACGATCTCTATATACTACTAGATGGAGCGTTCCAAACAATCGCTCTGTGCCACGCAAGTAGCCACAACTCTTTCACATTCACAATGAAACTTGTGCAGTTACTACGCAGAACAATTAATTATTACTAAATATTGACGCTACGGTTAAATAATGTCAATATTTAGTAAATAATTAAATGTTCTGAGTAGTAACTGCACAAGTTTCATTGTGAATGTGAAAGAGTTGTGGCTACTTGCGTGGAACAGAGCGATTGTTTGGAACGTTCCATCTAGTAGTACATAGGGATCGTTGTTTTAAACATAATAGGCAGTGAGTACTATTTATTTAAATTTTCAAAATACAGATCTTCGGTATGTATTTTGATAATCACTGTTCTATCAATATTTCAAAGTAAATTTTCGATTAAGATAATTTTATCACTTAAATGGGGAATATAAAATGTTATCCTACTTCCTACTAATATTATAAATCTGAAAATTTGGATATTTGAATGTTTGTTACTCAATCACGCTTCAACCACTGGACAGATCGAAATGAAAGTTGGCACACATATAGGTTAGGTCCTGGAATTGGATATAGGATAGTTTTTGTCCCGAAAAAATCATCAATCCTATGGGAAATATTTAATTATTTGTAATGTTAAGTTGTCCACGCGGACGAAGCCGCAGGCAATAGCTAGTGATTTATAAAGTTCGAATGTAGACTAAGACTTAAATATTTCATATGCATACACGTCTACTCCAAAAATAGGACGTTCTCCTGTGCTGTGGGAATTACATAAGAACATTACACAAATAATTAACCAGTCCGCGAACTTGTAAAATTTTTACCAAGTTGTCTGTTCGTAGTGGGAGTCGAACCCACGATTTCTGGTGGCGAAATTGAGTATTAGCTTCTTGAGTTTTCAATATCAAATCGTAAATACGACGGACAGAAAGTTTAAGATACACATTAAAAAACAACTTTGTAAGAAAGCCTATTATAAAATAAACGATTATTTGAATGACAAAGATGCCTGGTACTAATGTTAATTCAGCTTCGCAAATCTGTATTAATTGTTTGCAAACTTGATTTTTAAAAGATGTGTTGCGTGACGTTTGTTGCGCCGTTTCTTCTTCACAGCGCTAGCACCTAGGAAGCGGTAGACGATAAAAAAATGACGTGTATAAATGTACCGAGTGTACTCATATGCAATAAATGATTTTGACTTTGGCTTTGAACGTAATATGAGTACGTAAGTTCTCAATAAATTATGTAAAGTACAGTGTCATGTTACAGTCTATTTTTGCTTGACTTTGCAGTGCAGGAAACATTATAACCAACATTTGAATAAATCTATCATATTAATAATACTAAATTTAAACTCTGTTTTTAAACAATTGAACATAATTTTCTCCTCATACGCAATAAATGATTTTGACTTTGACATTAAAAAAATTATTCAGTGGATCGCTTGGGATTTATTGTTAGTAGATGCAGTTAAACTGCAACAGTGCACGGTTGTGCCATATGCACAAGCAATAATGACTAGGCGTGCTTCAGAAACAACAAGCTTTTCATAACACCCCCTACGCTCGTGGACTCTATGGCCGTAACCGGTTGGCATTGTTCGTGCGCGATAAATCATACGAATGTGTCGCACGGACTAAAAATCATTGGGAGAATAATTTATTGTAGGTGTGGGGTTAGCGGTGTAACGCTACACACGACCTGACACGTCAGGTAAGTTTACCGATGATTATTTACTCTCTTCAAAAGCTCAGTACAACGAAACGGCTCTCCATTATCTGCAGTGAAAAGACCCTAAACTTCTTCGGTCACATTTTGCATTCTCCTGGAGATGCTCATTATCCTGGGGCAAATGGAGGACGAGCTCCGACGAGGTGGTCAGACCCGGCGAGGAGGGTGGCTGGCGGATCCTTATATGAAGGACAATGACCGCTATGCGTGTAGGCGCATTTTATACGGTCGCGATCCTCAGCAGTGAGGGAACGACGGAGAAGAGTAGAATATACTGTCTGACCCATACTGAACTGACAGGTAACTTATCGTACCATTTGAAGCGCCACACACGTGTGTTCTGAGCACTAAACCTGAGCAATTTAGTTTTATGTACACACGTTATTAGTCGCCATAGACTTCAGCGCCAAAATGACGGAAGGTAGGTCAGAGGATAGATACTAAATTTGATTTCTTTAAATACTAAGTAGCATAAAACACAGTCCAGGCAAGTATTTTATATGAGTCATCAAATCATAAAATTGATGAATCTATTCCTTAATTGAATAAATCATCATAATCTGACAGCGCTAGAAATGTAGTTCTTCAAGTGGTGATTAAAATGTTGGACTGTGTGTAGAGTAAAGGTGAGGGAGAATTTTTGTAAACACTATTGTGTAGGTAACGGTTGCGCGTCCCGTTCTAATTCCACACAGAATGCGCATTGTTGTCGCCCTACGCGCCGCGACGTCATCGGCGACACGCGTCAAACGTGCTGCTGCGTCAACGGATAAAGTTGGTTTCTGATATTCAAGTTTTGTTGTCAAGCGAGTTATACATATATACAAATATCTGAAAATTTGCATACATTTTTGTTCTCTTAAAATCAATGTTTGTAATCTAAATGTTATTAAGGGGTTTGCTGTTAATTTATTCTTTACCAATACATATAAAAATTATAAAAATATAATATAAAAGAATGAATCTAGTGTACAGTGGCTTATCGCTTATCCTTATCGCTTTCAGCGGTTTCTTCCATGCAACCTTTGGGTAATGGGGAATTTTTCGAGGAAATTATTTTATAACAAACAAAAATAAAAATGTTATGTGATAAACATCTAGAATCACAAATAAACTATCACTTCTACTTATGCACTGTTTATAACAATTAAATAGTACAGTATAAATTATGATAAAATAATATACAGTGTGCACTTTATTCCTCTTTCTCAAAATATAAAAATAATGAGCAAAAAGTCAATATAACAAATTTTAATTATTTTTATGGCCATCCTTGTAGTCCGTCGCTACGACACGACAGGTTAGGGCAACAATCTAATAAACTGGCCCGCGCCCTGCTGAGACCATCCGATTATGTCCCCGGAATCTTGTTACCCTACAATGATTAATACACGGGCACTCTGCTGCGATACTCCCATTTTGTAAAATTGAAAACGTTATTATGTTATTTCTCCACGTATACTCTTATAATAATATTTTATGGAGCTTGTATGTATGTATGTAAACGCTTTATTGTACCAAAAATAACAACAACTACAATAATAAAATAGGAATTAAATTGTGTACAAAGGCGGACTTATCCCATTTAGGGATCTCTTCCAGTCAACCTTAGAGTAACTGAAAGGACAAGTATAATGCGTTTAGTACCAAATTTGATAAAGAAATGTACCTACTTTTAATAAAATTTGAGCTTGATACTAAATGTCTGCAAAGTTATCACCCCATGGGTACAGTAAACTTAAATAATTGGGCCATATGGAGGCTTCTGTACCATGCCAATAAAAAAGCTAGACCTTTATACACCCTAGACCGTATATTTGCTCTTTGGCTATAAGACTTTGTCGGTTTCCAAATTCAAAATAAATGGTATTTAAAAAAATTTAAAAAATTAAAAAAAGGGTGCACACGCCTTTTTAAAAAAAATAGTCGCCATTTTAAATAAACCGTACTAAATTTTGAGAATTGGGCCAAAATAATGCATTAACTGTGACAATTTCAATATTTTCTGTTTCACCTTTCTGAGCTCTGATAGACATACAAACGCAGAAACAGACCATGTTAGTATGGAAGCCGAAAATATTACAGAGAATCACAGTCCACAGAATATTGTATCATCTGCACAACATCAAGGCCACCAATGCAACAAAAATAACAAGAAATGTGAATTTTATAGGTTCAGTAACTTACATAAATAAAGTAAATAATAATTAAATTAATTTATAATAATTCATAGACATATTTTATTGATAATCATTTGATTACAAGTCTTTTTTTAAATATATTAATAATACATTTAAAAAAATTCTTTTATATTATTTTATGAGACATAATCATTTTATATAATATTTATTACTATGTTAACAAAACAATGGGCTCGATTCTGAAGGTACAATGTTAAAATTAGACAGCACTAAAATTGTTGCTGTCCCTGTCACACGGTATTATGAAGATAAAGACGAAACTAATTTTAGTGCTGTCAAATTTTAATTGTGTGCCTTTAGAATCGAGCCCATTGTCGACTTAGCCTAGAGTTCTCAATGTCCCAAAAGGTTGAAATAAATGAGTATGAGTATGTTATAGATTTTTAAATTGTATGACCTGTAATTGCCAATTACAAATAATAAATGTATATGTCTAAAAGAAATAACAATTCCAAAAGACTTAATTCACCACAGAACGATAAGAATACCAACGATGTAAGTGAAAACACCGAATAATGAGACAAAAGGCCAACAGACGATATCGCGGCGACAATCGCTGACCCGCCGAGCGGCCGTCATGCGGGCCGAGGAAATTATTAATTTTCGCCCATTAAAGTTACCTTCACCAATTGAGATGGTCGGACAAAAAGGTCCCCCAGTACCTCTCGGTGTACCTTTTTAAATGGACGGGAGAGTATGCTGGGGGTTTGTTTCTGGCATTGAATGATGGTGCAACTGTGTTGCTGGGATTTGGGATTTAGTGTAGATAAACATGTGTAGTTGCAGAAGGGACTAACGGAAAGGGGACGACCGTCCTAATACTTGGAAACTAAAATTACCTTCATATTTCTTGATCTAACAGCTGATGTTTATAAAATTAGAAGGTGAAGGCCCATGTATGTTATTGCGAAGGTCCATGTATGTAGGGTAAGTTTGTCATCAGGTTATTTTTGTCTCCACTGCAGGAGCACAACCCTCTCTCATCTGCCGGAAACTAGTCATGGTACATCAAAAAGACAGATATTTTTGCGGACATACAACATTATACCTACGGTTAATATGTTTATTTCTTCAAACTTTCCAATTAAAGGACTCTCATTAACCCAGATTATAGATGGTTTTATTGCCAAGGTGAGAGCAATCACAATTAACTTAAGTAACCATTGAAACTGAGCTAACTTGAAAGAAGAGCTTAACTAAAAAAACGAACTTAAAAATCTGTCATTTCAGTAAAATACATTTTGACAAAATGAGTTTATAGTTGATAATACTACTATAAATAAATATAGTTAGTCTGATTACAAAACTTGATGCAGCGAACCACATGTAGATAATTAGCAAAACGGTAAATTTAAAGTGCACAAGGGTTTCAAAATCCCTAAACTTGGGCTAGTTAACGCGGGTTAACCCTTTGTAGTCAATGCGTAACGTAAAACGTCTGGTGTAAAATTAAATAAAAGCACTTTGTAAAGGTGTCGCCCGCACTCGGGGAAGCGGGAAGAGCTAATAGTTTCGCGGTGGGACAGAGTGCCCGTATGCCGAATGAAAGGTTGAAACGTTATACTCTACCCTTGTTTAACTTAGTTTTAGTTTTAAAAACAGCAGGAATTGTTGCTACGGGCTTATAAAAAACCTGCAATAAAGCAAAAAAAATCCAGGGGCGAGGCTATTGAAGCAGTAGATAGGTAATATGCATTAGTGCATTATGTAATTTGGCATCATAAGCTCGCTCACAAAAATGTTGTGGCTTAGTTAAAAGAAAAGAAAAGAAAGAAAAGAAAAGAAAAGAAAGAAAAGAAAAGAAAAGAAAAGAAAAGAAAAGAAAAGAAAAGAAAAGAAAAGAAAAGAAAAGAAAAGAAAGAAAACTATCTTTTAACACATGCTAGAATATGCTGATACTGCACTAGACGACCAATCAATAAGAAATAATATGAATTACGACGTACAGATGTACAGTCGCGATAAGAGCCACCGGTATAAACGTATAACTGATAAACAAATTGACAAACTGTCCACAAATTCTTCTTTTTATTTTAATCATAGTTTTTTCTGCATTTACAACCGAGCAATTGTAAACAAGAAAGACAGAAAAACTTTCCTACGCTTAAAGAACGCAGAGAAAGAGGAGATCTAATTAAGACCCTCAAGATATTGAACAATCACTACAACACAGCCAAGTTAAAGAATATATTTAACGCAAACCCCACTGAACGACTCAGAGAACATAACATGAGATTACTAAGATCAAATGCTCACCTGAACCCTCATAGAAACTTTTTTAGCAACGGGTTGTATCCAGGTGGAACAAGTTGACAGAATCTGTTGTAACTGCTACATCAATAAACACTAAGAACAGACTAGACAATTTCTTAAAAGAAAATAATAAAGTTGACTAGTGATATGGAAACACCAGCTATAAGCTGGCTTTCCATTTAATATAAAATAAATAAATAAACATAGAGATGATCATACCAAAACCATCAGACAAGCAAAATCACTTCCCATATTTAAACACATTCTGCGTGTTCACTATGAATCACAATGTGGCTACTGAACAGATTACATAATAGACAGTGTTTTGTATTTATTTTTGTATTTGTATGTATTTATTTAAGTATGTATTTACTAGTTATTTATATGTATTAAATTAAGTATGTATTTCGTATTACTAGTTATCGGTATGTAGGCATATGTTTATTTAAGTATTCATGCAAGTTTATGTTATATAAATTGTATACTCTTTGCATCCAGTATTTCCACTCCTCAAAAAATTCGCCACCACCCAAAGGTTGCCTGTAAGAAATCGCTGAAAGCGATAAGGCCGCCGTTGTAGACTAAATTCATCATTCTAAGTTTTGTTTTTATTTAAAAATGTATATGTTTTGGTGCACAATAAAGAATAATTGAATTGAATTGATCTAAATAACTGAGGTATTGTGGAACTTGCAAAACTGTTGTGTTCTTCCAAATAACAATGGAGATTGAAGAAATTGCCAAGTACAATGAAGGATATCCTGCTAACTGTAGCGGCGACGGCCACGGCCATAGGGCAATAAAATGAGCATTAAATTAGACAGTTGTAGCAATTGCGGCACCTACACGCCCCGACAGCCCGTACCTGCCTCGATCACCTAAACTAACTCTCAATTGGAAGCCATGTGGGTCATATGGAACGGGAATGAGTGGAGTGGACTCTAACTCGAATCTTTATTACGATCATTGGTATACATCAAACAGACAGATATTTTTGCGGACATACAATATGCACCTACAGCTAATATGTTTATTTCTTCAAACTTTCCAATTGAAGGACTCTCATTAACCACCTTTGACCTATTGACGACCTCCGTGGCGGAACGGGTAGCACTCGGACTGTCACGCCGGAGGTTGCGGGTTCGAATCCCGCTAGGGGCAAATGTTCGTGTGATGAATACGAATGTTTGTACCCAAGTCTTGGATGTTTATATATATTCATTTAAGTATGTGTATCCGTTATCTAGTAACCATACCACAGGCTCTGCCTAGTTTGGGACTGGATAATTGGTGTGAATGTCTGAGATATTTATTATTATTATTATTATTATTAACCCAGATTTATAGATTGTTTTATGGCCAAGGTGAGAGCAATCACAATTAACTCAAGTAACCATTGAAACTGAGCTTGAAAGAAGAGCTTAACTAAAATAAAACTAACTTAAAAAAACTGTCATCTCACATTGACAAATTGAGTTTATAGTTGAAAATACTTTACAAGTAACCTTTCGTTGATTCTCGATATTTTGTTCAGCAAGGTCCATTTTAGCTATCAGTAATTAATTTAGCTAGACTATCAGATCAATCATCAGCCGAAATACATCCACTACTGGATATAAGCCTCCCTCCAATGAGAATGCCACTTTTGGTGGGCTGTCCATTGGGGTATTTGCCAAAAATACCACAATTGCCGTGTGGTTTCCGGTAGTGTAGAATAGGACCACTCCAACTCTTCCCGTGGATGTCGTACAAGGCGACTTAGGGAATACATTATAAAACATCAATCAGGCCTCCCCAACCCGTCTGGCCAGCGCGGGGAGTGTAGGCCAAATCCTCCATCTGTCTCCGGCAGATGAGAGAGGGTTGTGCTCCTGCAGTGGAGACAAAAATAACCTGATGATGACCACAATTGACGGCGGATTGGTGATCGCAGCGATGATTTTAATATATACAGGAGAACGCTACTTGCCCGTCCCTGGTGCAATACCTTAGTCGCCTTTACGATACCCACGGGAAGATTGAGCGTGGCACTATTATAAGCCGGGAACCAAACGGCTAGTTATCAATGGTAATGAATAGCGTAATGTCTAATCGTGCTACGTCATATTTTAAAATCAGCAGGATAACTGATCTTTCGTCTGTAAATACATTCGCATCGATATTTGTTAGAATCGTCATGTTGTCATAATGAATATCATTTTATTCAATACTAGCTGTGCCCGCGGCTCCTATCGCGTGAACTACAGAATCCGTTCCCATTCCCACTCCCGCTTCCGCTTCCGCTCCCGCTCCGGTCCCGCTCCCGCGCCCTCTCCCGCTCTGGCTCTCGCTCCCCTCCCGCTTCCGCTTCCGCCCCCCCTCTCACACCCACACCCACTCCCCTTGTCCCACGCCCACGCCCACGCCCACGCCCACTCCCACTCCCACTCGCAGCTCCAAATGTAATCCAAACTCATCGCAATCTGAATCGGAAATACTATTATGTGCAATATATTGCATACTAACCTTACTTTTTTTTGGCAAATATCTTCAATGTACAGACACGCGATGTTTACGATTTTATTTATTAGATTATCATCGTCTTCGACTCGATAGCAGTCCCAAGCCTCCACGTGAGCTCTATTAACTAAATTGTAACTGAGTCACGGGCCACCTGGCGAGCGATCACCTTAACAACTCCAACGTTCCCCAATTGGGCCACATCTGCGTTACTCACCACTCGACTCGGGGCCAGGTCTACTACTATATCGACTTCTTGTTTATCACTAAAGCAAGAGTGGAATTATTTATTAGTAAATTTAGTTTGTAAATCTTTGAAAATTAAAATTTTGCGTTCTTTCTTTATTTCCTTACTAGCTTATGCCCGCGACTTCTTCCGATATTTACACACGGCTTTTAACGATTAATTAAATTTCCAGTAAGAATGAGATGTTCTTTCTGGATAAAAACTATGCTATGTCCTATTTCAGGACCTAACCTGACCTATTTATGTATGTTTATTATAGTTATGTTCATTATGACGATGTACTATCAATGTTTCGTGAAGTAACTTAACTTTTTGACTTCCATGCACTCGCCTCCATAAAGTAATTGATCTGCCCCGCCCACCGGTTAACTTAAACTGGAGTCAACCTTCCCCTGTCGACTGGTTCCAGTTCCACGAAGCCCGCATGTGCGCTGTGTTCGGCCGAAGGCAATTGAAGCCAATGAAGAGGCCAGACGAGGTAATCATACAATAATATGTGGAGCATGGTGGTGTATAAGGTGTTAAGAGAATAATCATTTATTTGGTGACGATTTGTTTTAATTGTTGAAATTAAATGAAAAGTATTTATTTGCAGCAATAGGTTAAAGTACATTTTAACTATTTATAATTATAATTGACGACCTCCGTGGCGGAACGGGATAACTCGGACTGCCACGCCGGAGGTTGCGGGTTCGAATCCCGCTAGGGGCAAATGTTCGTATGATGAATATGAATGTTCGTACCCAAGACCTGGATGTTTATATATTTATTTAAGTATGTCTATCCGTTATCTAGTAACCATACCACAGGCTCTGCCTAGTTTGGGACTGGATAATTAGTGTGAATGTCTGACATATTTATTTATTTATACAATACAATACAATACACTTTATTGCACAAACAAATACAGTTACACGTTATAGAAGTTACAAATAGTACAATTTAGGCGTTCTTATCGCTTTAAGCGATTTCTTCCAGACAACCAACCATATAATTTGCATGCTAATATACATTTATACGTATATTATAAATAGGTACTAGGGTTTACATTTCAAGATATTCGGATACTATTAAATTAACAAGTGGCCATTTCTACAAGTTTTTTACGAACGGTTTCACTTTTTTATGGTTAGGTGGTATTTTTTTTTTTTAATTCTTCCCGAATAAATATTATATTCATCATCATCAGGTTATTTTTGTCTCCACTGCAAGAGCACAACCCTCTCTCATCTGCCGGAGACAGACGGAGGATTTGGCCTACACTCCCCGCGCTGGCCAGACGGGTTGGGGAGGCCTGGTTGATGTTTTATAATGTATTCCCTTAGTCGCCTTGTACGACATCCACGGGCAGAGTTGGAGTCGTCCTATTCTACTCTACCGGAAACCACACGGCATTACATACCTGCACTTCTAATTCGTAACTAGAATTTTCTCGTATTGTTTGAGAAATAAACAATAGATATAACATACAGAGAGGGACCAACTTGTACAAAGTCGTCTGTCTCCAGTAGGAATCGAAGCCACGTCCAACGAACAAATTAAAAGAGAAGAGGTTTTAAGTAAAATTAAACTGTGGCGCATTCTTAAACTACACGTCATTGTGAATTTTGGTATTTACCATCTAATTTAAATTTGATGTTAATTTTTAGATAATTTGAAGTTAAATTTAAATTTTGAATATAAGTTCTAAGAATTAAATGCATCGGATTTTAAAATTAGACAGAAACCTACGCAGAAACTTACCTACTAATAAATTCAACTACATTTTCTCCCATTTTAGCTAAAATCACTAACTTAAACTTGGTAACGCTGTCACTAACCGATAGTTAAATGTATAAAGCGGGGAAGCACTCCAGGTGAAGGAATATTAACCCCACGGCTGGCGACGGGGGCCTATATCGACCACGCCACTACGTTGGGAGTACGAGCATTGTTATTGCAACGGAATTTGATAGGGATCGCTTGAAAAAATATGAGGGTAGTATCGTGTCATTTAATATTAAAACACACTGATAACAATTGTAATTAAGAACAGACAATTAGAATTTATAGTTGTTTATAACAGTTTGTCAATTTATTCGTATACCTATACAGAATTTAATTCATGACTTTTGATAGGTAATAAAAGCATACCGATGTTGAAAAGTTTTTACATATTTCTGAAATTTTTTGTATTTCCAATACTCTACTCTTTTCATGTAACTTGAAAAAAACTATTAGAATAGAATATGTCATTTTTGGAAAATGTGTCGATTTTCGACAAAAAGGCGTTTTAGATGTCTTCCAAAATCAATATAATCTGGTATTTTGTCTATGGCCTGTCCCACTCCGCACATTACGGGGCGCGGCCTCGATTGCCGGGGCGCCTATGCGAATCGCGTACGGCTTTCAATGTTGCGTGATTTTGCGGTACAAGGTAACATTGCTTTCCTTCATGCGCGTAAATACGATTCAATTTGGCTTGCATTGAATTTTGTACATTCATACGCCGAAATACATCTACTGCTGAACATAAGCCTCCCCAGTAGAATGTCACTTTTGGTGGGCTGTCCATAGGGCGATTTTGCCATAATCACTACGCTTGGCAGGTGGATTGGTGACGCAGTAATGATCTTAATATATACAGGGCCCTGATACCCACGGGAAGATTGGGGGTGGCTACATTCTAAGCCGGGAACCACACGACTATTACTTGTTCTTTGATAAAGACATGATGTATCCTACTAATATTATAAACGCGAAAGTTTGTATGTATGGATGAATGTTTGTTACTCTTTCACGTAAAAACTACTGAATGAATTTTAATCAAACTTTACAGTAATATAGCTTATACATCAGAATAAAATATAGGCTACAATTTTTAAAGATATTGTGTGAATTGTCCAAAATATCAAGTAAGTAGGAAAAAATCTACCATCTGCGAGCTATTCTGGCGTGCGCCATAAAATTATAATTTTAATGTCATATTGGGCTCGATTCTGAAGACACAACGTTAAAATTTGACCGCACTAAAACTGTTGCTATCCCTGTCACACAGTATTATGAATATAAAGACGAAACCAATTTTAGCGCTGTCAAATTTTAAATGTGTGCCTTCAGAATCAGGTCCAATTGTCAGTTCTTTTCTACGCCACGCTAATATAAGCTACTCGAAATACTAATCCTGCGCAGACGAAGTCGCGGGCACCAGCTAGTATTTAATATTTTCATAACACATGAACCTTTAAACCATAAACAGCATCCTATCCCGTCCGCAGTAAAATACACAACCGCGTTTAGCAAATCATTCGCAAAACCATAATCCACGTAGATATTATCTGATGACCCGCTCTGGTTTCATTTACCTACGCGAAACTGTTTAACTCAAACACGGGTTAAATTTATTAATCGCCGGGTCTTCCAGGCCCCGCGCAAACACTGCAGGGTTGGGCTTAAGTAATTAACGTCATGTCGAACCGATGTTTTAATAACTTGCCATCAGACAATGTGGGTTGTTTGCACACGTCGTTTTATAGGTAATTTTGGGTTAACTCTGTACACGGAATTGACGAGTATCCGGCTCGGGGGTTTGAGCGCTTTGTAACTAATTTCGGTTTCGTTTTAAGGACTTTTGTCGTTTGTTACCAGTAATGCGCAACCAAATGAAGGTAATGTCTATAAATAACTAGTTTGTGATGGGAAAAATGTTTTGGTTAAATTTTTCTAAGTGCTTTTCAGTACTTTGCGAGGTCACTATATATATCACAACGATTTCTATGTACTTACTAGATGAAGCGACCCAACGACACTTGTTTTACCAGGGTTAAGACTAAGTAAGGTCAGTAAATCGTTCACTGGGCAATGTATACGATTCTACAACAAACTACCAGAGGAAATCTTTAATATGACGGACAGAAAGTTTAATATTCACATTAAAAAACAACTTTGTAAGAAAGCCTATTATAACATAAACGATTATTTGAATGACAAAGATGCCTGGTACTAATGTTAATTCAGCTTCGCAAAATCTTTATTAATTGTATGCAAACTTGATTTTTAAAAGATGTGCTGCGTGAAGTTTGTTGCGCCGTTTCTTCTTCACAGCGCTAACACCTAGGAAGCGGTAGTCGATAAAAAAAATTACGTGTATAAATGTACCAAGTGTACTCATATGCAATAAATTATTTTGACTTTGACTTCTTCGGATTCGGTGAGAATGATGTTGCTCGCGTCGTCTGACTCCTCGCTTAGAATAGGGACACCCCAGTCTTTTCGTGGGTGTGGTCAAGGCGACTAAGGGATGCACCAGGGCCAAGCCTATTATAACATAAACGATTATTTGAATGACAAAGATGCCTGGTACTAATGTTAATTCAGCTTCGCAAAATCTTTATTAATTGTATGCAAACTTGATTTTTAAAAGATGTGTTGCGTGAAGTTTGTAGCGCCGAAATGTACCAAGTATACACATGTGCAATAAATGATTTTGACTTTTAAAAAAAGAAATTTATCGTCTTTTTTGTAATGTTTTTTAAATTGTTTTCACAAGTGATGCAGCCTTATTGTCCCTTAATATTATCACTAACTGTAATGTTGCCTGGAAGATATCGCTAAAAGCGACAAGGCCGTTACTTGTGTTATGACTGTATTTTTTTATTGTTGATGGGTTTGCGCTTGAACTCAATCTCACCTAATTGTAAGTGAAGAGGCCTGAGATGAAGCGCGCTTAACCAGAAGATGCCTCACTCTTCCTTTAAAAATATCCAAGTTGTACTTGTCCGGAAATACCCAAGCTGGTAGGGAGTTCCATTCCTTAGCAGTTCGCATTATGAAAGAGGAAGCAAACGCTACGTGCGAGAGCGTGGTATGTGTTTGTTTTTCCAATGTTTTTTCTGTGATCGTGTGCAATAAAATATATTCACTCATCTTCCATTTTACGTGTATAAATGTACCTTTGTTGAGGTACCACGATTATCTAGGAAAATAATTGTCCACCTTATCAGAGCCCCGCATGACTCGGTAAGGCTAATTAATATTGACCGGAGTTCGCCCAGCTCAATGATGTCGGAACGCTTACGAAAAAAAATAATTGTAATTTGTAAGCCTATTATTTATATATATTTATTATTTAAGTATATGTCGTAGCTGTAATTAAACGACATATTCTTCTGTTTTTCTTCTGTTAAATCTATACGATTTATCTTCTCTAGTCTCTCAAGCTTATGTCATTACTCCGTGCTATGATCAAAGCATTTTGTTTTTATCCTCACCAAATGTTAATATAACGCTGAACATACGCCGCTTCAATCAATCCATATCGCCTGTAGCTATACGTTGTTTTATTAGAGGGCTCGTAACAATCTCCATCCATTGTTTGAGGCGCAAACACGCTCTGAATACCATCTTAACCCCTCAGGTGAAACTAATAACTTCTAACATGTATGTACTTACTACGATGATATATTTAGTGAGAGGGTATCACGGAGATTGGATTTTAGGATGTAAACAATGAAGTTGTGAAGTGCAGTACATCTACACATAAATTACACAGGTCCACAGAAAAGTGACGTGGTAGATACTAGTATAATGTTGATCATCTGTTACGACCTCCGTGGCGGAACGGGTAGCTCTCGGCCAGCCACGCCGGAGGTTGCGGGTTCGAATCCCGCTAGGGGCAAATGTTCGTATGATGAATATGAATGTTTGTACCAAAGTCTTGGATGTTTATATATTTATTTAAGTATGTCTATCCGTTATCTAGTAACCACACCACAGGCTCTGCCTAGTTTGGGAGTGGATAATTGATGTGAATGTCTGAGATATTTATATTTATATATTATGTATGTTTCTTAAGTTCATCTACATTTACACACAAAATACACAACTGTCTACTAAATAGGTGAGATTTGATAAAAAGTGTTCTATAAGGTAGGTATAGTTTGCATTATATACTAATTTAATTTTTGTAATTATATAAGTGTATTTACACCTACACACAAACTACATAGGTTCACTTGGCTTGTGAGATTTTATATAAAAGTGACTGAGAAGTTATAGTTTTAATGATTTTAATTTAAATGTTTCAATTAATATTCTAAATGCATCTACATTTACATACAAACTACACAGGTCCACAAAATATGTGAGATTTTATATATAAATGTTTTATAAGGTGTAATTTTGATTATTTTAATTTAATCGTTCTAATTATATATTCTTAAGTGTACCACAGGCTCTGCCTAGTTTGGGACTGGATAATTGGTGTGAATGTCTGAGATATTTATATTTATATATTATGTATGTTTCTTAAGTTCATCTACATTTACACACAAACTACACAGGGAGTCAAAGTATGCGAGATTTTATGTAAGATTGACTTAGACGATATAATCTTAATTTAAACATTCTAATTATTGTAAATTCTTTTATTCGACATGCTTTCATCAGATTTGAATATTATATTTTAGTTACTATTGGCTTGCCGTGTGGTTTCCGGTAGAGTAGAATAGGACCACTCCAACTCTTCCCGTGGATGTCGTACAAGGCGACTGAGGGAATACATTATAAAACATCAGTCAGGCCTCCCCAACCCGTCTGGGCAGCGCGAGGAGTGTAGGCCAAATCCTCCGTCTGTCTCCGGCAGATGAGAGAGCGTTGTGCTCCAGCAGTGGAGACAAAAATAACCTGATGATGATGATGTCTATTGGTTTTATTAGATTATTTTAGCCTTTTGTCTTTTATTCTATCAAATAAACCTAATAATGCTATACCTTCGTCTTTCTGCCGTAACATTTGTCGGAATTATTCATCTCCCCTCGCTGGCACATGCTCGCATGATAATGTAACTGTTATTGTACGCATAATACGTGTACGCGCGTAACTTATCGTACTCGCGCGTATTGTTTGCGTTACTTTGGGACGTTCTTGTTGCGATTGTCGCTTGATGTTGACTTGCGAGGGTAGATATAAGCAAATGTTTCCTAGAAGTTTTTGCTTGAAGTAAACAGATCCTAATCTATAGTGTAGATTTGTGAAAGTGTCTAGTATGTTATTGTTTTGTTTGTTTATATTGTTTACATATTATTACGACAATTTACACACTTTCTTAATTCTAACACAACTCATACGAGTATATAGGCCGAGCATGCGTTATAGAACGACAGTGTGTGTCCAGAGAAGCCCCAATAGGCCATCCAGCCCGTGCCGGGGCTATCTCTCAATCTTTACGACAGGTTTTAATGTCTAGACGGTCTTTATTGAGACTAGATAGCACGATATTACAAATATGAGAATTTTATAGGGTCTAGAAGTATATAATATATAAGAGTCAATAATATGAAGAATATTATTAATATAAATAAATATTAGTAATTATAGATAATGGATTCTTTACCAAATTAATATGCATACTACATGTTTTATCAATAATATACATACATACATACATACACACATATACCTACACATGCACATACATGTACGTGCACATAGATAAATATTGTATCGGTGTGACAGATATTGCTGGATCACCTGTATACACCCATTTAAGGAAATTATCAGTTATTGAGCTCAAGAACTTCCTTGTAGTATATAAACTCCTGAACAAGCAATTCTACATAACAGCTGAAGCATCATTTTCAGTATAGATGTCAGTTAAGCAAGTGCTAGGAACTGCTGAAAATCTACTCTGGTCTATCTGCTCAATACAAAACTAAATCTATGTCTACTAAATATATGTCTGCCTTTATTATTTCAATTATCTCTCTCGCGGGTCTGCTGGAAGAAATCTCTCTCAGAGATAAGTTCGCCCTTTGTACTTGTGTTTCTTTTAATGTATTATTTTTTATTTTATCTGTGCGTGTGCAATAAAGAGTTAAATAAATAAATAAGTCTAACTACAGCATAAACGTCTATGGACGTACATACAAAACGAACACTGAAATCATTTACGAGTTAAAGTCAGGTACACTGGACAATATAAACCTAGAAGATTAGTAGTGTATTGAAGAACTCTAGATATACGGTTATGTTCTTCACTCACAGTTGACATTTTGACTTTATTGTACACATTTACAACTTTAAGACCTTCCTCATCTTCTAGATTTATATTTCTATTATTATTAGTACAATTGTTTCCAGTGTACCATCTAGATATACGTATATTTAGATATACGATCTTAAATAATATAGTTAAGTTTAAGATTCTTATTGTTAAACAACTGTTGGTTTTATAAATAAATAAATCAAAAAGAAATACACATTTAAAAAGTTATTGAACATGTATTATGACTATGAGGTAACTTATAAAGATAACTATATTACTAGCTTTTATTTTCCCGCAAAGGAAAACATAATGCCACATAAATGACATCTGACAGACGAAATCAATTCACAAAGGAACTCCCTAACTCAATCGTCAGATTAGTTTTCATAGGAAACCGCATGGAGGATTGTTTTCTATTATGGGATGATTTTTCCCATCAATTCCTGTTCCATGTCAGCTAATTGAATGTGCAGCGAAAGGGTTGTCGGGCCCTTGCAAGGATCGTGGTTGCGGACGTATTCTGACAATATTTTTCTTCTAGTAAGGAGACATTATACAGATATTTATATTATTAAACAAATGTTGAACTAAGAAATAGTATTTGTTAAATACTATTTCTTACAGCGATCTCTATGTACATAGAGATCTTCTATCGAGGGGTCTTTATAGGGCTATTATAAGTATAGGTTTATTACTAAAACAGAATAATTTTCTTTTTTTTGTATTACTAACAAGGATCTGGTCTAAAATAAATTGTAAATTAAATTAATCAATTTGTCATTCAAATAATCGTATATTTTATAATAGGCTTTTCTACAAAGTTGTTTTTTAATGTGATTCTTAAACTTTCTGACCTATTTCAGATTTCCTCTGGTAGTTCGTTGTAGAAGCGAGTACATTGCCTCTCGTGGTAAAGTGGTTTCTCGATCACAGAATCGTTCCGCCCGCCTGTAAAGGTGCCTGGGGTAAACGTGGCGTCCCTCGGGAGGCGAGTCAATCAATCGCCAGACAAAGGATATCGGTTCAATATTACATCTACGAGATGATGCGACCAAATACATTCCATGTAGGTCGTATATTCTCTAATATAGTTACTATATATAAATAATAAATAAATATCTCAGACATTCACACCAATTATCCAGTCCCAAACTAGGCAGAGCCTGTGGTATGGTTACTAGATAACGGATAGACATACCTAAATAAATATATAAACATCCAAGACTTGGGTACAAACATTCATATTCATCATACGAACATTTGCCCCTAGCGGGATTCGAACCCGCAACCTCCGGCGTGGCAGTCCGAGAGCTATCCGTTCCGCCACGGAGGTCGTCAAATATGATGGTGTACAGTCGCAAAACTTAATTTGGGAACACTAATTTGCAATAAAGTCGAAGTTTTCAATCAAATTGCAGCGACAGGTAGGACATTTAATTGAGACGTGTAATATAACTAGTAAAAAGCTAAAATTTCGATAAAACGGGAAAAATAAATTATATTCGTAATAGAAAAAGAGAAAACTATTATTTCAATTAGTTTATTGTAAACAGTCGTATCATTTAAGCATGTGTAACACTGAGAGAGGCATGTCCAACAGTGGACTCTTTCAGGCTGATGATGTTGTGTACCACTAACGCTGGATTAAAATATAATAATACATAAAATATAATAAATAAAATCGTAAACTAGGCGTGTGTACATTGATGATATTTGCAAAAAAAAATTGGGGTGTCTAAGCAATATTTCGATCATTTTTGAAATTTTTGTCTGTTTATCTGTTTGTCTGTGAGTTTGTGCACGCATCACTTAAAACTACTGAACGGATGTTGATGGACTTTTTACAGAAACTTAACTTAACATTTAGTCTTTATTTCATCGAAATCGGTTTACTCAATCAAAAGTTATGGATATTTTTAGTTTTCAAATATATTAGTAGGTAAGGTTAGTATGTAATTAATATATTGCAAATATTAGTATTTCCGTACTATTCAGATTGCGATGAGGTTGGAGGGGGCGGGAGCGGGAGCGGGAATGGGAGCGGATTCTGTAGTTCACGCGAGCAGAGCCGTGGGCACAGCTAGTACATAATATAATAATATTAATTTAATTATGAACATTATTCGTTATATATCATAATAGTATATTAAAATTGTATTTCCGTCATCTACTTATATGTAAACAAATTGTGGCATTATATTTTTAATGTGTTAATTTAATTATTCTTTATTGACAATTTGTCAAAAATACGACGATCACTTTATATATTGTTTACTAATATAACTATATACATGAAATGTATATAGTTATATTTAATATGTAGACTCAAATAATAAAAATCTAATATAATCTATTTCATCTGTCGTAAAAAGTCGTAAAAAGACGTCACGTCATGGTGTGAGAGAGAAAGCAGATCGGAACTTTCCACATTCCTCAGTTAGAAATTATAAATGTAAAAATAATGATTATGCGTCGCATTGACAACTCAGAACGTCATCTCAGACAGCTCTTAACGGTATAGGCTTTCTGTATGATATTAAACCTTAAATGAACAACATCGAACAACTATTATTTCTAAGCTGTCTTCTCCCACTTGATATAAAGCTGTAACGCAGTAACCGCTGCACCACAAGGTTTAATTTAAACCTGGTATTGTAAAGCAATAGAGGGCGTAAGGCACGACGCACACGAGCTACTCGTAACTAACGCGCCGTCTGCACCGCTTTCATATTTGAACGGTGCCTTTATTAATTCAGGTATCTGCCATTATTGTATGCGGGAGTCCTGAGCAGGGGCGGCTTTAGGGAGGTGTGAGCGCTGCGACCTCACCTTCATAGGGGGGCGCCAAAAATATAACGATAGGTCATCTGCCTCAAAAATAAAATCCATAGCCTCGTAGGCTCGAGAAATCAGTAGTTTTATTCTCTAAGTACAAGCTCACTATCGACGTGAAGTCAACAAAGAACTCACTTCACTTCGACGGTGCTCTGGAATGTTTACAGAATGCCAATGGATTAGGTTTCGAAGTGAGTGATGTCACTTGATAGAGACTCGCACGTGAGTTTGTAATAGCACTGCAGTAGGAAGTCAGGTTTCTTGCCGTGTGGTTTCCGGTAGAGTAGAATAGGACCACTCCAACTCTTCCCGTGGATGTCGTACAAGGCGACTAAGAGAATACATTATAAAACATCAATCAGGCCTCCCCAACCCGTCTGGCCAGCGCGGGGAGTGTAGGCCAAATCCTCCGTCTGTCTCCGGTAGATGAGAGAGGGTTGTGCTCCTGCAGTAGAGACAAAAATAACCTGATGATGAAATCAAATCGTTACGTTTGAAGAGAGCTAGAATGGCAACGAATTGGTCGCCTCACTGCAGGTTTATGAGAGACGGTGACCGCTTACCACCAGACCGGATCCGTTGCCAATCTGTCGAAAAAAAAACTTCAAAATCACACCACCTCAAAATATTCACGTACATAATAATGCTAAGTTGAAGATCTCGCACGAATATCCCTTTCTAAACAAGTAGAGACGACGGAGGGAAAGGTTAGTGAAAGTAGTTTGAAACTGTATATCTCCATTTGTAGCATTGCGTCGAACCCCCGGGACGTGGCCAAATACCTTGGCAAAAGTTAATATCAGTAGAACGCCCGGGGCTGGGCCATGAAATACATATTACGGTGACAAAGAAACGTCCTCAGGTGTCCGGCTCCGATTTTATTTCATCATCAGGTTATTTTTGTCTCCACTGCAGGAGCACAACCCTCTCTCATCTGCCGGAGACAGACGGAGGCTTTGGCCTACACTCCCCGGTTGGGGAGGCCTGATCGATGTTTTATAATGTATTCCCTTAGTCGCCTAGTACGACATCCACGGGAAGAGTGGGAGTGGTCCTATTCTACTTTACCGGAAACCTTATAAATAAACTTTGATTAAACCTTATGAATAAAAAAGTATCTCACATTGAATATTATGCTAAAAATAATTGGTGGTCTAAGGGTAAGTAATTAAATACTTAGATAATTTTTTGCCTGTGAGTCACATAAAAACTACTGAACCAATTCTAATAGAGTTTTCAGAAAAAACATATGGTTTCATTCGGAGTAACATTTTTTTATCATAATTAGATTACTCAATTAAAGATTATGCGAATTAATATTTTTCATAAACATATATTACGTTAGTATACACTATACAACGAAGTGTCATGCTCGGCGGGATTCTGATAGCGATGAGTTAGGACTACGTTTGGAGCGGGAGTGTGTATAAGTATTGCAGCAGCTCTAATAATGATTAACACGTCAAGGTTTGTGTATTACCAAAAAAAACTACTTAATTAACTTTTTTCGTATCTTTCTTTTCTTATGGGAACAACATTGTCGTATCACTAATGATCGATCAGATGCCATCAAAATGCTACGTTGATAACGGGTTATGATTGTAAGGAAGACTCGCTCTGTTGATTCCGTCGATAGCACAACCGCTAGTTTCGTAGCCCCAACTCTTAAGGTCGGCCTCCATTCGCATACTTCGGAAGTGTCTCACAAGTGTTTAATTGTTGCTTCTCAACCTTTGTTCTGAGACCGCGCCAAATTTACGGCTCGAGGTGTGGCATACTTTGGACTTGCAGGCTTCACATCATTCCAATTTCATTTGATCTCCGCAGGCCGAGGGCCGAGAAAGTTAAGTATTCATTCAATGGGCTTTTTAGTTAAATAGATACAGTTGCTGGTAAACTAAAAGGAAAGTAAGCAAGATTAAAAGTACATACTTAATAATCCCAGAGGGCTAGGTAGAGACGATGTATCGCCACTTTGGGCGATCATGACAAACGTCGCAAAGACTTTCCTTCGCCCGCTTTTCACCCCGTGATACCACTTGGCGTGATGTGTGGCGAACAGCATCGCCGTCTTCGTGTTGAGACACAGTACCACGGTTAGCTAGGGAAATACTTGTCCACCTCATCAGAGCCCCGCATGATTTGGTCAAAGTAAAAGTAATATTAGGGTCATTCCTGGGAGAAGTGTTCTTCGCGTCAGACTCGTGGCTTTTTTTTTCTCATTACCGGTGAAAACTAAAATTACATGGGAAAAGGAGGCTTAAAAACGAGTCAAGCAATCGATAAGGCACTCAATAACGTCATGAGAAAAAATATAAGCTACGAATCTGACGCGAAGAACGCTTCTCCCAGGAATGATCCATTAAATTATTTTACACGAAACAACATCTATGATTCCCTTTGATTCCCCGTATCTCAGTGATCAGCTTCCTTTAGTTTCATAAGTGTACAATATATTAAGGTATTAATCCTACGTATCAAAAGTGCAAAAAGAAATAACTTAAATTAACTTAAGTTAAAACGTAGCTAAATATAGTTAAGTTCTTAATTAAAATAGAAATAATAATTTGCATGTTGTGTAATAAAAATAAATATATCATACACATCACACTTATCTATTCCCAAAATTTTCTTCCGTGTGATGGGATTTAGGCAAAAATACATTCACAAATATAACATCCAGAAAAGTATGAAATAGGAAGCAATAGATAGGAAAAGATCGATGCGGAGGACGGAGGACCGGATGTGGTGGCGTTCATTGATGAAGGCCTATGTCCAGCAGTGGACGTTTAAAGTCTGATATGATAATGATGCAATAGGAAAGGCTGTTGATACGAATGGCTGCACTGAATGCCAAAATATGAATGAAAATGTTGTAGATGACAAAAACGTTGTACTGTTTTCAAACGTCGACATAAAACTAGAACTCACAGTGGAATAGAAACATTAGCTTCTCATTACAGTATTAGGTAGCTAGCTAGGTTTCTTCAGACCCTAAATATAAACAGAGGCTCCAAAACTGCTCGCGACATGTCCCCCGTCAAGTTTACCACAAAACTCGCAACTCCCCCGAGCCACCTCATTAAACTAACTTTACCTCGCGACGCGACAATCTCGCGACGACACTACACAGGAATGCTGCGGTGTGCATACTCCGAGGGGGGAGAGGAAAGGTGAAATTGATAGCTGAGAGAGAACTGTAATGGAGCCGCAAGAGGTATATGTGAAAGGATTTGGAAGTAGCTGGAATTATGCACTAAAGTTTCTGTATTTTTTATTTATTGATCAATAAAACATAAAACTTAAAACTTTTCGGTGTCACAAAAACCAGACTTGGTTTGTCTGTGCACCGCGACGACTTACAAACTAAAAGGTACTCGTAATATGTGCTAGGTTATCTATTACATTGAACAATCAGTAACAACGGACGAGCCGTTTATACTCGCAAATACAGGGTATATGCAAGAATGATCCCTATATCAGTTCTAAACTGACAATTACGAAATTGGCGCCCAACGTGGGACCCAAACTGTTGATGCCAGCGACTGTTTCTTGTACTCTAACTCTCTATTTACATTCTCTAATAATATTCAGCAGATATTCGAACAAAATAAAATTAAATGGAATACAAAATAAAATAAAAATAAAATACCATAAGAAAAATATAACAAAAAAACGATACTTACTGAAAATTACGATCAAGTTAAGAAGTTGAGTTAATGCAAGGGACCAAGAGTTAATTCAAGGGAACAAGATTTTGGTGCATTTGTATAGAGTTAAGATAACTGTTCACGTTCAACAAGAACTTTATCGAATCTGCAATTGGTTTTTTTCAATGTATATTTCATACAATTAAAAAATCTATAGTTATAAGAAAGGAATACACCACATACTTGTTTTATAACCGAGTTAGAAACAAGAAAAAAAATAATACGAAACTGAGTTATAAATACGGGCGAAAGGAAAAAGATGAATCCTACCTTCTATAGTTTCAAGCAATACGAGAATCCTACGAGCTCAAAGAATCAATGTAAAAGAGCAATCACAAAAAGCTCTACCACCTATCTACCGTCATAACATGCAAGTTAACCGATAGATCTCCTGGACCGGGGAAGCTTGTAACTTTATCACGAGTCAGGGCGTCACTTACCAGCTGAGTGACGCGCGTCGGTGCCTGCCCACGCTCGCAGGCGCACAATAAACACGTCGGCGGCATCGTTAATCAACGACAGACTTACCTTGCTGGCCCGGTGACACTACTTGTCTAGATAACCGTGGTGTTAAATATAGATTTTACGAAACATTTCGAAAAAGAGTATAGTTGGGAACTATACGGTAGAGACGGATTTTCTTTCTCTTTGGTGTTAGGAAATGGTGTACAACCAGCTTCCCACTGAGGTCACCCAGCTCTCCGAGCCTACCTATTTTCAAAAAGAGGCTGTGCGCCTGGCTTGTCAAGCAGGCATTTTATTGCTTTGAAGAGTCAATTTATTTAATTTTAAGAGTTTTATTTGACATTTTTATATTTATGTTAGTTATTGATGTTTAATTTGACTGTGTTTAATTTGCCTGCCTATAATTTGATTTTATTTAATTTGTGTAAAAATTGTATTTGAACTGTAACGGAAGTTATCAATAAAGTATATCTAAGTCTAAGTATTCCATTTTTTTTCTAATCTTAAAATATTCTTTTCTACTAAATTCGATACGAATATTTAAAAATCCACAAAAAGGGAACAAACAGAAAAAATACCCAGCTATAGATTTTCTAGAAAATTTCAAGTAGTTGCAATAGCAAATATTTTATGCGATGAATTTTCTTAAATCGTTTAATTTAAGTATCAAACTTTATCAAAAAGTTAGAGTTTATCCAAACCTCGTAGCCTCGAAGAGCGTTAGCGTCAAAGTAAATCAAACTACGGGTTTAACTGTAGTTAAGTTGAAGTACCACCGTGCCTTTCAAAACAATAGGATCACCTTGACACAACAGCACGAGGTACTGGAGGAGGATGTCAGGGGGGTTAGGGGGGTCACAGGGGGATAATTAATTACCCCAAGAGTGGCAGGTGCACAATGACTGGAAACTGCTCTGTCAGTGACGAAGCAGATTTTTTCTAGAAAATTTAGGTGAAAATGACGGTGCGACGTCGAAGGGATCTTGGAAACAGTTTCAGAACGAGCCAAGGCAATATATTGTTAAAAGCTTGTTTTTTAATGAGTGTATAAACAAGACCAGGTAAAGAACAAGGACATAGCAAGTCATCAAGTCAAGAAATAAAAATAAACTTGTTTTACCAGGGTTAAGACTAAGTAAGGTCAGTAAATCGCTCACGGGGCAATGTATACGCTTCTACAACAAACTACCAGAGGAAATCTTAAATATCACGGACAAAAAGTTTAAGATTCACATTAAAAAAACACTTTGTAAGAAAGCCTATTATAAAATAAACGATTATTTGAATGACAAAGATGCCTGGTACTAATGTTAATTCAGCTTCGCAAAATCTTTATTAATTGTATGCAAACTTGATTTTTAAAAGATGTGTTGCGTGAAGTTTGTTGCGCCGTTTCTTCTTCACAGCGCTAACACCTAGGAAGCGGTAGTTGATAAAAAAAATTACGTGTATAAATGTACCAAGTGTACTCATATGCAATAAATGATTTTGACTTTGACATCGATTTGTCATAAAAATCAATCTAGGGATATTTCTTCATTTTCAATGTGTCAACCGCTTGGTAAAGTTCTCCTGACTGTAGATCCAACGATCAAACATATTTTTCGATGCAGATTCGAAAACTAGCTAAGTAGGTACTAAGAGCGAGGGGGCAAAAAGTGCATAATATACTACATAATAACTAAATACCGATATATATATAGTAAATAAATACTTATAATAAATATAATAAACATACATAAATACATACATACCATAGTATACTGAGTGAGACAGATAGTGCTCTTTTAGTTTAGTTTTAAAGCATGTCACCGACGTACTATCTCGAATGACCGTCGGCAGTTTATTCCACATCTGCGCAGCTCGGACAGTGAAGGAATTGAAAAAGAATTTGGTGTTAGATTTGGAATAACTAACCTTTATTCCCTGGCAGGTGAAACAATAAAGTTACAAAGTAGGAGCCTTGTGGTCCATGTGTTCAATAACAATACTTTACTAGTCTACTGTCTGATTCTCAAAGCATGAGAATTTCATTTTATACTATGTAAGTTCTTCAAGGAGCTTAAACTACTAATTAGGAAAATGGAGTACGATAAAATAATTATATATTACTAGCTGGTGCCCGCGACTTCGTCTGCGCAGGATTAGTATTTCGAGTAGCTTATATTAGCGTGGCGTAGAAAAGAACTAACATTATGACATCCTACCAATATTATAAACGCGAAAGTTTGTATGTATGGGTGGATGTTTGTTACTCTTTCACGTAAAAACTACTGAATGGATTTTAATTAGAGATGGGCCGACTATGACTTTGGCCGACTACCCGACTAGCCGACTAGACTAGACTAGCCGACTAGTCTGCCAAGCCGATCATTGCTTTCGGATGACATCGGCAATATTCGTGAATAGTCTTTCGGCTCGTGTTCCGGCGCGCGGCGCCCGGCGGCGGCCAGGCGGACTTGTCGGGACGTGTTTTTGTTTACATTATTATTATCGGGATAACAGGCGAGCAGCAATTTGCTGGTATGCCTATATCTGAACTGGTGTATTTAAGTATTTGAATTGTCACTTGTAACACTGGTTTTTGTTGAACTTGTCTAGTCTGTTTTTAAAGGTGTTCACTGAGGGGGCTTCGACAACGTCCTGCGGTAACTTGTTCTACGTGCTCGCGAGCCTGTTGTTGAGTGTGTTGTGGCCGACGAGGGTGTTAGCTTGTATTCTCTTTGGGTGTTAGATTGAGTTGTCAACAACTTCATGTCATTTTTGTGCCTTGCTCTGTGGATGCAACTGAGGTTGGAGATGGACTTCAGGTCAGGACAGTCATATTTGTCAGTCAGTATTTTGAGGTTTGGATAAGGTCACCACGATTGTGTCGTTCCTGAAGGGAGGACAGTTTCAAAATTTGCAGTCTCTGTTCGTAACATTTCTTCCTTAGGCAGAAAGGGATTTTTGTAGCTTTTCTCTGGACACTTTCCAATAAATTAATGTCTTTCACAAAGTAAGGGTGCATACTCAAGGGCATTGCATTTTTTATCATTGTTTACGTGTGAGACTTGGTGTTTTAATTAGTAAAAAATAAAACAATGTTGAATTACATAGCTAACACAACGTATATTATTTTATTAGTAGAGGAACTAAAAAATTAAGGAAAAAAAATGGGCCGACTAGTCGGCGGTTTTTGCCGACTTTTAGCCGAATAGTCGCCGACTACAAATATGGCCGACTAGTCGGCTTTCCCGACTAGTCGGCGACTAGTCGGTACATCTCTAATTTTAATGAAACTTTACAGTAATATAGCTTATACATCAGAATAACACACAGGCTACAATTTAAAAAAGATATTGTGTCCAAAATATCAAGTAAGTAGGAAAAAATCTACCATCTGCGAGCTATTCTGGCATGCGCTGCCAAAACCGCTAGAGTTACACATATGTAATGTATGATGGAAATGTTTATCTTAAATAGTCCTACAAAAAAGCTACTCGAAATACTAATCGTGCGCAGACGAAGTCGCGGGCACCAGCTACTTAATCATATATAACATATGAAGTCAGAATTTACAGATACCTGGAAACTTTAAAAGTCAAAAGCATTGAACATAGTAATTAAGTTAATAAATATTTACTAAAAGCAAGTACTATAGAACAATGAGTACCTTTAGAACCATAATTGCAATCTATTTTCCCCGCCAACATAACGCTGATAGGACAACACAATGCCCGTCGCAATCTGCCGCCGGGCCGTTACCTGCGGAATCTGAATTAATTCATATTCGTCGAAAACAATGGCCCGAGCTAACCATGTAGCCTCAGATATACATATAGCTGCTCTACCATATAGTGCCAACCAGCCATATAGCCTTAAGGCTTGTCCACGTGACGAGGAATGGGAAATTAATATTAATAATCAGGGATATAACTTTTTAAGGCTGGGGTCCGCAGTGAGAAGAATAAATAGAGGTGCATGAAAAGGTTGATTACAAACCCGAGTACTCCTATCTTTCCTTTCGATCATCGCTATTCGTCTCGCCTCTCTCTCTCGCCTTCCTCTCACTCACTCACTCACCTTACCTTACGTTCTATTACATTCATCCCACATGTATATATGACTTTTTGTGGCAAATGCTACTTTAAATATAAATACAATACAATACACTTTATTGCACAAACAAATACAGCTACACGTTATAAAAGTTACAAATAGTACAATTTAGGCGGTCTTATCGCTTTAAGCGATTTCTTCCATACAACCTTTGGGTAGAAAATATTATACCAGAGAAACTAGGTTGCGCTGATTAGGAAATTTAAATGATAAATAGGTACTTATATGACTATAATAAATAAAATAAAATAGCAAGTAAGTTATAAATATTAATTATTGGTTATCGACATATAGAAGCTATAATTTCCTACATTGAATGATGTTGACCACCTCGTTGGCCTAGTGGTTTGATCATTAGACTCGAGCGCTCGATTCGATTCCCACTGGGGACAGACAACTTTGTAAAAAGTGGGTCCCGGTCT
The DNA here is from genome assembly GCA_947086405.1 of Esperia sulphurella. NCBI lineage: Eukaryota > Metazoa > Arthropoda > Insecta > Lepidoptera > Oecophoridae > Esperia > Esperia sulphurella. Next base: position 16,593,874 of record OX352266.1, read on the forward strand.
GGATGTTATATTCGTGAATTGTCGAAGCCTTCCTTAATTCCCATAGCAAGTGTATGTTATATTAAAAAAAAACAAATTAATATTCAAATGTAAGCTACTTCATTGTATTTTTGTATCGTGCATTACGTATTTAAAAAAAGTTATCTGGAAGAAATCGCTTTTAGCGATAAAACCGCCTAGATGTACTTAAGTAAGTTACCTTATTATTGTATCTTTTTAAATTTTGTTTGTACATGCAATAAAGAGTAATTGAATTGAATTGAATGATTAATTTGAATTGAAGTATTTTGTAAATTAATATACCTATATTTCATTCCAGATTAATAGTCCTATGAAAACAAACGCATTTGCGTCTCGAAAACAAAATACACAATAGATGGTGTTCCTAAGTGGACTGCAAAGTTTACATGGTAATACAAACCTGTTTTTGCTGCTGGTGACCCTTTCATGGATATGTTACCGAGACGTAAATAGCGTTGGTTTTCATAGGACTATGAATCTGGAATGAAATATAAGCTGTTGCATCAATTCTTGTACTACAGAGTATTATTTTATAAATAAATAAATATCTCAGACATTCACACCAATTATCTAGTGCCAAATTAGGCAGAGCCTGTGCTATGGTTACTAGATAACGGATACACATACTTAAATAAATATACAAACATCCAAGACTTGGGTACAAACATTCATATTCATCATACGAACATTTGCCCCTAGCGGGATTCGAACCCGCAACCTCCGGCGTGGCAGTCCGAGAGCTACCCGTTCCGCCACGGGCTTATTCCAATAATTCCCTGCGAAAAATCCCCTTAAGGGGATTTCTGGAATTTTTTGGAAAATTTGTCCAGAAATCCCCTGCCGATGCTCAAAGGAAACACTAAGGGGATTTCTGGACAATAATATCCAGAAATCCCCTTAACTATCGGAGGTCATTATCTATCACGGTCAAATAAAACCGCGTCATGTGAACAGCCCCTTACAGCCCCAGCTGGTGTGTCGACAGCGGAAACCTGTCCGCGGTCTCACACGCGGATTTTACACGGGGATTTACACCTTTATCCGTTCCATTCCAAAAGCAACCGTACCGCATGCACACACGGCTTAATTTCGACTGCACATTTGAGATATGAAATGGCCAGCGGATGATCTCTCTCTTGTTTTGTGAAATACAATCCGCATTGTCACCTGAAAAACAGAGCGATTGTGAATTCGACTTTAATAACATTGACTAGAGTTCAGTATCTGAACAGACTCTTCTTGCCAATCAATTTGTTGCATATTATTGGAATGTGAATTCTATTTATTAATCGTTAAGTTTTGTTATCTATTAGTGACGTGTTGGCATACAGGGTTTCGTAACGATTGTGTATCGCAGGTGCAACAGAGCGGAAGGTCTGACAAGCGGCCGATCGCACACAGTATGGCGGACTTTCCGTTTCCGGCGCCGATTACTAGGTGACGTTTGCAGTTGGGGTTATTTGTGACGTAGATTCTATCAATGGTTTTAATGCGATTATTTCGTCAGTTCTCGACTTGATAATTTTTATTTATTTATTTTAACACACAGATAAAACAAAAAATAATACATTAAAAGAAACACAAGTACAAAGGGCGAACTTATCTCTGAGAGAGATTTCTTCCAGCAGAACCGCTAATAATGTGTCTAATAGTGTGTGCTAGTTAATGTGTCTGTGTAGCGTGGGACGCCCCCTGGCTAGATGGAGCGACGATCTGCGTAAGGCGACTGGCAGAGACTGGATGAGAAGAACTGAAGATCGAGCTCAGTGGCGCACCTTGGGAGAGGTCTATGTCCAACAGTGGACTCTTTCGGGCTGATGATGATGATGATGATGAATGAGTCTGTCGTGATGTGCGGACAAGATACACTTCTGTCATTTTTTTCTCGCTAATCTGCAGAAGTCACTAGTAAGTGACAGCGATATGTTTTAGTGTCTCGGGCGTTTACTTTAAATGCCGCAGATCGTGGATTCTATTCCTGCTGGAGACAAACAACTTCGTACACTTTGTACATTACCAATTATACTTGTATTTCTAATTTATAATTGTTTACTTACTGAAAAGAACGTATGTATGCTGGGTATATGTATATAGATATATGTCCGTAAATAGATATGTAAGTACTAGCTGGTGCCCGCGAATTCGTCTGCGCAGGATTAATATTTCGAGTAGCTTATATCAGCGTGGCGTAGAAAATAACTAACATTATGACATTAAAATTATAATTTTATGGCGCACGCCAGAATAGCTCGCAGATGGTAGATTTTTTCCTACTTACTTGATATTTGTGGACAATTCACACGATATCTTTATAAATTGTAGCCTGTATGTTATTCTGATGTATAAGCTATATTATTGTAAAGTTTCATTAAAATCCATTCATTAGTTTTTACGTGAAAGAGTAACAAACATCCATCCATACTTACAAACTGTCGCGTTTATAATAATAGTAGAATATATATATACTTGATTTTTAAAGGATGTGTTGCGTGAAGTTTGTTGCGCCGTTTCTTCTTCACAGCGCTAACACCTAGGAAGCGGTAGTCGATAAAAAAATTACGTGTATAAATGTACCAAGTGTACTCATATGCAATAAATGATTTTGACTTTGACCTGATTCGAGAAGCTGTTTCTCTTCCTTCAGCTGCGTAGTACAAATCTGATATTTACTGACAGACCTGTCAGGAGTTTCATTACAGATGTACAATGCACCAAATAGGTGCGTGTCCCTGAACTAACGAAGTTCTGATCAAGATTACCGGTCACATGAAAGACTCAATTGGTTCTGACTCGAGATAAATGGAATAATAACACGGTTCAGTATAAAGGATTAAGCGATGACGCGTTCAATTAGGCGATGCATTTGTTGGATCAACAAGTGCGTTGGGTTTGAAATGGCTGAGCTCGGATTCTGCATCTGCGGCATTCTTTTGTTTGTGTTCATCTTTTTATTCTTCAAGCAATTTATATGTGATATATTCAAGTTTATATCTTCACTTAAGTCTATAAGTAATTGTCAATACATTTACTTAAATTTTTTTTTATTTCTTCCATTTATTTAATAAGTACACAAAATAATTGGATAACAATTTTCTATTATGACTTAACTTAACCTAAATTGTACTCAACTTCAATGTATATTATAACGTCATAAATTAATATGTATTTCCCATAGGAATGAGATGTTTTTTGGGATAAAATGTATCCTATGTCCTATTCCAGGACCTAACCTATATGTGTGCTTAGTTTCATCCCGATCCGTCCAGTGGTTGAAGCGTGATTGAGTAACAAACATCCAAATATCAAAACTTTTGCATTTATAATATTAGTAGGAAGTAGGATTACAGTATTAAGCTTTCACTTAATTTTTAAAATAAAATTACAAAAATATATTACAATAACAACAACAAATAAAGGACATAACAATATAAAAATTACAAGTACCTACGAGTAGATAGATATCTGAGACTCATTTCTTTAGCTTAGTAATAATTAAACAGATAACTTTAAACAGTTTCTCGGCGAATGGACAACGATTCACAATGCTTCGAATGTATTAACTGCAAGATTGAATAGGTGTATAAAGTTTGTTCTTATACGTAGATATTACCAAATTCCTCGTCGCAGACAAGTGTGATTTATGTGTGCGCGTGCGTCGCCGCAGTCTGGTTTCACGGAAACGCTACTTTAATCACGACCGATTACTTCGCTCGTTCGTTGCTCGCGTTCCTGTGGCGGCAGTACAGTTGATACGCTTAATTTGATGAAACTTTATTGCAATTTCTTAGAATGAACATTGTCTGCCAAGTATATCAATTTTAATATTCCTTTCGACACTAACAAAAGTACAGTATGTAAGAAAAAAAAACTCAAATTTCCTAAAATAATGTTAATATTTTAAATATTGGATTTAAAAATTATCCTGGTCACGGCACCCATACGTAAAAACACTATGAATAACTCTACCGAGCAGTCCTAACTTATTTTTGAGTCCTATCTCACAGAACTCTGCCAATAAGGCGGTAGCACTCGACAACGAATAACTGTGTAAAGGTGAATGCAATAAATCATATAAAACGCTTCCTGTCTGACGCAAATATTAATGGTTCATTATGCGAGCGATATGAAGCAGTCATCACATGCATTAACCAGTGATTTGTAACCTGTATTGCCACATTAGTTCTCTTCGCCGGTCACAAAGTCTTTGCGTGAGGTATGCTTCTGTGTGGTTTGTTCAAAGATTCTATAGTTAGCAGGTCTTGGAAAAATTTGTTGCTTTGACTATGGTCAAATAAAATGATTCCTAAAATTGACACTGACTCGTACTAAGTCTGCAATAATTTTTACTAACTCTCTCTCTCTGTCATTAATATTTTTTTCGTTATACTGGAAAAAATTAACAAGTCCACTCGTCTTTGTTTTGGAATAATGCTGAATGAAATAGCAAATGCGATAGTTTTCGTATACATATATACTTATTTCATCATCAGGTTATTTTTGTCTCCACTGCAGGAGCACAACCCTCTCTCATCTGCCGGAGACAGACGGAGGATTTGGCCTACACTCCCCGCGCTGGCCAGACGGGTTGGGGAGGCCTGATTGATGTTTTATAATGTATTCCCTTAGTCGCCTTGTACGACATCCACGGGAAGAGTTGGAGTAGACATAGACTTATTTAAAAAGGTGTAATTCTAATATAATCTTTATGATTTTTTTTTCTAAAAATTAAATAATTTTAAAATTTCTGAGTAACGGCACTATTCCTCAGCGAATAGTTAACGAAACATCTAAAACAACTTCTGCAGCATAAACTACAAAAGCTGAATTAAATGGCTATCGATTAAGGCCGTTTTTCCCTTGTGACCCGCCCCAAAAGCGGCTAATTGACATGGTCACGTGTCGGGTGGCTCTACTTCCGGCGGAAGCGGCGCTCGCCGGGTGACTTATGTATGCTTCCTTCCGGCAGCCCGCTGGGCGGCCTTGGCTCGCTTTTTACTAGTGAAAAAAGGTAGAGAAAATTGAAAAGATTATTCGACTTCCTTGAGCTGGCATATTTCTACTTTGCTCAACTGTTTTATAAAATGATACTCCTACTCGCATATATTTATGTGGGAATGTTCAAAATATATACTCTACAAGAGTTTCACATTCGTGGAGTTGGATAATCAGGGAATGTTACCGAATCAACCTTCGAGTCATCATCAGGTTATTTTTGTCTCCACTGCAGGAGCACAACCCTCTCTCATCTGCCGGAGACAGACGGAGGATTTGGCTACACTCCCCGCGCTGGCCAGACGGGTTGGGGAGGCCTGACTGATGTTTTATAATGTATTCCCTTAGTCGCCTTGTACGACATCCACGGGAAGAGTTAGAGTGGTCCTATTCTATTCTACCGGAAACCACCTTCCAGTAATTGAACAAGTAGACAAAAACTAGTGAAAAGTACGATTAGCTAATACTAATTTGTAAATTTAATTGGACTTTTGGGGAATTAAATTTAAAATTTGGGGCGAAAAGTGGGCGAAGGTAAGCTAAAGTACGTAAGTAAGTAAGCTTGCGACATTAGATTGCGCAAAGTGGCAATACCTTGTCTCTGCCTACCCCTCTGGGACCAAGGCGTGAGCATTATGTATGTATGTATGTATTGGGGAATTAGACTCCCCAGGAATTTAAAATTTGGGGAACGTGACTGATTAATAAAATCATTTTTTCAAATCAAATCATTTATTAATTCAGACGATAGTCCATAAAATGTTGTTAGTATCAATAAAACTTAAGTCTATGTTAGTAAGTGGACAATTAAATAAAATTAAAATTTGTTTTGTTTGTGAAGGTGGATAGTCACCCAGTGCCTGAGTATTGGACTATCCACCTTCTCCCGTATAGTGGTCAGGAAGCTGCTAGTGCTGCCCGCACGCAGGTAAACTTAAACCTTCAGGTAATTGGACGTAATGGATCGAAATATGTAGAAACTATTCAAAAGTACAATTTACCAATATTAAACATAGACATACTTTATTGATAACTTCCGTTACAGATCAAATAAAAATTATACACAAGTTAAATGAAATCAAATTATAAAGCAAATTAAACACAATTAAATATAAAAACATCAATAACTAACATAAATATAAAAATGTCAAATAAAATTCTTGAAACTAAATAAATTAAGTTAATGCGTTCTGCAAGAACTATGGAAAACAAAAAAATTAAAGAAAAAAAGAGCAAAACTATGCTAGATTTGTACCTACTGCTGTACCCTAACTTGAATGGAATCATTAGAGCGAATGAAACGATGACGTGTGTCCCATCCATTAGGTATCTGTGACGAAGTCAGTTAGCATAAAAATAATTTTGCACCCTCCGGCAACTGCAGTCATACACAATACCTCCCTTCGCTTCGTGGTGGCAATGACACTGCATTTGACTTCCACCAAACGTCGACAGTGGCTTCGTATGTCGAAGGAATAAGGTGGAAAATGCTACATCGATTGTAGGTATATTGTAATATAGAAATCTGTACACTTCTCAATGTGAAAGATGAATCAAATCATATTAATACCTCTATTAAAGATTTCAAAGGCAATAGACATTTTAAGATGGCTGTAGAGACAGTAAGATCAAAAGATCCGCTAAAAGAGTCTTCGCTTTGTCGATGGAATATAGACACTGATGTTTCGTAAGAATATTGTTTATTTAAATACTTATTTAAAAACTAGCTGTTGCCCGCGACTTCGTTCGCGTGGACCACTTAATATGACATATTATTATGTAGAAAACTCTTACAGAGTTAAGTGCGCCTTTGTACATCTTGTGTTTAAATTAGTTGTGTGACTTATATTTGTGTACAATAAAGTATAAATAAAATAAAAAAAAAATAATATTAATTACTAAATCCTAAAACAAATCTATTGATCTGATTATGCATTAAAATATTTATATACATAAAATTAGCGTGCCGGCGGCGGTTCCAGCGGTTTTTAAGTTGTCATTCTTCAGTTTATCATGAATTAAAAGATTATCCTATAATTATTTATATTTTTTATGTTTTAATATTGTGCAAGAAGAAAAATTCATAGCACAAACAAAAAAAAAAACAAAAAAAGAAAGGAAAAAATTTACATATGCCTACAAATTGTAACGTATCTTGTATCTTTAAGAGATTTCTGCCAGCCTACTTCTACTTATGACTTCATTTACCTTCGTCAAATACACAATAATAATTCGTAAATTCAATTTTCATTCCTGCATTTTACAAATTAATGTCACCTAGTACTAATTAAAAAGACAAACTACTGAAAGAGTCAAAGGAACAAAATCATTATATATTATAAAAAATTTGCTTTTATGAGGCTATATATAATTATCCTCCGTCTGTCTCCGGCAGGTGAGAGAGGGTTGTGCTCCTGCAGTAGAGACAAAAATAATAATATAATATAATAAATATGTCAGACATTCACACCAATTATCCAGTCCCAAACTAGGCAGAGCCTGTGGTATGGTTACTAGATAACGGATACACATACTTAAATAAATATACAGGGTGTAAGGGACGGTCTTCCGAAAACTTTAACCATGGCTTCAGACCATCACCCTGAACAACGTACAGCAAGAATTTTTCGCCGGAAATAAAAAAAAATTTCGGACTCACCATACAAATTTTACAAATGACATGCCAGATTTGTATGAAGAAGTCGATTTTTTGTTTTATTTCCGGCGAAAAATTCTTGCTGTACGATGTTCAGGGTGATGGTCTGAAGCCATGGTTAAAGTTTTCGGAAGACCGTCCCTTACACCCTGTATAAACATCCAAGACTTGGGTACAAACCTTCATATTCATCATACGAACATTTGCCCCTAGCGGGATTCGAACCCGCAACCTCCGGCGTGGCAGGCCGAGAGCTACCGTTCCGATATAATTATAATTTCGTTTTAAAAAAGAAACCTGCACTTTTTGCTTCGTATATTTTATAATTATTGTAGTGTATTCTTATTTAATAATACTCCCAAAATGTATTTACTCATGTATGTATTGTATTTGTATTGTGTTTTTTATTATTGTATTAGTATTGTATTGTATTCCATTTGTAGTGTATTGTATTTGTAGTTTATTGAACTCCTACCTAACAAACAGGATTCAAAAGGTTCAGATAAACGGTAAAAAGTCGCAGGGATCTCTTATTAAAATAGGAGTCCCACAGGGCTCAATATTAGGACCTTTCCTTTTTTTGGTTTATATAAACGATCTTCCGTACATGGTGCAGAATATGTCGAAGATTGTGTTGTTTGCAGATGATACTTCTCTGATTTTTGAAGTTAATAGACATGCCCAAAACTATAACGATGTGAACGACACCCTTCGGCAAGTTCATGAATGGTTTATTGCTAACAACCTTGTTTTAAACTCAAAAAAAACTAAATGCATAAAATTCACACTTCCAGGTGTTAAACCATGTGATAATGACATAATATTAAATAACGAGAAGTTAGCATTTGTGGATAATACGGTTTTCTTGGGGCTAACCCTTGACAAGAAGCTGCAATGGGGTCCACATATAGAATTGTTATCAGGTCGGCTAAGCTCCGCAGCATATGCCGTTAAAAAGATTAGAGAGTTGACAGATATAGCTACAGCAAGACTTGTATATTTTAGCTACTTTCACAGTCTTATGTCTTATGGCCTCTTGCTCTGGGGTCGTGCCGCTGATATCGATTCTATATTCATTTTACAAAAAAGAGTAATAAGATCTATTTATGGGCTTCGTAGTCGTGATTCTCTAAGAGAATTATTTAAGGAAATAAATATAATGACGGTGCCATGTCAATACATATTCGCTAACATTATGTTCGTTAGACAGAACCTTTCTTTACTCAGCTTAAATAATGAGAGGCATAATTTAAATCTTAGAAATAATAATAAAATTCAAATACATCATTCTAGATTGTCTAAGATCAATAATTCTTTTGTGGGGCTGTGCGTGCGTTACTACAATAAGGTTCCGAATGAAATTATTAACTTGTCTGAAGAAAAATTCAAATCTTCTATAAAAGTTAATCTGTGCAAGAAAGCCTACTATAAGTTAGATGACTACTTAAATGATAAAAGTCCATGGAGTGCTTGATGGCTCAGCATAGGTAGACTTAATGATTGTAATGAATAAGATAAATCAAAGGTAGGGCCCTGTGCCGTTGGGTTTGTTGCCACTTCTTCCCCTCGGTTATACAGGTGGAAGTGGAGTAGATTTAGGCAGAATTTGACGTCAAAAAGAGAATTATGTGTTCCAATTTTGAAAATAAATATTTTGATTTTGATTTTGATTTTGATTTATTTGTTTTATATGTAATATGTATGGAACCATAAAAACTTAATACTTATAACTTATTTGCTATTTTATTTTATTTATTATAGCCATATAAGTACCTATTTATCATTTAAATTTCCTAATCAGCGCAACCTACAATTTCTCTGGCATAATATTTTCTACCCAAATGTTGTCTGGAAGAAATCGCTTAAAGCGATAAGACCGCCCAAATTTTTATAACGTGTAACTGTATTTGTTTGTGCAATAAAGTGTATTGTATTGTATTTTATCTTAACACTAAAAAATAAACTTAATCGAAAACAACAAACATTTTCGTAAAAAAGGTCAATTCGGTGCTCCATATTCAGACTCCGTCAATTTCTATTGATCCATCTAATAATGTCTAACAGGATGTCAACGTGGATTTCGTAGGCGGGCGTGTGTCGGACGGACGGACGAACTGAGCTCGGCGCAGTTTCCGAGCCAGTGAGTGTCCTGTAATTGATAATGCAGCCGACGTCGGAATGAGAAGCTAGTGTTCGCAGGACAGTCAGAAGTATTAATTTTATATATTTATTGGGCCCGATTCTGAAGCACAAATTTAAAATTTGACAGTGCTAAAATTGGTTTCGTCTATATCTTCATAATAGTGTGTGACAAGGATAGCAACAGTTTTAGTGCTGTCAAATTTTAACACTGTGCCTTCAGAATCGATCCCATTGTTACTTTAATAATAGTATGCACGTGAATACACACCATTTCCATTCTTGGAAGTATATTAATCAATTAATCAATCAAGTTAATTATTTTTTATGTTTGCAAAGATCGAAAAGCGGGCGAACCAAAGTCACTTTGCGACGTTAGGATCGCGCAAAGTGGCGATACATCTTCTCTGCCTACTCCTTTGGGTCCAAGGCGTGAGCATTATGTATATATGTACAGAGTTCGTGAGTTCGATTCCCACTTCGGAACTTTGCACAACTTGTACAAGTTGGTACCGATCTAGATGTTATATTTGTGAATGTTCCTTAATTTCCATAGCACTGGAGAAAGCGCTAGTTTATAGTAGCCTCATCATCATATCGGCCCTTAGATGTCCACTGCTGGACATAGGCATTCCCCAATGAACGCTACCACAACCGGTCCTCCACCCTCCGCATCCAGTCGCTTCCAGCCACCTTCTTCAGGTCGTCGGTACACCTGGCGACTAGTCGAATGAAAATAGCAAATCAAGAATTAATTGTTTAATTGCTTCAATATTGTTATTACACAACTAATTGTATACCGACCCCGTAGCCTAGTCGGTAGTACACCTGCCTGCGAAGCTCGGGGTCGCGGGTTCGAACCCCGCCCAGGGCAAATATTCGTGTGATGAGCACTTGTGTTTGCCTTGTGACTGGATGTTATTTATATATTATATTATGTATCTATGTATGCATATCAGCTGTCTGATACCCATATTACAGGCTCTGCCTAGTTTGGGATCAGGTGGCCGTGTGTGAAATGTCCCCACATATTTATTTAAAAAAAAAAAGAGCAGATATATTATTGCTATTACTCTACATTTACTCGACGGGTTTGCCTCTTTTATGGCAGTCATACGACTTTATAGCAGTTAGAGCTGAATAATTTGTGCCCAAATCGTGTCGAGTAAATATTTATACTGCGCATTAATTCGACTATTTTTAAAGACTCTTATAAAACTTTTAAGCTGAACTATAACGTGCTTCCGACTTTCATCCCGCTATAATATTATAAATGCGAAAGTGTAGATGTTTGTTACGCAATCACTCTTCAACTACTGGACGGATCGGGATGAAACTTGGCACACATATAGGTTATGTCCTGGAATAGGACATAGGATTGTTTTTATCCCGATCCGTAAACGAAAACAAAATTAATCGTTAAAAGAATTTTTTTTTCAAATCTAATTTAAGGAGTTTTACGAGTACAACGTACATTCGTCTTAGCCTAATAAGATATTCTAACACACTTTACTTGGGTTGTACACGCGGTCATGCGCAGACACTTATCTTCTGCGAATGGCCGCCTGCGCAACCCTGTACAGTATCCTAGCCGTTTCGGCGAGGGGAAGGGCCAGGACACTGTTACATCCACCTACTTGGGTTATAATATTGCTGGAGCAGTTAAAAGAAGTTAATTTGCTCACAAGGTGGCGCCACTTTTCAAGAGAAAAGGGCAAAAGTTTGTTTGACATATTTTTCATAGTTGGGCAGCAAAAATTATGTTTGAAGTTTGAAACAGAAAGCAAATAGAATCAAAGCGTCTGTCGGCTGCAGCTCCCTCTCTTGCACTCCACTGGTCCATGGTTTATGCCTAATCATTGATATAGATCTACGGGTTGTTAGAATTCCCAACCAATACAAATATCGAAGACAATGTTTGTTACTCAGTTTAACCTGTGATCAGATAATACGCAGTGAATAAAAACACGCGGAAGTGCATTTACATACATACATAATGCTCACGTTATGGTCCCAGAGGGGTAGGCAGAGACGATGTATCGCCACTTTGCGCAATCTAATGTCGCAAAGAGACTTTCCTTCGCCCGCTTTTCGCCCCGTGATACCCCTTGACGTGATGTGTTGCGAACAACATCGCCGCCTTGTTGAGGTACCACGATTAAGTGCATTTAGTATATACACTTGTCTAATCCCAAACTAGTATTATCTCCTGTGCTATGGGAATTAAACAAGAATTTGACAATTCACAAATAATGTCGATTGCAAACGGTTGTTTATTGCGTTATGATCATATCAGCCCCACTGCTGGACATAGGCCTTCCCCAATGAACGCCACCACACTCGGTCCTCCGCTCTCCGCATCCAGCCGCTACCGGCCACCTTCTTTAAGTCGTCGGTCCACCTGGCGGCGGGGCGTACTACCCTGCGAGTGCCGATCCGCGGTCTCCATTCCAGAACTCGTCTGCCCCAACGACCGTCGGTTCTGCGGCATATGTAGGTATGTATTGCGTTATGATACCTTCAGTAAAACTTGAACTATGAAGTACTGTATCGATTTCTTCTCTGTGATCGAAGATCCGAACTATAATCTTGGAGATCTAATAATCATAGTCTATCCATTAAGAACATCATTTCGTTTCCTTGAAAAACATAAACTATCCAATTACTTTTCCAATTTCAAACTTTACAACAACCACTCTAACAATTCATCAGGCAGAGGGCACGGGACTCGACACGGCCGCACCGTGTCAGCGACAGAAGTGACTTTTCGACCGGAAAGTAAAGCTCGGTGCAACTGTTGGAAACACGTCGCCGCCCACCGACAGGACGCCATACCTATAAAGTTTCGACAGGTCTACCCGCGAAAGTAATAAATAAAATAAATAAATAAATATGTGGGGACATTTCACACACGGCCACCTGATCCCAAACTAGGCAGAGCCTGTAATGTGGGTATCAGACAGCTGATATACATACATAAATACATAATATATAAATAACATCCAGTCACAAGGCAAACACAAGTGCTCATCACAAGAATGTTTGCCCTGGGCGGGATTCGAACCCGCGACCCCGAGCTTCGCAGGCAGGTGTACTACCGACTAGGCTACGGGGCCGACAAGTAATAGGCAGACGTGCTCGGTATCAATGCCTATCCGATCTTTAATTATTTATCTTAATTATACTGATATCGGAAATATCAATTAGCAAAAGGGACAAAATGACAAAAATGAGTTAATAATAATCTGGGATTTTTTTTTGCTTATAATTGCGACGACGACGTAGATTGTAGATAATTTATTTATTCCTATTTTGTTGTTCGACGACCTCCGTGGCGGAACTGGTAGCTCTCGGACTGCCACGCCGGAGGTTGCGGGCTCGAATCCCGCTAGGGGCAAATGTTCGCATGATGAATATGAATATTTGTACCCAAGTCTTGGATGTTTGTATATTTATTTAAGTATGTCTATCCGTTATCTAGTAACCATACCACAGGCTCTGCCTAGTTTGGGACTGGATAATTGGTGTGAGTGTCTGAAATATTTATTATTATTATTTGTAAATTTCTATATTAATTATTTTTTCTCTTTACCTTCTACTTTTATTACACTATGCAATAATTTTTATGTCTATATATTAGAAATCTGTTAATGGCTAATGTTTAATTCATATTATACTGTATTATATATTTTTGTAAATTAGCTGTAGGTTTCAGAATGAATAAATAAAATACAATAAAAATAAAATAATTAATTTTGAGTGTATATCATTAAAGATCTAGAAAATATAAGAAAGTTTGCTTTGACTAACATTTAAATAGCATAAAATAAATTAAAACCAGTTTTCTGACACCCTTAGGCTCGCACGGCGTTATTTCGCGACCCGACCCTTACACATAGCCGCTGTGTGGTATATTCTGGAGATGCGCGCTGACCGCGCTATTAGTCCATTTCATCATAATCGGCTTACTCAATCAATAGTTATGGGAATTTGATATTACATCTAAAAAGGTTATTTTTCAAGCTTATTTATACTTTATTGTACACAAATATAAGTCACACAACTAATTTAAACACAAGATGTACAAAGGCGCACTTAACTCTGTAAGAGTGTTCTTCCAGTAAACCTTTGGGTGAAAGAGAAAAGCAAAGCAGAAATTATATACTTAATATAATTTTCTGTACGAATAAAAAGTTAGCAGCTTTTAAAGAGGCATATTTATTAAGCCTTTATTAGGTTCTTGTGGTAGTATAAAACGAAGAAAACATTCATTCTTTTTTACGGCCTAAACGTCATAGCAACTTGCTAAAAAAATCCAGTGGTCACTTTCACTTAGCGTGATTAGTTTAGTGAGCGGTTATTGCGCTAAGTCGTTATTTATTAGCGATTTATATAATTCCCACGCCTCATGGCGCCTCGGGGCACCGCGCCCCGGCCCCGGGGGGGCGCTGGCGCGACGTGAGGCGCGTACTGCAGCCCTTTTTAGCGCACCAACGACTTGACGTGCTCAGAGACGGATTTGGAAAAAATACAAGTACTAGGAAGTCTTGATGGCTCAGTTAGGCTGAAATTTAAGCTCAATTTTCTAGGTTTCTCAAAGCCAATATGAAGCTAAAGTAGACCTATACAAAGAACCGTGGTAGACGGTTGGTTGTGCACTCGCCTCACGTTCATGAGGTCGTCGGTTCAAACCCCGCCTGTACCAATATTTTACGAAACTTAAGTACGGTTTATTTATAATACCGCAGGCTTTTCGGTGAAGGAAAACATCGTAAGGAAACCTGCATATGCCGAAGAAGAAATTCTGAGGCGTATGTGAAGTCCAGCAAATCGGCTTGGGGCACCGTTGGTGGTCAGGGGTTTGGCACAAAAGATCCTGAAGGGTCGAAGTGTCGCCAGGTCTTCTTGGCCCTCTAAGAAGATAAGATAAGACCTACACAACCAGACAATAAAAACCTTTATAAAAAAATAGGAGAAATAGAAATTAAAGAATGTGATTATCTAGTTATTTATATTTGTTTTATAAAGAATACAGTTAAATTAATAGATAAGGGGATTTCTGTTTTTTTTTCCAAAAAACCCTTTTACGTTTCCTTTGAGCATCGGCAGGGGATTTTTGGACAAAAAGTTTTGAGCAGGGGATAATTGGAATAAGCCATTTTAATGATGGACCAACTATCAATTTTCAACCGACTTCTTTAAATATTTCATTACCCTTCATTGTGCATTAAAAAACTTAAATACCTATTTTCGAGATGAAGCAAAATAATCCATTATTTTGTATCTCCACTTAACACATAGAAAATAATATTTGAACATATAATCTAAGCGCACGCTTAGTGCACTAGGCCAAGTTCTTAAAAAAATACACACAGCACGCTGTGTACTATTTACACGATTCATTTCGAATTATTCACATGGCTGGTGTTAAAGCATCTTTGGTAAATACATATTCAATAGTTTATAACTATGTAAATATAATCAGATTCCTATAGAGTTAGTTAAATACGAAATTTACTTTTACCTAATGTATCAAATATGTATAATAGATGCATATTCAAATTATTTTTTAGTAATAATCATACATTGTCAAACTTACAAGTAACAAACATACCTAAATACTTAATTAAGCCACACACATAAAAATTAAATTAAAGTTCATAATCATAATATTATAAGTAATGTAAGATGTCAAAGAGCTATTTAATGTTATGTCAGAGTCAGTTAAACATCTCAATAAAGCATAAAGATGTACATTGAACAAAAAAAAACATAAAACATTACTGTAAAAATGGGCCAAGTTATTGTTTGATAAATGTTGGTAAACTTGGTAAACATCGACAACATCGATGTACCCACCTCATAAGTACCCTATAGAAATAGGGTACTTATGAGGTGGGTTATATGTTGATATGGTGCCTTTTTCCATAAAAAAATTACAATTTGATTTTGTCCGAGTTCGTCCCTGCGCTCAGCACCTCGCTTCCTTTTCATTTCATTCCATTCATTGCGTCCTCGGATAAACCCTAATGAATATCTTCGGCTCCTCCCGCGCGCGACAGAATAGTTTTTTCTCTTCCCCACTTTTTACGCGTATGGCTCGATTACTGGGAGTGGAACCCGCTGTAAATAAGCTCAAGGTACAGTGGGATGCGTCTGATTAAAAAGTTTTCATTCCCTGAGAAGGCCATTCGTGGATTTTATCGTGGATAAGTGCTGTTAATATTTTAATTCTGTAGGTTTCACAGTCGAACAACGTGTATTAGAAAATTAGTCCGAAGATACAAATTCAGACCATCAGCCTAATGAAACAACAAAAATCGCAGAGCCTAAGAAGCTGATATTCTTCAAAGACTACCAAATGCTCAATAAAGAAAAGTTGCGACAACAGTTTTAATTACTACTCTAATGACAGTATAATGCAAACGAAATCATCATCATCAGCCGTAATCCGTCCACTGCTGAACATAAGTCTTATAATAAAATGCCACTTTAGTGAGCTGTCCATTGGAGGATTTGCTATATTCACCACGCTCGGCATGCCGATTTTTAATCGCAATAATGATCTTCATATATTTAGGAAAACATTGATGCTCCTCCCTGGTGCAATCCCTTAGTCGCCTAGACCACAGGGGGTGGCCCTTATTCTAAGTCGGGAACCACATATCTAACACATACAAAACCGTACTTTATCAGAAGCATGTAAATCAGACTTTTTAACAGCCCCATGTTCAGATTGCAATTATTCTTTTAATAGTTGAATTGTAGGGATTTAAAATGCTATTAAATGATTTTAGAAGAGCTAAAATAATAACAATAATAAAGCTAGTTTCCACAATTTCCTGCTTATAGTTTTCTCTATTACCATATATAGATGTGCCCTTCGTAAATCATCATCGTTAGACAGTTATTTGACAGTATCAAGCTTCAACTTCTTTCGGTCCTCTCTTTGTGACCCCTTAACTTAAACAAATTGTTATATATTCCCTCACCTGTCAATACCAATCTAAGGTTTATCCCTTATTATTGTTCCCTTCAAACCTTCGGCCTAACATCTATATGCAAATGGTGACAAACAGGCGAACGCGTTTACCGACGCACAATATACTTTTATGGCACAGGAAAAGGCAAATCTTGGCAACTTTACCTTTGCTACACAAACGTTTGAATGGGAACCCTATTGGATGGCAATTAGAGCGTCCAAAAGGGTGCATTGTAGGCCGAGGGTATTGTAGCGTTCAAGATATTGTTTCACGTGTTTTATGAGGTGGGTCGAGATTTCACGGGGTTTTGAGGGGCATTTTTGAGTGTTTCCTCTGGCTGTGCGATGTTTATTTGTGAGGGGGTTACGGTGTTCGATTGTGTGTGATACATACATGTGCCCGCTGTGAATATCTGGTATTTATGGGACAGCTCGTCTTATTTATTGTGTGGTTTTGTTCGGTTGGTTAGTTTTTTAAATGATCATATTTTTTATTTCCAATGCATTATTTAAAACTAGCTGGTGCCCGCGACTTATATTAGCGTGGCGTTGAAAAGAACTAACATTATGACATTAAAATTATAATTTTATGGCGCACGCCAGAATAGCTCGCAGATGGTAGATTTTTTCCTACTTACTTGATATTTTGGACAATTCACACAATATCTTTATAAATTGTAGCCTATGTGTTATTATGATGTATAAGCTATATTATTGTAAAGTCCATTAAAATCCATTCAGTAGTTTTTACGTGAAAGAGTAACAAACATCCATCCATACTTACAAACTTTCGCGTTTATAATATTAGTAGGAAGGATTTGTGTACTTGGCCCTTTTTTTCGATGAAGATAGGATTATGTAATATTTGTAAAAATGTTTTGGGCTTTCTTCCTTTCGGCTTCCAGGATGTGATAATCAGAGACCGTCAAAAGACTGTGGAGAGGACATCGAGACGATGAAACACCTGCGGTGTGAACGCGGTGCACTACCTGCAAGCTGAATTGAGTGGCCTGGTGTCCTTGCATAATGCAGCAGTTTCTTGGAGATGGAAGTAACTAATATAACCAGAGGCAGTAGCGGGGTCAGGCTGGCGCGCAGTTGGGCGACCGCCCAGGGCGCCAGTTATGCAGGGGCGCCTTTTTACCCTTTTCTCCTTGGGTTTCGATAAATTAGATTAGATTTCTTTATTTCACATTACAAATTTTAATACATAGATTAACTTATGTAAAAGGTCAGAGTTAATGTGATCGTCAAAAAATAATAAAAAATATTATACAAAATGTCAATTCTACACAACTCGTGTATGAGATTTATAACAATGTCATAACTTAATGTACATAATAATAACAATGTATAAAAAAAAACAATTTTAATAAACTATGTCGCAGTTTAAATTCAAAATTGTATGTCCATAAATTCTTTGACAGAGTATAATTCTTTATCCAATAAAAGGTTTTAAAAGGGTAGATAGAAGATAGGGGGCGCCGTAGAAATCTCGCCCAGGGCGCTAGTAGTGCTAAAACCGGCACTGACCAGAGATACAAAATATATTCCACAGTATCTGTGTCGCCAAAGGTTTACCTGGCCACGTGGTGCCCACGTGTACTAAGGTATTTCAATGAGAATATAGACGCTACATATAGCTTCTACAACAAACTACCAGAGGAAACCTTAAATATGACGGACACAAAGTTTAAGATTCACATTGAAAAACAACTTAAAAATCATTTATTGCATATGAGTACACTTGTTATTTATACACGTCATTTTTTTTATCGACTACCGCTTCCTAGGTGTTAGCGCTGTGAAGAAGAAACGGCGCAACAAACTTCACGCAACACGTCTTTTAAAAATCAAGTTTGCATACAAATTAATAAAGATTTTGCGAAGCTGAATTAACATTAGTGCCAGGCATCTTTGTCATTCAAATAATCATTTATTTTATAATAGGCTCTCTTACAAAGTTGTTTTTTAATGTGAATCTTAAACTTTCTGTCCGTCATATTTAAGATGTCCTCTGGTAGTTTGTTGTAGAAGCGTATACATTGCCCCGTGAACGATTTACTGACCTTACTTAGTCTTAACCCTTGTAAAACAAGTGTTGTTGGGTCGCTTCATCTAGTAAGTACATAGAAATCGTTGCCTTATTCCAAGGGAGTGCCCTCGCAAAGTACCGAAAAGCACTTAGAAAAATTTAACCAAAACATTTTTCCCATCACATAACTAGTTATTTATATCTGCATGTTACCGTCAGCCATATTTGTAAAGACAACATCCATTTGTCCGTCCGTCGGGCGCGGTGCGCGCGCTGGACTACTCTCAAAACAACCTCCTGCCTATACTTTCTTCAAATCGTCAAGCATCTGTGCTTCTCAAACTAATGTTATGGTTGATTAACAATTTGAGAAACGAAAAGAAAAAAAAAGATATGAGCGATATCTATTTACGTATCTATCCGACTGTATTGACTAAATTTGACTCGACAGACTGACTGAGCAGCCCGACGACGAAGCCGTCATCGTGGTGTCGCGCCCCTGAATGGGGAGAGTTGCCGTATAGAGGACCAAGCACAGAATTACTTATTTGTAGGGGGATCAAGCCGGGTGCTCCGACAAAGAGCACCTGAGCACGTACCGGGTACCTCCCCCGTGATTCGGCCTGTGTGACCTAGATGTCGAAACGCCATGGGAGGTTGAGGGTTGATTAACACGTTTACGGACACTACGAAGGCCTACTGTAGGAATTTTGGACGAAAATATCTAATTACCATATTTTAATCTTACAAACACCGTATTGATATTCTTTTGATATGATACAATATGACGTTTCACATTTTAATTCATATACTTTTGACATATTATGATTTTATTTCTGTTATATTTAACATTTTGACATTCTAATCCTATTTAAACGTCACTTGCATTGACATTGATTTACTTGTGACTAACATTATGATATTATTAATGTTATATTTTACATTGTAATTCTATTTATGGTTTTATTTGCATTGACATTAAATCAATGCAATATTAACTTGACGCTGTATAATTAATACAAATAAATGAACATGAATACGCCCAGAGGCGGGTCACTAGATTTCATATGAATACAATATTTTTGCTTTCAGAACAGCTTGCATTCGACAGTATGTGTCGGATAACGAATTATTTTCTACCCCGTCTATAAACGTAATTAATGAGTCAAAGCGATAATCAATTTCAAATCTGGACGTCAAGCAGTCTATGTGATTGTGACTCGAGAATTTCTGGAAACCTTTTAATGTAGTTTTAACTGATATTTAGACAGTCAATTTACAATAGAATCAACTAGCTACGATTATCATCTGTCGGTACAGTAGAAGTTTTTGAAAAAAGTCGTAAATATAGCCTTGTCATAAACTGTTCAACTGTTGCCGTATGGTTTCATTTTTGGTAATAGGAAAGTAGGTACGTCGAGAGGCGGGGTAAATCGATTGCTTATCCTATATCCCATTTTTTTTGCAAATATATTTAATGGACAGACACGCGAATTTTACCCTTTTTTTTATTTTTAAGAAGACAATAGTGTGCCATCATCATTAGCCTAAATACGTCCACTGCTGGACATAGGCCTCCGAATACCACTTTTGGTGAGTTGTCCATTGGGGGATTTGCCGTAATCACCACGCTTGGCCGGCGGATTGGTGATCGCAGTAATGTTCTTAATATACACAGGAGAACGCTGCTGCCCGTCCCTAGTGCAATCCCTTAGTCGCCTCGACGACACCCACGGGAAGGATACGGGTGGAACTATTCTAAGCCGGAAACACACGGCCATAGTGTCGCACGGCCATAGTATTTATTATTCCAACGAGGCCACAGTTTTACAAACTCTGGCTAAATCCTTCGTCCATCGCGAATTTCCCTGGCAAGGCATAACGCAAAACAAACAAAGTGTTATTGTAGCTTATTTTCATAAGTTAATAGTCGGGGGCCGTACGATAACACTGGACGTTACCCCCCTCCCGCGCCCCTCCAGCAGACAGATACGGTTTTTTTTATTATTTATGTAAATACACAGACGTTTCGTCGACCATTTTCTACGTATGGAGTTATGTGCATGACAGTTGAGCTAATAAAATCACTTGCTGAATAAAAAGTTCTGTTTTGTTAACCAAAGTATACAAATACCTAACTAAGATGGCGGCGCAAAGATTACATGCGCGCCCCTAGCGGCAGCCTTTAGAAACTGAGAAGATTCATTCAGTCTAGTATGAGAAGTATTGGATTTTCATGAATATAGAAGAAAAGTTACAGAATGATAATATATTCTTTATTTGCACATTTTAAAACTAAACACAGTTAAAAATGTTTATCTTAAATAGTCCTACAAAAAATCCCGCCACACCCAAGTAGCAATCAAGAATAGTGACTAAATCCTACATATCTATACTTTATCTAAAGTTGGATTTGGTTATATCAAAAAAGTTTTCGTTAAGTCATTTTTTTCTTTAAGACTAACTAGTTTTATACTACTGCTACTTTAGCAAGTTCAGAATACCCAAAACCAAGTTAAGTATTCTCAAAACTGTTTTGTATTAGGTATGCCTACAGTTAAAACTAAAAATCTTTTTTAACTGTACTCAGATTATTTGAAGGCTCACTTAAAACTCATTCAAATAATTCAAGCATCTGTTTAGTCTTCCAAAGTAAAAATTAATTTTGTAGATAAACTTAAGATAATAGTAACACCAAATTCTGGGAACCGTTTTTCTGAAGAACATTTTATTCCTTTATTACTCAAATTAATCAGTTTAGAGTAAAAATACATTTAACGGGACGTATTTATCAAATGGAACCAAGTAGAAAGATGGATGACGTTGAAAAATTAAAAAGATCTGGTAATTTTCGTTCGAAATTCGAAATATAAAAAAAATAGTTTAAACAGAGTGCAAGCTGCAAATTTCAACAATGCATCATCTTCGACTCAGACCTCAGTGTCGTTATTAGGAACTACAGATCACGAGGAAGAAGATACTGCGGAAAATTGGGAAATCAAAATAGTGGACAGTAATTCCGATTCTAATGAATCGAAAGGTGATGATTTTAATTTTAGAGACCAATTAAGAAACTGGTCTATTGGTCACAATATACCACATACTGCAATCAATGGCTTATTGCAGATTATAAATAAGCATGATCCAGGTGTTGTGCCAAAAGACGCAAGAACACTTCTGAATACAGTAAAATCTGTAGATATCAAACTTTGTGGCAGTGGAGAATACTGGCATAATGGATTTAAAAAATATATTTTACAGTATTTTGGAAATTTGGATAAACATATCAATCAATTTACATATAAATGTAAATATCGATGGGTTACCTACATACAAAAGCTCAAAAGTAGAGTTTTGGCCAATTCTATGTAACATTCCTAAGATGAACACTGTGAATTTTGCACTACTTATACGTCATCGAGTGAATAATTTATAAATGAATAGTTTTTTTTTGCATAAACTTCTTTCCAGCACAAAATACACTAGAATAATAAAATGACAAGCTAAGAAAATATCAAGTAATCTGGTGTTAACTAAATCAACCTAAAGAATCATTTAATACTAAGTAGTATTAAATAGTAATACATCAATACGTTGTTTAGTATAAGTTAAATGTAATATCTCTTAACTAGCATTACTTTAAATCTAACTTGTCTTTACTTTAGCTAAACTAGCCTTACAAAATCAATATTGTCTAAAGTTTTACTTCGTTAGGAAAAATAAGATTTAACGCCATTTTGCACTTTAAGTGAAAAAATAATTATACATTTTCCGACACCACCTCATGAAAAACTAGAGAAGATTGAAGTTATATTTTTGTTAGAGTAATTCTAACTTTATAAAAACTAATTTATTTATAGAAAATTTAATATTCTGCACTTTATGCTGCCAAATTTTTCAATTGCAATACAAATATCCTAAATTTTATTGTTATTTTTACGCTATTTTAAAGGCCCGTCTGTTTTATAGCACTTTCTATCGATTTTACACGAGAAACAATCATGCGTTTTAAATTTCCAATGCATACAACGACATAATACATCATTTTCTAGACATAAAAATTAGTTGTATAGCCGCCATTATCATAAGCCTTCATCTTGTTTTTGTTTAAGTATAAAATGTTCACCATATTTTCTAAAATACTATGACATAAAGTAAAAAAAGTTTTAAATTTTACTTCAGTAAGTTATGATAGAACCTGTGAAATTCAGTATTGATAGTTTTAACTAGGTTTTGTAGATATCTTCAAGTCTATTTCTTGGTCTAAAGTCGACCCACAAGACATCTTGAAATCCGTGTTTAGAGCTCTGCAAAAACCACTCTCTTAAGTAGGGTTAAAGTTTGTCTAAACAGTAGTCTTAACTCTGTCTTAAATTTGTCCTAAATGCTGTGCCCACTTGTACTTAACTGTATCTTGAGGGATATCTTAAGGGATATCTTGAGGGACGTAATAGGTTTAGCCAAGACAACAGCTGGAATACGTCTACTTGTCTTCAAGATAATTATAATACCCTTTTAAGACATTTGTTTGCTACTTGGGCAGTATATATCTTATGTGTAAGCCATTATAGCCAAAATAGTAAACCATCGTGATGAAACTTGGCACACATATAGGTCCTGGAACGGAACATAGAATAGTTTTTATCCCGAAAAAACATCGCATTCCTACGGGAAATACATAATAATTTGTGATGTTAAGTTGTCCACGCGGATGAAGTCGCGGGCAACAGCTAGTGGATAATATAGAGAGCTCGTCGCGCGACTTCGTTTGGTACCTATACGTGGCATCGCGTGGTCGCGTATGAATACAAACTGCGAATTACGGGCAGTCGCGGTGCTAAAGAATTAAAGTGGAGTGGAGTAGCGCAGTACTTCATTTATAAGAGACGCCACGGTGTGGAGTCCGTGATTCACACACGAAAACTTCGTAACAGATAATATGTGTAACAAGCGAATGAAATGAAATATCTTTATTGTGGATCATAGGTATATAAAGGATTAAATGTCATAATTAGAGCTCAGCTATGTCCCGCCACATGAACATACAACATTGTGTCGCAGTAAAGCATGCATTTAAAACAAAGTTTAAGAGTTATTTAGATACAATCTGTTCTCGGCTTCTAAATCAGAAGGCGAATCATGCGTCGAAATATACCGTTAAAAAACGTAATATGTTAGTAAAATTAGTTTAATATTAAAAATGGGTTTACACAAAATTAAAAAATATATATTGAAACAATAATTATTGCTAGTAACCCCGGGAATGATATTATTTTATTAATATTTATTGATATCTACAGTGCTTAGAGATAACCTTAATACTTCTGCTTATAAAAATAATTAAAAAATACAGATAAATAATTAATTAGGGATAAAAAAAATGGACTCCAGGTTGCTGCCCTGCGGTAGGATGCCCAGAACGCTGGCTGCGTTTCCCCTTTGAATAGCCAGGCTGATGCGCAAGCCGGGGCTATATTTATTTAGGTATACATTTTCTTGCAAAGGGCATGATTGTTGAAATTTACTGTTAGACTAATTAAAATTATTGATAGCTACAGTTACAGTCAGACTATTCGTTGTACGTTACAGTTAAGACTTTTGAAAATACTCATACAAAATATCTACTTTTAATTTTGTACTGGAGTTTAAAAAAAAAACTTTACAAAAATCACAGGGCAGTCAAATTGATCCAAAGAATTTTGTTTTTCTAATGTAAGGTACCAATGTTTAGTAAAATATTAACAGTAGTGTCATCTCCACACAAACCAGTCCCAAATCGATCTCAAGTTTAATACACAGGAATCGAAGCAGTTACAGGGCCACCCCTCCAGGCTCCGTGTCCCTCAGCACCGAACCCACGACCCTCGCAGTCAGCGGCACTTACCACATATTTGTTACACTTTGATTTACTGATCTGTTTAACTTATTGGTGCCTGGTAAATGGTGAGAATTTTTTTCTTCAAAATTCCTCAGGTTATCGGTCTTCAAATATTAATAGGGATCATTTTCTAAATCAAATATCGACTGAAAGTCAGCGCCTAGCACCTTACTTGGTCTAGGCATATGCTGAGTCGTTACCCTTATACTGCCGCAGTACAAGCATACTATTTCTTTATTAACCGACTTGCAAAAAAGGAGGAGGTTCTCAATTCGACATTATGTTTTTTTTAATTTGTAAATTGTATTCTGTAATTAATATTATTTTCTTGTTTCCTGTTTTGTTAATTTTTTTGTGGGTGCCAATTATGGCGGTAAATAAATGTTTTTCTTTCTTTCTCTCTATAGATCGCTGAGTGACTTCAAACTTGTGGATTAGGCCCACTGTCAGTGTCCATTTGTCGTATTATAAGAATACTATCTGGTGTCCGTGTTTTCCTTCATGATTGCCACTAACTGGTTATTAAATTAGATAACAGATGATTTTAAAATGTGCATCTGTTATCTAATTTAATAACCAGTTAGTGTCAATCATGAAGGAAAACACTTTGAGGTGAAACTATGAGCCACGAAAAATTATTTTGCTTCATGGTATGAGGTATAAGTCGTTCTAATAGTAAGGGTAGGTAAATTCCTCAACGGTCCTTTCACTCGGTCCAACACTGTATCTGATATCACTAACCATCCCACTGGAGCTCACTCCACCTATCCAATTTCAACAACTGCATCATCGCAGCAATTCCGCTGATCCGGCAATGCTTCTAAATCACGGATCTTCTTATTTATTTACTCACACGCGACTATTTACATATAAGAGCCAATCCAATTCTCGGCTCACGGCGTGCGCACAGATTAAGCTTCCCTCCTTCCCCCCCGCGACCATTTCTCCCATAATCCTTATAAATCCACTTTATATTCATCCACCTTAAAGACAGCAATAAAAGCATGGTATATTCAATTTTTTTCTCCTATTTTCGTGTTACTTTTAGATTGATTTGTAAAGGCTTTAGACTTTAGATCATCATATAAGCCCTTAGACGTCCACTGCTGGACATAGGCCTTCCCCAATGAACCCTACCATGCCCGGTCCTCGGCCCTCCGCAGCCATTTCAGCTTGCTAATCCTTTTGGCTATGTCGGTGACCCTCGTTCTTCGCCGGATCTCCTTATTACAAATCATATCCCTCAAGGAAACCCTGAGCATAGCCCTCTGCATAGCTCTCTAGTAGTTGACTGTATATTTATCTAAGTACAATTGGTACAAGTTGGTCCCGATCTGATGTTATAATTGTGATTTGTCCTATCCTTGTTTAATTCCCATAGCAATATGTGTATATGAAACATATATGTAATGTAATATTTATTATATATAAAAAAAAAACAATAGCTCTACACCGCATACCATGAAGCAAAATAATTTTTCGTAGCTCATAGTTTCACCTCAAAGTGTTTTCCTTCATGATTGACACTAATTGGTTATTAAATTAAATAACAGATGATTTTAAATGTGCATCTGTTATCTAATTTAATAACCAATTAGCGTCAATCATGAAGGAAAACATTTTGAAGTGAAACTATGAGCTACGAAAAATTATTTTGCTTCATGGTATGACGTGGATAGGCAAGACATAAAGTTGACTATAGATTGGAAACATAATTGTTACGATATACGATGCGAATGAAAAAGTTTACGATTTCCCAATAACTTGTAATAAATATGAATAGTATAAAAATGTAGCATGAATAGCTAATAGGAGGTTTGATGCGCTATTAAGGCGCATGCACACTGGGCGGATACATTACCGGAACGTAAACGGTCGTCGACGTCGCCGCCGATATTTACGACGAATAATTCCGTCGAGTCGTCGCCTTTGCCGAGATACGTGCATTTTTATTGACAATTATTATTTCACATTTCTTCCTGTATTGCCATATTAAGTACCTATTGAAATCAATCAATACATTGCGACGCGTTAAGTAGGAGTGGAAGTGAGAGGATTTTTATGCCAGTATGTTTAGACAGGATTTGAGTTTTGACATAAACTTGTTTGACATACTTGTTTCAAATAATAATGTTTGTTAGGCGAAACCCATCGTGTTTCAAACGTAGGGCAGGCGTAGGACATGAACTCCGTAACCAAGGCCGGTTCACCGTAGTGCCCTGGCGCACTGAACTTGCCACAAAAAACCCACGAATCATCGGTCCCACATACTACGAGCACCTCCCCGCAGACCTACGTAACGAAACCAATGACGAAACGTTTAGTCGCCGACTGAAAAATCTATTGTTGGATAACGAATTTTATTCTGTTGATGAATTTTTAAAACTAAAATTCTCTTGATATCTACATTATTGTATACTGATATTATTTTATTTTGAATTATCTTGACTATGTGATTTAATTCTGATTTTATATGACATAAGGTTTATTATTGTATTCAATTGACGATCCCTTTATGGCTAAGATAGTATATAATATTATATATTGTTTTATGGTATATTAGCGAAATAAATAAATCTAAATTTGAAGAACAGCATCTTGAGGGGGAGAGGCACGAGTGTTCTATTGCCAGCCACTGGACACCGCTTTTGGTAGGTTAGTTTGGTTTTAACATTTTAAATTTACATTATATTTTAGGTATTTAAAGTTAACATTTAAAATTGAATTTATTTTTGCAATTTTTAATTAATTCTGTACTTTTAACTGACATTTATAATTCACTGATTTTCTTTTGTACAATTGACGAAAAACATATGACTTTCTACTCACCTAGTTTAAGACCTACTAATTATATATGGAATGTATATCTTTTCGAAATAAATAATTGTCATAAATAAATATATCGAGTAAAGTGCTGAAACACAAAATAATAAGTAGTGCTGAGGTCAACATTTTACAGTTGGTAGATTTGTGATATTGGCATGCGACTTTTATTATAGCTGAATGGATGCAACTTTTAATGGTAAGACATGAAATTGCACATATTCTTGTATCTCTAGATTTTATTTGTATTTAAAAAAATAAAAAGTTATATAAAGCAGAATGAAAAATTTTTTTTTTCAATAATCACGCACCTCAGGCTTCTCGTTTGGCAAATCATTAGGCGAACACCCTTTATAAGTGGATGTCTCTGTATTGCAAAAATGGTGCCGAGAGTTTTCTAGAGTTAACGTCGAGTTATTTTTTAATTTTAAAAACTAAACTAGACTTAAAAAAGTCCCAGGCCGTTATATCTATTGTATAATACTGTTAAAACAATAAATATTTTTGATTTTTGATTCTGAATTAATTTTTATTTGCGACATTTTATAATGGTTGCGTTCGGATACACGCTTTTTTACGAGCTAAATCTAAATTTTACGGTTATCTTGTGGCCACAACTTCCCTTTTATTGGTCACACCTGCATCTACAGATTATCCCCTAGTAATTTTCAATTTATTTGGACGATTTTCATTGCGGTAAAAACGCGAGAGCGACGTCGTCGTTCCTTGCGACCCGCGCATCCATAAATCGGGATTCTGGTAGTGTGTGTCGCCTTTAAGCGGGATGAATCGCCCTGTGGCCTATAACTGTAGGTTCAGGAAATAGAAGCGACTGAGAGGATATCACTTGACTTTGATGTGAGAAATACGGGTGTGTGCAGTGAGCAGTGATAGAAATTACTTGAGTTGTCGACGTCACATTTAAAAAAGAAGTTTTTGTTGTCGTTGGACGCTAGTATCATTAAATTTTAAACACAGTAAATTTTACACAAAGGTTTTTTTTTAATTATAAGTAAAACTGCATTCAATCCTTTTTGTAAAGTCGCTTACATCAACCGGGAATCGATTCGACACGAAAACACTCTCTATACTTTTATGACACTAATTGTTAGAGTCGATCATAAGAATCAAATCTCACTAATAAATATTGCGTCGTAGAGTTAAGAAAGATCGTGAAATTAACTAGGCCATGACGTAATAATTAAATTAATATTGAAATACCGCATTTCGAGTGTTAAGGTGACAGATATATATTGTGCATAGAAACTAATTCATCATCAGGTTATTTTTGTCTCCACTGCAGGAGCACAACCCTCTCTCATCTGCCGGAGACAGACGGAGGATTCGGCCTACACTCCCCGCGCTGGACGGGTTGGGGAGGCCTGATTGATTTTTATAATGTAACACGATATATGTAACATGTAAAAACGAATTACCTAGATATAAAATCTAAATATTTAAAAGTTGTTTCTTACAGTGCCAAATTAGATTACCTGTAATGTCACTGTAATGGTATTTCAAATGATGATGATGAAATAAATAAATAATAAAAAAATCCACTAAACTGAGCCTGGTGTATATATATGTTCATAATAAAACATACCATACTACAAACACTCAAGGGAGGCCTGCACTTAAGCTGCTTTTCACTCTCCTAAGTCCGGTAATTTCCCGTTTTATAAGCAATCGTTCACCGCCTTAATATTCAATTAGTTCTAATTGGAGAGGAGATGAGGAGTGATATCTGGGGGTCAGATTAACGGCCTACACATAATTCATCACGGTAATGGAGACGTTATGGGACTGTAACTTTTTTACAGTGTCGCGCGGGTGTGTAGGCGCCTTAATTTTGGGGAGATGGTGATTGGGGATTTTATGTGGTTCTGTCTGTAAACGTCTGGTTGTTTGACGAGCAGTCATCGGTCAGCGTGTGGTGTTTCTAGGACTTGTTTATAGTGTTGTTGTTCGTTATCAGATGTTTGTTTATTGTTACCCTTTTCAGGATAAGTTAGCAGAAACTCGCATAGAAGATTACTTTTTTGCAATAATTAGTTATTGCAACGAAATCTACACGCATCAAGCGTGTCTATGTCTAAACATAGACATACTTTATTGATAACTTCCGTTACAGGTCAAATAAAAATTATAAACAAGTTAAATGAAATCAAATTATAAAGCAAATTAAACACAATTAAATATAAAAACATCAATAACTAACATAAATATAAAAATGTCAAATAAAATTCTTAAAACTAAAAAATTAAGTTAATGCGTTCTGCAAGAACTCGTCATAACAATAAAATGCCTGCTCGACAAGCCAGGCGCAGTCTCTTTTTAAAAATAGGTAGGCTCGGAGAGCTGGTGACATCAGTGGGAAGTCGGAAATTCGTAAGAAGCTACCTGATGCGACGCTCCTAAACTTATTGTTTTTTTTTTCTTTATTGAACTTAAGCTGCAATATTTATGAGGCTAACTTAACTATTAAAACTTATTCATTGTTATACACTAAATGGCACTGCCACGCCGGAGGTTGCGGGTTCGAATCCCGCTAGGGGAAAATGTTTGTATGATGAATATAAATGTTTGTACCCAAGTCTTGGATGTTTATATATTTATTTAAGTAGTCTATCCGTTATCTAGTAACCATAGCACAGGCTCTGCCTAGTTTGGGACTGGATAATTGGTGTCAATGTCTGACATATTTATTTATTTAAATATATATCGCATAATGGGACTACTACAATACAAGTTATAAGTATGAACATTTAAGTTTAATGATCATCTTCGCTCTTAACTCAAACCCTCTAAGTTCAAAATAAACCAATCATTTGCAACCAACGATTTCTGTTATCAGTTCGATGTTGGCAAGGGAATAATCAAATTGTTTATAAAACCCATACCCTCACACGTAACTAACTCAATCTTAACTAACTTGGTCTTCGTCCGACCTCGGCCAGAACATGCCTTAGAGACGCTCCAGTGTCTAACTCAACGTATAGGTGCTGGTATCGATATAACCTAGTTATGGGTGAGATCAGACTAACTTCGGCTGAATTATCATCCTTCATGGATTATTTTGAGCTGATTTCTGATATTAGTCATTTTAAGTTGATTAAGATAAATTTAAGTACGATTTATTTTTAACTAGCTGTTGCCCGCGACTTCGTCCGCGTGGACAACATAACATCACAAATTATTATGTATCTATATGTGTGCCTAGGTCCATCACATTCCGTCTAGTAGTTGAAGCGTGATTGAGTAACAAACATCCAAATATCTAAACATCCAAATATCCAAACTTTAGCATTTAAAATATTAGTAGGATACTACAAAGTATTTTTTTAAGGCGTATGTGAAGTCCAGCAAATCGGCTTGCTTGGGCCCTGGTGATAGACAGGGATTAGGCACAAAAGATCCTGAAGGGTCGAAGTGTCGCCAGGTCTTCCTGGCGTTTAAATCAGGCTCATTAGATCCATACTTTTCAATGTAACTACTAATAAATTAAATACGTGTTTATACTACTGAAATACGTGGCTACCCCCCTCCCCCCATCCCCCCTACATCCTCATGCCCCTATATTTCCATGACAACCCACCTCCTCTGTTACATATCTCCAAAATGTAGTTCTCACTCATTGCAATACAAATTCCGTTGAGCATTTACACCCTACACTTCTTTGTTGTATACTATTTAATTCTGTGTAAGTTTTCGAAAATTTTAAATTCACATAGTTTTGGATTGAATAGGCCGATTACCATGAAATACAGACTAAGTGTTTCTCCAAATAAGCCCTATGTTTATCTAATAATCCTAATAGAATTTCTTCAACAGAACAAAAAAAAAGGACAAACAGAAAATGTTTAAAAATGGTCTATCCTTCAACCCTTTATTGCAAATATTTCAATGTACAGAGACGAGAAGTTTACGTTTTTATTTATAAAATTAAAGATGGAAGTTGGAAAGAATGAAAAAAAGACCAAACACCATTAAGGTACAAACAGACAGAACTGTGGAGCGCTGCGGCACAAGATAATGATGTTTTGAATGGCACTCAACTCATTACGTGCCGATATCTTTCCTCAGGAAACCTTACTCGCCGCCCAGACTCTGTTTGAGACCTAACTACCAGCGCAACCTCCAAAACAACCAACTCTTTACACCCTTACCCCTAGAGTCCAGTCTGCTTTGCACACAAACTACAATGGACTAAATACCTAATGAGCGAACACTACAACGATCCGAAGAAGAACGTCTTATCCGCAAATGCAACAGAAATTTATTTGAACTGAGTCGTATAAGCAGAAAGGTCTGATTTCGCGTGCAGGGTTACAGTGGAGGACAATGGTAGTATCGGGTTAAGGGGGGATTGTACAAGTGTAATTAGTCATTAGTGCGACAGTGTAGTGGGCAGGAAGAGGCTGCGATTGATCGTGTGAAGGTGCTCAGGGACTGATTGGTTTATACGATGGCTGTGGGTGGCGGGCCAGCGACACTGGAGTCTAGTACTGGCCTGTATAAGATTACTGTTAGTAATTTACGCTTGTACTCTGAGAAAAAAATAAGTAGCCCTCCTACTTACATAAGGATAAAAATATACCACTATTACGTAAGTAGCCGCCCCCATTATAAATGGTGTTGCCTACAACTGATTCAGTAGCCGGGACCATTACTAAGTAACCACACTACGTAATTATGTGGCCGGCTACTGAATCAGTTGTAGGCGACACCATTTATAATGGGAGCGGCTACTTATGTAATAGTGGTATATTTTTATACTTATGTAAGTAGGACGGCTACTTATTTTTTTCTCAGTGTGGTACTATCATCGTTTGGCAGGACAAAAGGTACCCTTCCTATCTTCGAGATAGATTCTAATTCCTTTCGCTCCACTCCAGTATTCATTTTACCTTAAAATACTCACAACACTGAAATCTACAGTGCACTCATGTACAATTCAGGCAGTGAGGCTGTGGAACGCTCTACCGCACGACGGCTGGAGCAGTATTTCTATTGGCATATTTAAAAAGCGCCATATCCTTCCTATCCTACTAATATTATAAACGCGAAAGTTTGTAAGTATGGATGGATGTTTATTACTCTTTCACGTAAAAACTACTGAATGGATTTTAATAAAACTTTACAATAATATAGCTTATACATCAGAATAACACATAGGCTACAATTTATAAAGATATTGTGTGAATTTTCCAATCAAGTAAGTAGGAAAAAATCTACCATCTGCGAGCTGTTCTGGCGTGCGCTGCCAAAACCGCTAGAGTTACACATACGAGTATGTAATGTATGATGGAAATGTTTATCTTAAGTAGTCCTACAAAAAAGCTACTCGAAATACTAATCGTGCGCAGACGAAGTCGCGGGCACCAGCTAGTACTTATATATGTTATGTGCATTATTTGTAAATATCTATTTAATATGTTTGTCATCAATTGCAGTTTATCTATATATACATATGTAGTTTAAGTATACACTTATGTATGTCTAATACTATTATTATCTTCTCTCTTTGCAGACAAGGTTTGGCTGGAAGAAATCTCTTTTTAGAGATAAACACACCTGTGTATACAATTCAGTTATAATAATAAATCAAAAGTAAAAATCATTTGCCGTGTGGTTTCCGGTAGAGTAGAATAGGACCACTCGAACTCTTCCCGTGGATGTCGTACAAGGCGACTGAGGGAATACATTATAAAACATCAGTCAGGCCTCCCCAACCCGTCTGGCCAGCGCGGGGAGTGTAGGCCAAATCCTCCGTCTGTCTCCGGCAGATGAGAGAGGGTTGTGCTCCTGCAGTGGAGACAAAAATAACCTGATGATGATGCTGATAATTGTTAGATTGCAGGTACTCATTTCACCACCTTCCTAGGTGTTAGCGGTGTGAAGAACTTTTGACATCAAAAAGGGGAAGACACATGCCACGCGAGCAAGCCTCAATCGAGCAATAAACAAACAGATTTCTTGAAACAAATACGGCAGTTCGAGCAAGTTCAGTCACGAGCAAATACCTTAACGTCAAGTGGAGGAGAGCCGGTGTCCGTTTACGAGCGTCACGGTTATTAATCGGGTCGTTTACGACACTTTGTTAGTAACTCTGCCCCCTCCTTCCTAGAAGAGCAATGATTACTAGAGCCTCAATGAAGTTCATTAATTTGGCCGAAACCTGCGGTCGATATTGAAACGTATAAAGTTCTTATATAACACAAGCATTATATAGCAGACGAGTTCTGGAGTGGAGACCACGCGCAGGGTGGGACGCCCCGCCGCCAGATGGACCGACGACCTAAAGAAGGTGGCCGGAAGCGGCTGGATGAGGAGGGCGGAGGACCGGGTGTGGTGGCGTTCATTGCGGAAGGCCTATGTCTAGCAGTGGACGTCTAAAGGCTGACATGATGATGATGATAACTCTTAGACTATATTGACGACCTCCGTGGCGGAACGGGTAGCTCTCGGACTACCACGCCGGAGGTTGCGGGTTCCAATCCCGCTAGGGGCAAATGTTCGTATGATGAATATGAATGTTTGTACCCAAGTCTTGGATGTTTATATATTTATTTAAGTATGTCTATCCGTTATCTAGTAACCATAGAACAGGCTCTGCCTAGTTTGGAACTGAATGATTGGTGTGAATGTCTGACATATTTATTATATTATTATTATTATTGAAATCCACTGAAAATTAGAAAAGATGTCGCAAAAGAACAAAATTACAAAAAATATAATATAAAAATCAGTTTTAGTACAAACTTGCTCTTAAAAGTATAATTTTTTTTTGAATTTACGATATATGAATGAAAATAGGGCGGAAAACTTGAGAGACAAAAAATCTTTAGTGAGTTGTAGGTATAATTATATTCTTCAATTCTGAATTAGTTTATACCTTTTTTCGTTTATATCATTAAAAATCAAGAAAATCATAAAAACTTGGCTCTGTCATTTAAATAGCATTAAAAACGAAATTATGATCAATATATTAAAAAAAAGTTTTACCTCTCCTGAAAAATCGTCACATAGCCCAAAACCCGCCATAAAAAGTTATAGATACGTTTTAACTTGTCTTACAATCCTCACGCCTCGGTCTCAGTGGGGTAGGCAGAGACGATGTATCGCCACTTTGCGCAATCTAATGTCGCAAAGTGGCTATCCTTCGCCCGCTTTTCGCCCCGTGATACCCCTTGACGTGATGTGTTGCGAACAACATCGCCGCTTTGTTGAGGTACCACGATTAGCTAGGAAAATAATTGTCCACCTCATCAGAGCCCCGCATTATTCGGTAAGGCTAATAGTCCTGGTTTTGTAAAATACAGGACAAAAATTTTAATCTGTCGAATCAGAAGTCGAACATTTGCAAAAGGTCGACTCTGCCGATTGCTCTACGATCCATAAATAAATTTTGTTTGTATAACTATAAGTATATAGGTATTTATTGATAAAAGCAGTTTAAAACTTTGATGTATCTTACACTTCTCAAGTCGAAACCTATTCGAAGTCACTTACGATCGTTATCATTATAACTGGCTCTTTTCATAAAAGCACAATTTTTAAATAGAGCTTTAGATAACTGCATATTGAGTTCTATAATCATCTCACTGAGTCGAAACTTAATTACAACGTACAAAATTATTGAATTAGAATTATACTGCCGGCCGAAGGTTTGAGACCACTCACTAACCAGTGGTTCGTAGCCGTTTTTTTTTTAAATATAAAATACTATAAGCACAAAACATATCTACAAAGTGTGAGTACCGTATGGTTCCCGGTTTAGAATAGCGCCACTTCCAAACTTGTATTTAATTTGGAAGGTGTATTTGTTAATTAAATTGCTTCTGATGCCTAGTGCGATAGTGTTAGGTATAGGTTAGGTCCTGGACTTAGGACATAGTATAGTTTTTATCCCGAAAAACGGGAAATAAATAACAATATGTGACGTTAAGTTGTCCACGCGGACGAAGTCGCGGGCAACAGCTAGTTATTACTATGGGCTCAAGCTCCTGGCCGGCAGTGTATACCTTCAGACACCCACCCACACACTCGCACCTCAGTCCCTAACATTTCACCCCGAGTCTCATCCTGTTAATATGATAATATATCAGCACATAAACCATCATTAGGTCAGCCTCCCCCCGCCCCTTCCTGCCCGCCTCACCCCCGCAACCGTCTAAGATAGTTGGTAATTGTTCTTAACGAGCGCTCGGAGGAAACCTGCGATACTGGGAGGCAGCTGATTAAATTGAGGTGACTTCATATTGAAATGGTTTTCGAGTATGAGCGACAGATGATTTTTATGAGATATCATCAGTTAATCATTCCTAATCTTCCTAGGCGAGTAAGGGATTGCATCTGGAATGGGCAGCAATGCGTATACTAAGATCTTCACTGCGATCACCAACCCGCATGCTAAAAAAAAAATAAAAAAAAAATCATAATCATCATCATCATGTTATTTTTATCTCCACTGCAGGAGCACAACCTTCTCTCATCTGCCGGAGACAGACGGAGGATTTGGCCAGACGGGTTGGGGTGGCCTGATTGATGTTTTATAATGTATTTGTAATAAAAAATAAATAAAAAAATCATTTATTCATCTCTCCAAAATATACACATACAATAACTCCGCCAAACTGTATAATACAGTTTGTTGGCAGAAATTGCTCTCTTACTTTATACACATCTATGGCAGAGAATACTAAATATCACTACGCAATGGTGAATAGCAAAGCAAATTTCAGTGTTTTAATTTTGATATTAGCACAAAAAGATTGAGGTTACGTTAATGAGTTTACTAGATATTTCTTATATTTAATTCTGAAAGTGTTTTTGCTAATTAAATTGCTTCTGATGCCTAGTGGGATAGCGTTAACAATGTTGGGTACCAAATATTGCCTTGTTCTTTCACCATAGTACTTGCAGAGTCTTGGCACACAAAACATGCCATGCGTGGTGATTATGGCAAATCTCCCAATGGACAGCCCACCAACAGTGGCATTCTATTGGAGAGGCTTATGTTCAGCAGTGGACGTATTTCGGCTGATGATAAAACTTGACTTAACCACTTCGGACCGTAAAAAATTGTGAAGTACAATTTGTACATCTGGAGGTGGACTTCCCGTATAATGTCTTCTTCATCATGATTACTTTCCCGTTCTTCCTTGCAGAAAACTCAGTGGTAAAGAATTAATCCGTACGTAAGTTGTACAAACACTCACAAGTCTCCAAAATATATGAGTCAACTAGCTGTTGCCCGCGACTCCGTCCGCGTGGACAACTTAACATCACAAATTATATGTATTTTCCGTAGGAAGGAGATGTTTTTTCGGGATAAAAACTATCATATGTCCTATTCCAGGACCTAACCTATATGTGTGCCAAGTTTTATCACGATCCGTCTAGTGGTTGAAGCGTGATTGAGTAACAAACATCCAAATATTGTTGCCGTGTGGTTTCCGGTAGAGTAGAGTAGGACCACTCCAACTCTGCCCGTGGATGTCGTACAAGGTGACTAAAGGAATACATTATAAAATATCAACCAGGCCTCCCCAACCCGTCTGGCCAGCGCGGGGAGTGCAGGCCAAATCCTCCGTCTGTCTCCGGCAGATGAGAGAGGGGTGTGCTCCTTCAGTGGAGACAAAAATAACCTGATGATGATGAAATATCCAAACATTTTAGTATTATACAAACTTATATGAATGCCGAAATTAACCAGTTTACCAATTCTACATTATGCTTCTCATAATGCGAACTGCTAAGGAATGGAACTCCCTGCCAGCTTCGGTATTTCCGGGCAAGTACAATTTGAATTTTTTTAAAGGAAGAGTGAATAGGCATCTTATGGGTAAGCGCAGATGTAATATGACAGACAGAAAGTTTAACATTCACATTAAAAAACAACTTTGTAAGAAAACCTATTATAAAATAAACGATTGTTTGAATGACAAACATGCCTGGTACTAATGTTGATTCAGCTTCGCACACTCTTTATATACGAGTAATTGTATGCAAACTTGATTTTAAAAGATGTGTTGCGTGAAGTTTGTTGCGCCGTTTCTTCTTCACAGCGCTAACACCTAGGAAGCGGTAGTCGAATAAAAAAAATGACGTGTATAAATGTACCAAGTGTACTCATACGCAATAAATGACTTTGACTTTGACTTTGAACCGCGCTCCACCTTAGGCATCATCAGTTGAGATTGAGGTCAAGCGTAAGTACCAAGTTTTATCAAAACCGTTGAGTAACACAGCTGTTATTATGTACTAGATGTGCCCGCGGCGCCGCTCGCGTTTACTACAGAATCCACTCCCGTTCCCACTCTTGCTCCCTATGCCACTCCCACTCAGGCTCTCAATCCCAATCCTGATGCCATTTCATCCCAATCCCACTCCCATTATGAATATGAATTGTACCGAACATAATAATTAAACTTCTTTGTTATACTGCATATAATGACTTCTAAAAAAAATACTTTATTAATATCTCAGGTTCTAAGTGGCGTATCAAGATGAAACATGCAACAGATTTTAAGTTAGACCTCCAGCAAGATAACTGTCAAAACTGCATTAAATTTCATTTGGTAGTTATTGCGTGAAAATGTAACAAACATACATACAGACAGATAGACAAAAATTAAAAAAATATTATTTTGGCTTCTGTTGGCCCTATAAAGACCCTTCAAACCAACGATCTCTATGTACTACTAGATGGAGCGTTCCAAACAATCGCTCTGTTCCACGCAAGTAGCCACAACTCTTTCACATTCATAATGAAACTTGTGCAGTTACTATTCAGAACATTTAATTATTACTAAATATTGACGCTACGGTTAAATAATGTCAATATTTAGTAAATAATTAAATGTTCTGAGTAGTAACTGCACAAGTTTCAAAGTGAATGTGAAAGAGTTGTGGCTACTTGCGTGGAACAGAGCGATTGTTTGGAACGCTCCATCTGGTAGTACATAGAGATCGTTGCCTCAAACACATTTTTCTGCAATATCTCCCATGTACAGACATAGACCAGTTACAGTTTTATATAGGTATCATCATCATCAGGTTATTTTTGTCTCCACTGCAGGAGCACAACCCTCTCTCATCTGCCGGAGACAGACGGAGGATTTGGCCTACACTCCGCGCGCTGGCCAGACGGGTTGGGGAGGCCTGATTGATGTTTTATAATGTATTCCCTCAGTCGCCTTGTACGACATACACGGGAAGAGTTGGAGTGGTCCTATTCTACTCTACCGGAAACCACACGGCAAAATGTTATATAGGTATAGATTATGTATAACACTAGTAAGATAACTTGGCTAATCTTTATTGCGTGGATTTACTTTCACCGTCAACCGACCGTACGTATCTAGGTTACTCTAGTAACACCGAACCTGTTGCGTATTTTGGCAACAGTATGATATAGTTTCCGTGGTGTAGCGGTTATCACATCTGCCTAACACGCAGAAGGTCCCCGGTTCGATCCCGGGCGGAAACATACTTTTTGTTTATTTTTCTTTTTTTGAACAAACATTTTTGAAGACCTGCGTGGCGGAACGGGGAGCTCTCGGACCGCCACGCCGGAGGTTGCGGGTTCGAATCCCGCTAGGCGAAAATGTTCTTATGATGAATATGAATGTTTGTACCCAAGTCTTGGATTATTAAATATTATTTAAGTATGTGTATCCGTTATCTAGTAGCCATAGCACAGGTTCTGCCTAGTTTGGGACTGGATAATTTGGTGTGAATGTCTGACATGTTTATTATTATTATTATTATCTTCAGAAATATGCCCAGTTGTCTCCGGAAGATGAGAGAGGGTTGTGCTCCTGCAGTGGAGACAAAATAACCTGATGATGATGATGATGCCCAGCTTATGTTCATGAGATCATGTCTAATATTTTTTTAGAATAACAGTAATATTTTTGTCATATAACATGACCGGATACGTAATATGGGACGACAATGGCGAACTACCCCATTAATTCTGTCATGTTGGTGTGAGTGTCTGCCCTTTTTTTTTTTTTAGCCTAAAATTTAATATTCGTTTCAGATATACACCTCGTGATCGAAATTAAGTATTTATTTATCACCAAAAACACTAAAGCACTTGACTGTAGCCGGTAATTGAATATATAAGTTATGCCGAACCATTCATTCCAGTCCAAACTTGCAATTATAACCAACAAAACCTTCGGTTTCAGGTGGGATCCTCCCACCCTGAGGTGGAGCTAGTACAAGTGGAAACACGGCAATATATCAAAGTTTGCAACTTAACCGACTGCGAGGTGCGAGGGTATGAGTTATGCCGACCGCATGCCCGGCGGGCTGTGGCCCAAGCTACGGAGGACAGCGTGCTTGTTACAGAATTATAAGTGAAATATTTGACGTAGCACGCTAAGAAACATCATCAGGTTATTTTTGTCTCCACTGCAGGAGCACAAGCCTCTCTCATCTGCCGGAGACAGACGGAGTATTTGGCCTACACTCCCCGCGCTGGCCAGACGGGTTGGGGAGGCCTGATTGATGTTTTATAATGTATTTCCCTTAGTCGCCTTGTACGACATCCACGGGAAGAGTTGGAGACTTGACATCGGATAAATGTCAAAACATTTGATGAGTGATTAACTGATAAAGAAGCGAAGTCTAGAGTGGGAGCGGGAGCGAGATCGGAAGCGGAGATGGAAGCGGGTGTGGGAGGAAGAGCGAGAGCGGGAGCACTAGTTCGACATATCCAAAAACGCGGTAACTGCTTGATACTATTCCATACAAAACACTCGATTAATAGGCGAGGAATAGTAATCCAAACCAATGTGTGAGCGAGGCATCCGAAATCGGGCGGATGAACTCTGCAAAAGAAGTTTGTATAAATTCGCATCTACTCGCGCCAATTCGTCTAGGAAACTAAACTGCTGCGAGATATCTGACTGGAGTATCCGAGGCATTCGAATTCGGAGAAATTATAACTTTAACAACCTACGAAAGTGAATTGTCGTTGTTTATAAATACGAGTAGCGGTAGATTTGTTTATCGAGTTGGTATATATCTAATAAAAACTATTCGGACGTCTTGCTGACACTTTTCGAGGCTACTCGACTAATTATATAAAAAATAATATCACAGACATTCACACCAACTATCCAGTCCCAAACTAGGCAGAGCCTGTGGTATGGTTACTAGATAACGGATACACATACTTAAATAAATATATAAACATCCAAAACTTGGGTACAAACATTCAGTTTTGCCCCTAGCGGGATTCGAACCCGCAACCTCCGGCGTGGCAGTCCGAGAACTACCCGATCCGTCACGGAGTTCGTCATGGTCGTCGTATACGAATGAATTCACCCGCCTCGCTAATGCATTGGTTGGCTTCACGCTTCACGCTCATCGCTTAACGTTATCCCGCTTCCGCTACTGCTCGCCCCTTGCGCGAGGCACACAGTTACCAAAACGCATTTATCGCGGGCCGACCTGTCGCGTGTAATTGAGTTACCGCTCGCTAAGAAACGCGAACGGCTCGCCGGAGACTTCAAGTTTCGTGACTTGTGTTGTGTTACGAGTTAGTTGCGAATTTAACTATCAACTTAAGCCTAGTTCTGTATTAAAACGAGGAGTTAAAACGAGTCTAGGAATAGTAATTTCTACTGCTATACTAATTCAGAACAACATCCGATGGCAGACAATGGCGAAGTCATACTCGCAGCACCATCAGCTGAAATACGTCCACTGCTGAACATGAACCTCCCTAATAGAATGACTCTGTTGGTGGGCTATCCCGTGTGGTTTCCGGTAGAGTAGAATAGGACCACTCCAACTCCTCCCGTGGATGTCGTACAAGGCGACTGAGGCAATACATTATAAAACACCAATCAGGCCTCCCCAACCCGTCTGGGCAGCGCGGGGAGTGTAATCCAAATCCTCCGCCTGTCTCCGGCAGAGTGGGAACTCTCTTCCTACTTTGACTCTTTACTTCTTTAATTTAATTTGTCTGGGGCCCAAGGTAGCGTAAATTCATGACCTGGGACTGGCCCTACCTTCACTGGTAGGTATCTTTGCAGTTACCTCCGTTGAAGGAGTTGCGGGCGGAGAATGGTGAGGAGGCGGGAATGTCTCCGGCAGATGAGAGAAGGTTGTGCTCCTGCAGTGGAGACAAAAATAACCTGATGATGGTGGGCTATCCATTGCCCCCAAGGTTTGCCATAATCATCACGATTGGCGTTTCACAGTCAATTAATCTCGCTTCATACCTATCAGAGTATATCATTAGTTTCAGCAAAAAGTCACTCTGAACAACACGATGAAGGCAGTTCAGTAGGTGTGTTTTTCAACCCCCCGGTGTGCGGC
This sequence comes from Esperia sulphurella, assembly GCA_947086405.1. Lineage (NCBI taxonomy): Eukaryota > Metazoa > Arthropoda > Insecta > Lepidoptera > Oecophoridae > Esperia > Esperia sulphurella. The sequence continues at coordinate 16,635,743 of OX352266.1, forward strand.
GGAAACGGATACAAACGGACAGACAGGCGACGCGATAGTTATCAATACGGCTTATCCTAACGCCCCCCTATATAGGTAGTTGTCTATCTACAGGGGGGCTCTTAACAAAAAACGATGGACGTGACCGGGCATGCTGATCTCGCACGATGTTTTGAAGGAAAAACATTTCTCGCATATGATGTTGACGCGACGTACCTATCTGTCAATCGAATCAGTCAGATTGATCATCTTTAAGATAATCACTTCATCATCACAATGTTGCGTGAAGTTTGTTGCGCCGTTTCTTCTTCACAGCGCTAACACCTAGGAAGCGGTAGTCGATAAAAAAAATGACGTGTATAAATGTACCAAGTGTACTCATATGCAATAAATGATTTTGACTTTGACTTGACTTTGATCAGCCTCAATACGTCCACTGCTGGACTTAGGCCTCCCCAATAGAATACCACTTTTGGTCATTTCACCACGCTTGGCAGGCGGACTGGTGATCGCAGTAATGATCTTAACATACACACACAGGAGAACGCTGATGCCCGTTCCTGGTGCAATCCCTTAGTTGCCTTGACGAACCCACGGGAAAGATAGGGGTGGCCCTCTTCTAAGCCGGGAATCACACAGCAATAATCACTTATATTCTTGTAATCACCTCCTTCTTATTTTCGTATGCTAGTTTAAAATGTATGCTCTGTCTACTGAGTTGTATCGGAATATATACTCAAGACAGAAAACATCAGACTTCGACATGTATTTATTATAGAATTGATACTCCCATTCAATCCCTTAGTCGCCTTGGCGACATCCCCTGGAAGATTGGGGGTGGGCCTATACAAAGCCGGGAACCACACGGCTAAATCCCCCCATGTAATTCTAATATATTTTTTTATCAATCAAATGAAAGAGTTTTGAAATATCTTTTCTTGGATTTTAAAAGTAATTTTGATTTCCGACGGACCATAATCAAGTTAATAAATAAATATGTGTGGACATTTCAAACACGGCCACCTGATCCTAAACTAGGCAGATCCTGTAATATGGGTATCAGACTGATATACATACATAAATACATAATATAATATATAAATAACATCCAGTCACAAGGCAAACACAAGTGTTCATCACACGAATGTTTGCCCTGGGCGGGATTCGAACCCGCGACCCCGAGTACCATGTACTACCGGTACCGTGTACTACCGACTAGGCTACGGGGCCGACAATAATAAGATCATAAGCATTATTGGATAGGAAATTTAATCTAAATAAGTACAACAACAATTATATACAGAAAAGCGTAGGAAAATAGTTGACGCCATATTTAAATTTTGACAGTGGCACGTGACGTCATTTTAACGTGCCAACGTCGAAACGACGTCACGTGTCGCTGTGAGAAAGAAATGACGAGAGAACCGACAGAAAGAAATGCTGTAATATTCCTTGCAAGTATTTGTTACCTCACTTATTCCTCCTAGCAACCCCATGAAATCCAAAAATAATTTATTTCCTGACATTTCAACCTTTCCCCCGCACACCGGCCGTATCGACACAACGGCCGCGCAAAATTAAAAATAAATGACTCAGAAAAATACACGAGAGTCCATGATTTGATTAAATTAAGAAGAAAATACCTCACCGCTCTCCCAAAGGGAGAAATAAGATTCCTTTTTTGTTATTAAAAGCTTCTTTTGTAAACGGCAAGCGGGTCATTTTGCAAATACGGCGATTTGCATGAATTTGTTTTGTTCACGGTTCAATGGAGTCCACTGACATTTCTGAAATATATTTACTTAGTGGATAAATACAGTTATAATACAAGAAATAATAATAAAATTGTTTTACCAGGTTTAAGACTTAGTAAGGTCAGTAAATGTATACGCTTCTAGAACAAACTACCAGAGGAAATCTTAAATATGACGGACAGAAAGTTTAAGAATAACATTAAAAAAGAACTAATAAAATAAACGATTATTTGAATGACAAAGATGCCTGGTGTTAATGTTGATTCAGCTTCGCACAATCTTTATTAATTGTATGCAAACATGATTTTAAAAATATGTGTTGCGTGAAGTTTGTTCACAGCGCTAACACCTAGGGAGCGCTAGTCGATAAAAAAAATGGCGTGTATAAATGTACCAAGTGTACTCATATGCAATAAATGATTTTGACTTTGACTTCGATTATGTTTTGAAACGGCTATGGCTAAGAAAAATCAAGAATCTGACACAACTACAGTGGGATACCGATTTAAAGGATTTCGGGGAATGGGGTGCGATGAGGAGGGAACGTCAAGTACGTATCGCACGGCAGATAACCCCTTTCATCCGATTTGGTAACAAAATTTCGTAACAGGCTACGAAATGAGAAATGTATTTTTTATATTCGAAACCAGTTACAAACTGTGATTCCTTCCTCCACCGGTCTTTTAACTCAGTTCTCCACTGCAAACAATTGAGAGTTAAATCATTAGTAAATTATTAGATGAAAATAAACGGAGTTAAACTAAACTAAATTTATACTCTAACATATCACCCACACACCACTCCTCTCACTATACACACATCACTCACATCACTCATCATCATCATCAACGAACAACACGTAGCAAACAAGAAATGAATGATATCTGATTTATGTGATCTAATAATTTAGTCTATTTATGTGTTTGTTTTCTCCTTGTTTAAATCTTATATTTTAATTATACAGAATTTTAATTATTTTAATCTCGTAATTGGCATATTTTGAATTTTATAATAACTTGTATTGTATATAATAATGTAATTGCTGTAAAATTAAATAAATATATAAATAAGTAAACCAAATTGTGTTTTTTTTTCTTTTTTAAGATACGTCATTTTTGTAAAAACTATATAATAATCTATGAAACAACAAAGCTTATACAATAAATTTCTCCCCACACAATTATATTGAAAACTGAGTCAGAAACAATAATTCTTACGCAACTAACACTAAACTACACATGGTGGACAATTTAAACTCCGCGGCGATAACCCTAAACTGCCGGACAGCAGTAAAACTTTGTCGTTAATGGTTAATTAGAGACAGTGTCCGATACATCGCGATTTATAACATACTAGCTGTTGCCCGCGACTTCGCGTGAACAACTTAACATCACATTTTATTATGTATTTCCCGTAGGAATGGGATATTTTCTCTGGATAAAAACTATCCTAGTCCTATTCCATGACCTAACCTATATGTGTGCCAAGTTTCATTACGATCCGTCCAGTGGTTGATGCGTGATTGCGTAACAAACATCCAAATATCCAAACTTTCACATTTATAATATTAGTAGGAACGATAGTAAGACTAGCGCCCTCCGTGGTTCCGCTCGCCGGAGTCCAGTAACAAGGAAACGTGTATCTTTTTTTAAATGTACACTCCAAGATCACCTTTTGATTCTGATTCGAGCCATCTTCCTCCCCCGGCACCTGATTCAAGGCACCCCACTTTCGGACACCATAAGAGCCATAGAAGTTTTTATGCAGTATGGAACCCGGTGATCAGTATGACTCCATTCTGGTGTTAGGGAGTGTATTTTATACTATGACTTCTACATATCCCAAACTAGTATTTTCTCCTGTGCTATCGAATTAGACTAGTAAAGAACAATTCACAAGTTAATGCTTAAACCGGGACTATCTTGTACGAGTTGTACAACGTGAACAGTGAAAACTAGGTGAAAAGTGGGAACCGAACCCACATCCAAAGACCAAACTACGTAGATAACGAGACAGTCTTCGGTTTTTCTTAATTAAACAATAATCATATTAGATAATTACGATGAAAATCGTATTGTTACCGTAAAATAATCGTAACAAAGTCCTATTTTTAATTACTTTTTAAACGAATACATTACATTTTATTCAAATTAAAAATGACAGACAACCAACACATTGTATTTTTATTGTTATAGCACTAATAACCCTCAAGACGCCGGCGATCCTGGTGGTCGAATGTCGCGGTCGGCTATCGGATCGGGTGACAGATAAAGGAGTGTGGTCACCCTCGCCTCGGGCCCACTATCGCTCCCAAGTGTACACTTTCTTACTGGACAATGGTTCAGATATAACATGGCGTATTGGAGCTGATTTGCTGTTTAACATTTATTTCATTATCATTGAGATGTTCATATTCCGTTATATATTCCGTTATTGACATATGTATATTGTACTTAATTATTTGCTTTAATTTTAATATGTAATGAAAAAAAATTTAATTTGTGAAACGTTAAAACACTAAATGTCGTACGCCTGTGGGCAAAACATAGAGTACCTAAATGTATTCGACCAGCTTAAAATTACCTGTGTTTACGATTAAATGATTTGAATTTGAATTCAATGTGTTTTTGTTGGTTTCTCTATTTTGAGTAATCTGGCAAGCAAATAAAAAGACAAAAGAAGACCTTCTTCCGTTAAACCGTTTTCGTAAAAAAAATTCATCACTACCTATGGACTAGTATTTTATTTTCGCTGTCTCGCAACTGGTTTTTAAACAAATAAAACGTTATAGATTTTAAAACTACAAAAATATTCTTTACTGTTTTTTTTTGTAACTGGATACTATAGTACAAAAAGAAATCTTGTAAGCTTAATAATACAGCACAGCCATAAATATATATTTTTTTTGTATTTCGCTATACTTTTTCGTAGCTAGTTACGAAATGATTGCGAAAACGGCAGTTTGTTCTTATGTAATAACCAATTACGAAACAAAAATCCTATTCAGTACACTGAAAAAAGAAGTAACCGAACTAACGTGACAAGCACATTTCTGTTTAGTTATTATCAAAATTCATTTTAATATGCAAAGTTGTTTTTCGGTAGTCACTTTTTATGTAACTTGTAGACAAAACTTCGTCAACATTTAACGACATATTTTGTTCAGTGTTACGAAAACGGACTTCTCTATACCGGTTGACAGTAGGACCATGTCGATTTAACTAAGCACGTCTCCACGCACATATTTGTTCGTTGATTAGAAACTAGCTCATATAACTCGATGTCGTATCGTTACTAGATCGTATTGCCTCCGTCCATAAATCACGCGCACAGATGACTATCGCGGTCGACAAGCACGCAATACTGCACAGTGTTGCTGTGTGAGGCGTGGGGTCATTCCAACTTAGCACGGGTCAATTTCTGCGTAACATATATAATTTTTTTTTATTTTACTTTTTTACTTTGTAATTGCAATTTTATGTAATGTATATAATATTTTCAATGATTATTAATATTTTAAATGTTTGTATTTGACTTTGTACCATTATGGATTGCATACACTGTTAGGGTACATATGACAATAAATTAAATAATTTATTTATATACTAGATACACAAACAGATAATAGTTATTCCTTTCGTATCCAAATTTCGTAACTGTTTACGAAATGGGAAATTCAGCGTCGGCTCGTTTGACTACAGAAGAATAATTTCAGTTTGTCTGACTTAAGATAGTAAATTATACGGCGTTTACGGTATACACAGTACATACCCTGTATATACAGGGGATTCAACAATGGCTCAGAAATATTAAATTGAATAAAAAATACGTATTTTAAAGAATGAGCATAATGTAAAAGACATAATACAATATACACATAGAAACACAGTGTTTAAATGACAGCACGTGACATTCGTTTTGTAAACAGGTAATTTTCAATTATGCTTACTGTTTTTTTTTTTTGTAGTTTTTTTTAATTTTTTTTATATTAAGTTACTACTTTCTATTGATAAAACAGCTAGTTTATGTGTTTATTTCCCCTTCCGACGGATCTTTGCCTGCATTTCATCCTGCGACACGGCCAACTTGCCAGTGCAGATGCCGGGAGCTGGTAATTTGCGAGTGTGGACGGGGCGATTGTAAATCCGCTTTTGTTGTTTGTAACCAATGTTGGTAGTACACCTGCCTGCGAAGCTCGGGGTCGCGGTTTCGAATCCCGCCCAGGGCAAACATGCGTGTCATGAGCACTTGTGTTTGCCTTGTGCCTGGATGTTATTTATATATTATATTATGTATGTATATCAGCTGTCTGATACCCATATTACAGGCTCTGCCTAGTTTGGGATCAGGTGGCCGTGTGTGAAATATCCCCACATATTTATTTATTTATATATATGCAACCGAATCGAATGCCCCATTATGGGGCAGGCAACTCGCTCGCTGTAAGGATTCAAACGATTACGAACCCGAGTACTAGTACCTTTTTGCTTGTAAGTAGTAGCTTGTCAGCGCATGTTTTGTGTTGTCAAACACACAATAAACGGCGGTGTCCTCTGCGTTAATCGCTCGCATTAGAAATTAAAATAAAGGTTTAATCTTGAACGGTCGGAAGTCGTTTTACGATTTTTTGTGTATTAGTTTTTAAGAGCGCCTGCGACTCTTCGGTCGTGACGTGTTACGGCCGCGCGGACCAGCCGCTGATTTATATCTAAAGAAATTAAATTTTTACTGTATTTTTAATTGCTTCCTTCAGATACGGCGATCGTAAACCGTTACAGAGGAGTGTCTGAAACAAAATGGCGGCCTGACGTGTAGTGGCCCACTGTCACTTGCAACTTAATTATAAATAAATGCCAGGAATTTGTGTAAACACACTTTATGTCGATTTAATGGTACTTTTAATGAACTGTCAAAGGAATGCAGACTTACAGACAAATGTTTGTTTAACTTTTCATATAAAGAAATGTTTTAGTACATTTAAAGCTAACATAGTGTATGAAAATTTGGTTTCAGTAAAATCTAGTCAAATTTACATACATATACTTATAAAGCTCACGCCTTGGTCACAGAGGGGTACGCAGAAGCGATGTCATCATCATCATGTCAGCACATAGACGTCCACATCTCGCAGGATTGAGGTCGTTGGCAGAGGAGTTCTGGAGTGGCACGCGCAGGGTGTACCGACGATCTGAAGAAGGTGGCCAGAAGCGGCTGGATGCGGAGAGACGATGTTAATTTGCACGTTTCTGACACATCTCACAAGAGTCGCAAACATCCATCAACCTATCTACCCCCCCCCCCCCCCCCCCCTCCTAACTTCGGCCCCTTTTGTAATGAAAATAAACATCTTTTTTTAATTCTTTCATTTGCAATAAAGTTCAAGTAGATAGTCATCATCATCAGGTTAGTTTTGTCTCCACTGCAGGAGCACAACCCTCTTTCATCTGCCGGACACAGACGGAGGATTCGGCCTACACTCCCCGAGCTGGCCAGACGGGTTGGGGAGGCCTGATTGATGTTTTATAATGTATTCCCTTAGTCGCCTTGCACGACATCCACGGGAAGAATTGGAGTGGTCCTATTCTACTCTACCGGAAACCAAACGATTGAAAACCGATGAACTTTAACGTTGTATTGTCAGTATCAACCCCCTTACAAAGTATGCATCTTGGTATGAAAAACACCCCTAAAATCAACGATCTCTATGTACTACCAGATAGAGCGTTCCAAACAATCGCTTTGTTCCATGTAAGTAGCCACAACTCTTTCACATTTACAATGTAACTTCTGCAGTTACTACTCAGAACATTGTGAATGTGAAAGAGTTGTGGCTACTTGCGTGTAACAGAGCGATTGTTTGGAACGCTCCATCTAGTAGTACATAGAGATCGTTGCCTAAAATACATTATTGTGAAACAAAGACAAAGCAACAAAGGCCGATAGATCACTTTACTTGTGATGCTATTGTAGTTATTGAACTACAATAGCATATTGTAGTTATTGAACTACAATAGCATCACAATGAGGAAGATGGGTGTAACTATTTTACGATCTAGAAAAATAAAACTTATAATCAGAAAAATATTGGTGAAAGAATTTTCGCGAAGTCTTAAAAAATGTATTTTTTACAATTTTTCAAAGTGCAATGAGCCAATGGGCGATATGTGACGTCACATCGCCCATTGGCTCTTACCGAGCATGCGTAAGCAGTTTTCGGAAGTGGCCAAATTGAATTATTAAAAATAAACAGTTTTCAAGATATCGTCACGATTTTTTCACAGTTGTTAATATAATTACTTAAAGATTATTTTTAAGATTATGAAATCTTCTTCATTATTTCGTGCAAATCCTATCATCATCATCAGCCTAAATACATCTGAACATAAGCCTCTCCGTGGGTGTCGGCAAGGGTTTGGACCAGGGATGGGCAGCAGCGTTCTCCTATGTGTGTACGTTAAGATCATTACTGCGATCACCAATCCGCCTGCCAAGCGTGGTGATTATGGCAAATCCCCCAATGGACAACTTACCAAAAGTGGTACTCTATTGGGGAGGCCTATGTCCCTATGTCCAGCAGTGGAAGTATTTAGGCTGATGATGATGATTCATAATTTGCTAGTGGAGTAATTAAATATTTACTTGTATATAAGTATCGGGGGTGTGATGTTAAAATAATCGAACTGGGAACTTCGCTTCTCCTCCCAGTTCACTAAAAAAACTTGCCGATCGCCCAAAACCGCTCGTCTCGAGCTCGCTCGGCGCGGATTAGCCGAGCTTCGGAGCGAGTTAATTAAACATGAAATTCAATTAATAGAGAGCGGCGAGTTATCGCGCCGCGAATAAAGGGAGATCCCTTCCTCCTAATTAAAATGTATTGCCTTATTTAACTCATTTCCCACTTACAATGACGTCGCGCGACCGAGTCCAACTTTTTAATCTAGCCGTAGCTCGCGTCGCCTTAAGTAAGACTTCTCACTCAACTCAAAACAGACTCTAAGCACTTATGCTTTAGAGTTTAAAACCCCCTGCGTGGTTAGTTTGAGAGGAAAGTGTCTTATAGCCCAGGTTCCTTCCAACAGTACCGTTTGGAGTCACAAAGAGGTATTTGCGGGGCCTTAAGGCTTGAACATTGGTTTTTAAGTCTTATTTTGTTGTGCGCTGTAAAAGCGAACGAGTCTGATAGAATTAGCGGCGGAAATAAAATTAATCGGTATTTGTTTGTTGGTTTGGAAAGTTTTTTACGGTAATACTTTCAAAGTAAAGTTTCTTTCACATATCCACCGTATAAACAAACAAGATCTTGTTAATTAATTTATAATTTAATAGAAATTAACAAACATTTCTATTTTTTATCGGGGTCTTAAGATATTTGTTTCCGCTCCAAATTTCGTGATTAGTTCCTCTGTGAATAAAAACGTTTATGACACAAAAACAAACATCATATGGGAGTTTGCCCTTGAACTTTGAACCTTGCGTCTGGATCAAATTGTCGTCAAAATATAGGCAAGATACTAAGGATTATTATAAAAAGAAAATCGTTTAACTATTTAGTGGGAAAGTTGAATAATCTTACTTAGAATGAAATCTTCTCTGGCGCACAGTTTTCACAACGCCGTGGGTATATGACCACGATTAACCGTTCCCGATCTTGATGTCATAGTTTGATTATTAGTCGACGACGGTATTATTGCGTTCGACACTACATTAGACTCGTTAAAATAGATTTTTTCGTCCAAATACAAAATGTAAACAAACGGAGACAAAACAGGTGCCGGATATGACGTCACAGTATGAAATCATAGTGCATATCAATAATGAGGTTCTTCTAAATCGATTTAACAAATTGAATAATCGATATTTCGGTTACGTAACAATATTTTCATAAATATCTATTAAGAACGTGTGTATTACTTTAAATCAATATAAATACCGTATTTTCAGTCAGCAAATGAAAAACGTCATGGCTGAATTATCGCGCCAGTAACTGAAAGGCAGTAATAACTATGGTTGACAAATATCGATTATAAATATATATCGATTTTAATTCTGCTTTCACTACTCTAGTTGAACAGATGCCGGTCGGCCGGCGGAAATCAATCAACGATTTTATTATATGGTATTTTTAAACTCCCTATTCCATTAGCTTTAAAAAAAATTGAGGGGATTCATAATTCAGACCAATATTTTTGGTACATGAATGGTAAAGACGCATCTTAGGCCCATTTTTGGGCATTCTCCTTTAAATTATGTCAAATGCAATGTAATTTTTCTTGGCATTGCAATCAATATGGTCACAGAGGTTTTGTTTTCGTTTATAATAGAACAGAACAGAACAGAACATATCAGAACATAACAGAACAGAATAGAATAGAATAGAATAGAATAAATTTTATTTCAGACATGATCCATATGTGTTAGTAACAAATATCTTATTCACTAATGTTAGTATATTACACAATATTAAAAATACTTAAAAAAATATGATATAATTTGGCTGTCCGATACTGGGCGGCGAGACTACTTATCCACGGCATTAGAGCATCACGGCGTCGCCGTGTTTTGTCGCAATGTAACTCATCTACAGGCAGCGTAAGGTCTACTCCACCCGTGTTGCTTTATGCACACTACATACCAAATCCCCCCCCCCCCTCTCACCCTCATAATCCATTCGCCCCCGACTCATAAGCAATAAAGCAAGGTAAAGCCCCAAGTTTTTAATCTTTTAAGCAATCTTAAGCAATCGCCCGACTGATGCGAACCACTTGCTGCCAGATTATCTCACTACATTGAATCTAACACCGCATTACTTTGCTTCAACCTTTAAATTGGGGATTTATAAATTTAACGTTTTTAAATGGAGGAAGTTTTGTTTGAGAGACGCAAAGGGAGAACTTTGGACTGAGTTGCATGAGTTTACAAGTTTAATCAAATTCATCCTACCTACTAATATTATAAACGCGAAAGTTTGTAAGTATGGATGGATGTTTGTTACTCTCTCACGTAAAAACTACTGAATGGATTTTTATTGAAACTTTACAATAATATAGCTTATACATCAGAATAACACATAGGCTACAATTTTTAAAGATATTGTGTGAATTGTCGAAAATATCAAATAAGTAGGAAAATATCTACCATCTGCGAGCTATTCTGGCGTGCGCTGCCAAAACCGCTAGAGTTACACATATGTAATGTATGATGGAAATGTTTATCTTAAATAGTCCTACAAAAAAGCCCGGCACAGTATATATCTATATATTATGTGTAAGCCATTATAGTCAAAATAGTAAACCATCGTGATGAAACTTGGCATACATATAGGTTAGGTCCTGGAACAGGACATAGAATAGTTTTATCCCGAAAAAACATCTCATTCCTAGGGGAAATACATAATAATTTGTGATGTTAAGTTGTCGTCGAGTTGAAGTCGCGGGCAACAGCTAGTTTAATATATAGTAGGTACACGCGACTTCTGCCTCTCCATAATCCCTTGTCTTCACCGTAGGTTAGCTGGAAGAAATGTCTTTAGGAATAAGCTTAACCTTTAGTATAATTGTCTTAGTGTTGTTCTTTGTATGTTTATGTGTACAATAAACTATTAAATAAATAATAAATAATTCGTTTCACATACGAGTGGAGACTATTAATTTTTATTGCAGCTTATCTTCGTTTAGGGGTCCGTGGGCAGATCTTAAGGGTCTAATTGCTGTGGCCCGCTGGTCCTGCAAGACGTCGTAAATATTAGTTATGACGCACCGTTATCATTTATATGGATACGCACTGATCGCGGATTAGTTCACAGTTAGATATTAACGTTTAATTATTGTCTAGTTATTTGGTTTGGTTATAGTTTCTGCCGTGTGGTTTCCGGTAGAGTAGAATAGGAGCACTCCAACCCTTCCTGTGGATGTCGTAGAAGGCGACTAAGGGAACATTATAAAACATCAATCAGGCCTCCCCAACCCGTCTGGCCAGCGCGGGAAGTGTAGGCCAAATCCTCCGTCTGTCCCCGGCAGATGAGAGAGGGTTGTGCTGCTGCAGTGGAAACAAAAATAACCTGATGATGATGATGATGTGAGAGACGAAACCGACTGTCACTCAAACTGAGGTACAAATTAAAGCCAACTTACAATTCCTATTAGATGATGGATATAAATTACCCTTGTCCTATTTCAATAACATAAAAAGTTAATTATTATATATTTTTTTATTGGATGTCCCGATTCCAAACTCCAAATCCCGCTTATGTTGACCTTCCGTCCCGACTAGATCTGTGAACACCCTACCTCTGACGTTCCAGATCTATTACCATGCCACTAGACTATCAAGGCCCGCGCAGGGTGGGACGCCCCGCAAGATGGAGCGACGGTCTAAAGAAGGTGGCCGGAAGCGGCTGGATGCGGAGGGCGGAGGACCGGGTGTGGTGGCGTTCATTGGGGAAGGCCTATGTCTAGCAGTGGACGTCTAAAGGCTGACATTATGAGACTATCGACACGGTCAATTGATAACTGTAAAAGAAAAAAAGTAGTTTAATGCCAATAAAAATCGGTTCAGGCGTCTTCGAGTAATCGGGGAACATACTAAAAAAAAAAACTCGATTTCTGCAGGGTTCCATCATCAGATCCTGACTTGATGACCATGGGACCACCTGGGAAGTATACCCTTTCAAACAAAAAAAGAATTTTCCAAATCGGTTCAGGCGTTTTCGAGTAATCGGGGAACATACATAAAAAATAAAATAAAAAGCGGCCAAGTGCGAGTCGGACTCGCCCATGAAGGGTTCCGTAGCAGCAAGTAACATAATATAAAAGTTATTGTAGTTTGTTGTAACTTTGATCGATGTTTTAATAATAGTATTGTGGTTTACGATTAATGACGTATTAAAAAAAACTACTTACTAGATCTCGTTCAAACCAATTTTCGGTGAAAGTTTGCATGGCAATGAATATTAGAGTTTCAGTTCTAAGTATGGGGAACCCCCAAAATTTATTGTTTTTTTTTTCTATTTTTGTGTGAAAATCTTAATGCGGTTCACAGAATACATCCACTTACCAAGTTTCAACAGTATAGTTCTTATAGTTTCGGAATAAAGTGGCTGTGACATACGGACGGACAGACAGACAGACATGACGAATCCGTGAGGGTTCCGTTTTTTGCCATTTGGCTACGGAACCCTAAAAAAGATTCCGACGAATTGAGAACCTCGTCCTTTTTTGAAGGCGGTTAAAAACAAAACAGTGAAGCCTTCATAATGTATGACTAATAAGAATGCTGAATTGCAGACTATGCAGTTACAATGCATCATCCGCACAATCGACAATGGCGGGCTAACGCAATAAAGGTTGCACAACAATCCCCATGAAAGAAAACCAAATTACCCGTACCGACCTAACTGACTCTCTTGAAAGCTTACCCTTGGCCACAATACCACCAGCTAAACCTGACCTGCAATATCCCGAGATACCTACCCGCTCTAGGGTTGGATTAGCTGCAGGGCAGGAGGGGTGGGAGACCAGAGTAGAGCGGTGGTGGCAGTAACAATTATAAATAAGTAGGTTGCTGCAATAACGGGCGGCGACGTGCATTATATCAAGCAAACTGCCAGCGATGCTACGCCACCTACGAGATACTTCTTGGAGACTAAACAGCGCGCAGAGAGGACACGTCTTATACGTGATAAAATAGGCAAAATTTCACTTCTCTATTGTACCGTTGTCGTGTCGCAGTCATGATAAATTCAAATTTGGAATTCAAAAACTTTTTTACGATACACAGGTGAGTTACAGGTATAAACATTTGTATAATGGGCTCTGTGATCTGCCTTAGGGAAAGCAATAATTTATTCGAGAGAAGAAAGAAAAACAGTTAAAAATCGTATTAATCTAAGTATCACAATTTATTTATTACATAATTTTCACATCATTCCCACAGACACACACACAGAAGTCAATAATTACTTATTATGAATGTTATAATATTCATCCAAGCAGTAGAATGCTTTCTCAAATTAAATCAAAGTCAAAATCATTTATTGCATATGAGTACACTTGGTACATTTATACACGTCATTTTTTTTCAAAATTCAAATTTTTTATTTCAGACATTTTTATCGACTACCACTTCCTAGGTGTTAGCGCTGTGAAGAAGAAACGGCGCAATAAACTTCACGCAACACATCTTTTAAAAATCAAGTTTGCATACAATGAATAAAAATTTTACAAAACTGAATCAACATTAGTACCAGGCATCTTTGTCATTCAAATAATCGTTTATTTTATAATAGGTTCTCTTACAAAGTTTTTATTTAATGTGAATCTTAAACTGTCTGTCTGTCATACTTAGGATTTCTTCTGGTAGTTTGTTGGGTCAATTTATCGTTTTGATTACTCGACTCCCTTCTGCCGGAACGATCTGGAATTTTCATTAAAACACTTAATAAAATGCCTTGAATAGAAATGATCTCTTGGTCGTACCGTGAGTTTAATTTGTACCTTTACAGCGTTGTCGCTTCTGTTATAATAACAGTAGTCTAATCTAAGGGTATTGGAGCGCTCATAGGCCATTCATAACTGCCGCAGTATAGTTGTGTACGGGCAGACGTTTTTATTTGCCCGTACGCGACACGGACATAAACACACCACTCAAATCTCAAATAAACCAGCTCCAAGCGCAGTTTTGTGCGACTTAAGCGCGTATTAGGTACTAAAATTTACATTTTACATTTGATATTTTCAGCCGTGAGAGTTATTTGTTCGTATCGCGTCGCGTTGCGCGATTTATCGTCTCTGGCGCACTCGGGGCGATCTCTTTGTTTCCATGTATTTATGGCGCGATTTTAACGGTTAGAAACGCGATATAATTTCTTTAGTTCGTTTCTGTAACGTAATGTGACGCTGTGCTAGTGATGCGATTGAAAGTTTCACCTTATCAGCCTTTACACGTCCACTGCTGGGCCTTCTCCAATGAACGCCACCACACCAGGTCCTCTGCCCTCGCATCCAGCCGCTTCCGGCCACCTTCCTTAGTTCGTCGGTCCACTTGGCGGGCGGCGCGGCGGCGTGGCGTCCCACCCTGCGCGTGCCGATCCGCGATCTCCACTCCAGAATCCGTCCATACCAACAGCCGTCGCTTCTGGTCTTCAGATATGTCACAGGTCTGAACGTTTACATAAAGAGCGTAGATATCTTATTATGTCCAGGTCCATAGTCAGTATCCGTGGCCAAATACAATTTAAAGATCAGTTGAGTTGGACTTCTTCAACCGGTCTTAAAATATGTTCATACACTTTAGGAATAAAAATGCTTTAAACCGTGTTGCTGTGTGGTTTCCGGTAGAGTAGAATAAGACCACTCCAACTCTTCCCGTGGATGTCGTACAAGGCGACTAAGGGAATACATTATAAAACATCAATCAGGCCTCCCCAACCCGTCTGGCCAGCGCGGGGAGTGTAGGCCAAATCCTCCGTCTGTCTCCGGCAGATGAGAGAGGGTTGTACTTCTGCAGTGGAGACAAAAATAACCTGATGATGAAACCGCTTAATAACCACTTTGTCAACGCTTTATTGCCTGGTACAATAATTAGTGCCTTGTCTCACATCCTGTAAGGTTGGCTGGAAGAGATCTCTTTTAGAGATAAGCTCGCCTTTGTACATAAAATTTGTAACTGTTTTTACTTTTAAAATTTGTGCAATAAAGAATATATATATATATATATATATATATATAAGTTTTGTGTACAAAAGTTTTGTGTATCTACTAGCTGTTGCCCGCGACTTCGTCCGCGTGGACAAATTAACATCACAAATTATTATGTATTTCCCGTAGGAATGGAATGTGAATACCATTAAATATTTTAAACTTTTGAGTGAATATCGTTAAAGATCATTAAAATCGAACAACTAACATTTAAAAGCATCTAAAAATAAAATAAAAAATATTTTGGCTTTCTTGAAAAATCTTCATTTATCCCTAACGCTAATTGGTATCAGCATGTAGACGTTATACTCGAAAAGTCTAGAATCTTTATTAAATTCGTAAAAGTCGCAAAAGTCTGTCATATAAAGCTTAGAGAATGAATCCATTTGTCACAAAATGAAACGGTCAAATAAAAATGTGAATGCAAAGCGGGTGTAAACAGACTGTGCGGACGATTCAATTGTTACCTGACAACCCCGGGGCCGGGCGGGGCTATCTCCACTAGAGATGCACTGAACAGTGGTTTGGCCGAAACGCGAATATTCGGCTGCGCTCTCGGCCGAAGTACCGAATATTCGCGCGTAATGCAAAACAGCATCCAAATCTAACAAAGTTTGCAATTTTTTTTTGCGACATTAACTGCCCAAAGTGGCGATACATCGTCTCTGCTTATCCCTCTGGGACTAAGGCGTGAGCATTATGTATGTACCTATGTGAATTAAATACATTTTTAAGTGATATACATTTTTAAGTGATATACGTTTTCTTTTTATGATTAGGAATTCGGTATTCTCCCGAAAATTGGAAAAAAATATTTATTCACTAAACACAACATTATAAAGGAGAATGACCAAAATTGTATGGGAGTTTGCCCTTAAACTTTGAACCTTGCGTCTGGATCAAATTGTCGTCAAAATACAGGCAAAATACTAAGGATTATTGTAAAAAGAAAATCGTTAAACTATATAGTGGGAAAATTGAATGATCTTACTTGGAATGAAATCTTCGTTGGCGCACAGTTTTCACAACACCGTGGGTATATGGCCACGATTAACCGTTCCCAATCTTGATGTCATAGTTTGGTGCGACGGTATATTGCGTTCGACACTACATTAGACTCGTTAAAATAGATTTTTTCACCCAAATACATAATGTAAACAAAAGGAGACAAAACAGCTGTTGACACCGTATGGGATATGACGTCACAGTACGAAACCATAGTGCCAATCAATAGTGAGGTTCTACTAAATCGCTTTAACGAATTGAATAATGGATATTTCTGTTACATAACAATATTTTCATAAATATCTTTTAAGAACGTGTGTATTACTTGAAATCAGTTTAAATACCGAGTTTCCAGTCAGTAAATGAAAAACATAATGGATATATTGTGTGAACCAATTAACCACTGAACCTGGATATGTTACCTATATCCCCTTTGCTACGAACCAGTATATTAGTAAATACGCAATAAAGTGGTGAAAATCTTATGATGGCAAAACGTGCAATGTTTCTTTTCACTTTGTAAGCATAATTTCTTAAATAGTTAGTTTAGTGGTTACATATGTACACAAGTTATAAATTACACGACTGACATGCGTGACAGTACGTACAAAACCATAGTGCAAATCGATAGTGCGGTTCTACTACACCGACTTATTAAATTGATACATCGACGTTTCGGTTCCGTACTAATATTTTCATAAACCTCTTTTAATAACGTGTGTATCACTTGAAATCTGTATAAATACTGTATTTCCAGTCTGCAAATGAAAAACGTGATGAGTGGATTATCGCGCCAGTAACTGAAAGGCAGTATCAACTATGGTTGACAAATATCGATTATAAATATATATCGATTTTAATTCTGCTTTCACTACTCTAGTTGAAAAGATGCCGGTCGGCTGGCGGAAATCAATCAATGTTTTTATTTTATGTTATTTTTAAGCTCCCTATTCTATTAGCTTTAAAAAAAATGGAGGGGATTCATAATTCAGACCAATATTTTTGGTACATGAATGATAAAGACGCATCTTAAGCCCACTTTTGATCATTCTCCTTTACATTCAAATACATATTAATTAATTTTTTTCTTATACTAACGTAAAATAAAGGAGAAACGATGTTATATATATAAGTGAGAGCTCCCCAACTTAGCAGAGCAGCACAAGAAAAGTGCAGCGCTGGTTTTTCTGCTAGTAGGCCGAATATCGAATACAAAAAATGGCCGAATATGCCGAATACCGAATATATTCGTTGCATCTCTAAACGGGACTGCAATCCCGAGATCCCGTTGCACCGGGATTTGCGTGTGAACCGAGTGCTGGAGTTGGGGATTTATTACTCCGCGCATATGTCTGTCTGAGAAGTTGGGTTACTTTGTGAGCTGGAAAGATGCTTCATTTTTATATTGTCAATACGTTTTCGTACAAGGTTTCAGTTTTTTAAAGGACACTCGAATAGCTAGAAAAATATGGTTTACGTAAAATACTTACAACCAACGAAACTGTAGTTTATAGGCATTACTATGAAATGAAATATTAAAATTACTATATAGGTATACATACACATACGAGT
The DNA here is from genome assembly GCA_947086405.1 of Esperia sulphurella. NCBI lineage: Eukaryota > Metazoa > Arthropoda > Insecta > Lepidoptera > Oecophoridae > Esperia > Esperia sulphurella. The sequence goes on from OX352266.1 coordinate 16,653,747, forward strand.
ACATACACTTGTCTAATTCCAAACTAAAATTGTTATGATGGTTAAGATTCTACTATGCTATAGATATTAAACAACTATAGAACCAGTCACAAGAGCCGTGGTAGCCGGTTGGATGTGGACTCGCCTCACGTTCATGAGGTCCTGGTACAAACTCCGCCCGTACCAATGAGTTTTACGAAACTTAAGTACGGTTTATTTATAATACCACAGGCTTTTCGGTGAAGGAAAACATCGTAAGGAAACCTGCATATGCCGAAGAAGAAATTCCGCGGCGTATGTGAAGTCCACCAAATCGGCTTGGGGCACCGTTGGTGGTCAGGGGTTCGGCACAAAAGATCCTGAAGGGTCGAAGTGTCGCCAGGTCTTCCTGGCCCCCTGAGAAGATAAGATAAGACCAGTCGCAAATATAACATCTGGACCGGGAGCAGCTAGCACATATTGTGAAAAGTTGTATGTCCCCGGTGGGAATCGAACCCACGATTCGATTCCCAGAGGGCGCTCGCGTTCAATGACCAAGCTACTAGGACAAAGACGCGGTCGATGTCGATGTTTCGATCTATTTTGTACAAGATATAGTAAGTTCATAAACGTCCCAGCCGCACTACCTAGTCATATTCTAAGACGTCAGATGTCATATATACGTCAGTTTAATCAAATTTAAGTAAATACTACTGCTATCATCATTAACCGAAATACGTCCACTGCTGAACATAGGCCTCCCCAATAGAATGACTCTTTTGGTGGGCTGTCCATTAGGGGATTTGCCATAATCACCACGCATAGCAGGCGGATTAGTCATGGCAGTAATGATCTTAATATACACAGGAGAACGCTGCTGCCCGCCCTGGTGCAATCCCTTAGTCGCTAAGGCGACACCCACGTAATGATAGAGAGTGGTATAAGAATAGTTTTAGTGCCCATAAGAATAGACTAAGCCGGAAATCACACGGCTAATCATTGAATTAAGTTTGGAGCAATCATAATTCTGTTAAGAATTAAAGTTTTCATTTCTCCAAACAACATCTCTTTCTTATTGACGACCTCCGTGGCAGAACGGGTAGCTCTCGAACGCCGGAGGTTGCGGGTTCGAACCCCGCTAGGGGCAAATGTTCGCATGATGAATATGAATGTTTGCACCCAAGTCTTGGATGTTTATATATTTATTTAAGTATGTGTATCCGTTATCTAATAACCATAGCACAGGCTCTGCCTAGCTTGGGACTGGATAATTGGTGTGAATGTCTGACATATTTATTTATTTATTCATCTCTACTCGGATAATAACTGTGTAATCTCCACCTACTCATATGTCTCGTAAAATAATATTTACGGCTACAATTTTAGGATTTAAATGGTGTTGCCAGCAATTGAAGCAAACAGTCTCTCGTGCAAGTAAATGAGTCGATTTATATGCAGCCTCTCGACGTTAAAATGCTTTATCATCAACACATTATTCTTTCACAATTTTCATTGCTTTCATTTTCGTGTACATTTTTAAAAATGAAGTCCACCTATGTATTTAAAATAAATCATCATCATCAGGTTATTTTTGTCTCCACTGCAGGAGCACAACCCTCTCTCATCTGCCGGAGACAGACGGAGGATTTGGCCTACACTCCCCGCGCTGGCCAGACGGGTTGGGGAGGCCTGATTGATGTTTTATAATGTATTCCCTTAGTCGCCTTGTACGACATCCACGGGAAGAGTTGGAGTGGTCCTATTCTACTCTACCGGAAACCACACGGCAATTTAAAATAAATATGACTTCGAAAATAGGGCTGTCCCCAATCTTTCCGTGGTCAAGGCGACTAGGAGACTGTACCAGGGATGGGCTACAACGTTCTCAGATCATTACTGCGATCACTAATCCACCTGCCAAGCATCGTGATTATTTCAAAACCCTTAATGGAGAGTCCATCAAAATTGCCATTCTATTGGGGAGGCTTATGTTCAGCAGTCTCAATCTTCAATCAGAATCAGCAATCCTCGGTCTGTCTCCGGCAGATGAGAGAGGGTTGTGCTCCTGCAGTGGAGACAAAAATAACCTGATGATGATTAGATTAGATTTATTTATTTCACTTTTACATTTTAAAAATTCAATTTTACAAAGCATTCTAATATAGTAAAAGGGATCGTCATAAAATAAAATGATGTACAAAATATAAATTACAATGTCAACAAGTCAAATAATGTCATAGTATATAACATACTACCTATGTCAGTATATAATATTAAAATAAAATTTTAAAAATACACTTGGTATTAAATTATCTATACATATAATAAAATCGTAAATGCAAAAAAGTCTGTACATTGAATATATTCTGAAAAAAACCAACCAGGACGACTTAAAATAAGTAACTAAACATGATAGAACAGTTTTTAAAATTTTTGTTTGTTTGTTTGTTTATTTGTTTGTTTGTTTGTTTGTTAGGGCATCACGCAAAAACTACTGAACGGATTTTGACGAAACTTTGTACCGTGACAATGTATGTCCCGGAATAACATAATATATAAAAAAAACTAAAAATATGTCTAAGAAATAGTTAACCAGCTACCAAAAACTTTAGTACTGTACAAATATGGTCTATTTCAGAGGTCTACTAAAGCAGGTTTTGATCTTTGTTGCAATACATTTTTCAAAACTGAGGTAAAAAGGAAATTATAATTGAGAAAACTGAAAAGAGACTATTGGGGAAAAGTATTTATTCAGGGAACGTCTTGAAAACCCTCGGCAAAACACACTTCTAGCGTTATTCAGACTGTGTCAAGAAGATGATTTTGCCAAAAGTATGTTATATATATAACCAGGTGCCGTCGTACTACACATTTAACAAACAAACATAGGGGCAATTGGAGGATGGGGCACGGGTGTCACACAGAGCACACTTTAGGCCGCGTGTACACTGTTCATCCCAGTAATAGTGAATTCTATTAATTATGCTACTGCACACTGTTCACGGCGCTTCCTCATTTACGTTGCTCAAACGGTGGATAGTGTTGAACACTCTACGTCCCACGCGGCCCGCAACGCAAGGCACCTTCTGGATGACGACCGAAATTGGGACGAAACTCTCGGTGATGCATTCGTAAGTGACGTCTGCGCCATTTGTCGCTATGTTCTGTGGGCTCTCGAACCCAGTGGACATGGACATATCTGATGAGAGGGTACTAAACCGCTGCCTTACTATGTATGCTCGAAGATGGTTCGGCGGCGATACGCTACATGGACCGTTGCGTGCGGATTATTAGTACCGGGTATAAACGGCGTGTACGCTTCGGAAACCGATTACAGTACAGCTGAAATGTCAGCGATGGTAAGTGATAAGTTGGTAATCTTTCCAAGAATCACAGTTGGGCAAATAGAACGTTTTCCCTTGATGCACCGTGAGGCACCGGAAAAATCATTTCTCACTGGCAAAATTCTGGTAAAAATCAGACGACAAGGGAAAATCGCCCGCGCTGTAGCGTCCTCAGGGATCGCGGCCACACTGCTTCCTGGCGGTAAAACAGCTTATACCGCCTTATTTCCCATCAATTTACACAGCAAAGTAACAGCGACAAAACCGGGGTGATCCAGGACTTCTGTATAATCGTTAGGGATGAGTGCACTATGGCGCACAAGAAATCTGTAGCAAGTGTAAATAGGAGGGGGAATCGTGGGACGGGTGCTATCACGGTTTACTTTTGCGGTGAATTTCGCCAGTCGTTGCCGGTGGTGACTGCCGATGAGGTGAAGGCCGACCTCAAGCACTCTGTACTACTTATGATCGGGAGTACTGAAATGGAGACTCACGCAATAAGTACCTATATGCGGCTCTAACTTGGGGGCAATCTCACGCTCAAGAGTTTTCAGACATGCTCCTCAACTCAGATGCGTGCACAAACTCACAGACAAACAAACAGATAAACAGACAAAAATTCCAAAAATGATTGAAATGTGTTCTATTACTTATCCTTAGACCTCCAATTTTTTTTTCAAATGCCTTTAATGTACAGACACGCGATGTTTACGATTTTATTTATTAGATAGTCTTAACTGTGTAATTATCATCATTAGCCTGAAATAGGTAATAATGTAGTAATTCGTAAATAATCTATTCATATAATATAACACTAAAACGGCGTTTCGTTGCTTTAAGTAAAAAAAAGCAGTCCCCAGACATTACTTTAGAGTGGAATCCAAAAATATAATTTAAAAATTTCGTGTTTGTCTGCATATTTTTTTGTAGGATGTATGTTGTTTGTAATCTTGGAAACTACGGAACAGTGTTTGCCGGGGTTTTCACTGTTTAATAGTTTAGGGTTCAGGACACAATCTGGTATATTTGTATCTTAATAAAATATCAAGAGACTGATCCAGAAGATGAACTCTCATTTCTTCTCATTTGTAAGTATGTACGTTACTGTTCATGGAAAAAAAACTTTGCGGAATGTGACAGATCTTTAAATATTTTATAGCCTATTTATAATTTATTTATTTAGCTGTTGCATAGTTTATTATTGGGTATTACCACACATCGCAATAAAAAAATCTTTATACGATAATGGCTCGGTAACCGATCACTAACTTATCCGGCATTTTGTTATCCAGTTATTTGGATATGCAAAAACTCAGCACTTTGAGGGAAGGAAGGGAAAAGGGAATGGGGAAAGGAATGGGTAGCAGGAAACGGGAAAAAATCTTCCTAGCCCTCCCACTCCCACCCTATCTCCCCTTTACCTTCCCCATTCCTACCCCCTCCCCTTCCCCTTCTCTTTCCCTTCCCCCCATTTCCCGCTACCCGTTTCTTTCCCCATTCCCTATTCCCTTCCTTCCCTCAAAGTGCTAAGTTTTTGCATATCCAAATAACTGGATAACAAAATGCCAGATAAATTAGTGAGGGCTAGGAAAAGTCCTAGCCCTCCCAATCTCACCCTCTCTCCCCTTTACCTTCCCCATTCCTAGCCCCTCCCCTTCCTCTTCTCTTCTCCCAAACCTCTACCCACATCCCTCTGGGTGTAGGTATGGGTTTGGGAGAAGGACAGTTGGGAGCGGTTGGGAGGAGATGTAGGGGAAAGGTTGGGGTAAAGGAGAGGGCGAAAGGGGGAGGGGAAGACGCGGGGAGGGAAATGCGAGGGGGAAGAGGAGACTAAGAGGAGGGGTAAAGGCATATGTCCTTCCGATAAAATATTTGTTCTAAGAATCAGAGAAAAGATACCTCAACTTCCTGCAAAATATTTTCATGTGGAATTATAATTTAATCATAATAATGTGTGATGTTAATTTATCCACGCGGACGAAGTCGCGGGCAACAGCTAGTCACAAAATAAACTAAACGTCAGAGGGCCTATCAATTAATTTTTTAGTAAATTCATTTATGGAATAATATTCATTTTCCAACAAAAGGTTTTTCAGTCGTTTTTCAGTGATGAAGATGATGATGTTCAGCAGTGGACGTATTTAGGCTGATGGTGATGATACAGGTGTCCAGTAAACTGGTAATATCCATGTGACCACCTGTATATGTCAAGTCCACCATCCCTTCTTGTTTTTATATATTTTATGTTCTTACGTATATAAGAAGCTGGGCGCTTTAACTCGAAAAAGTTACAGTAAAAAAAAGCATTTCATAGGTTTTAAATTGAAAACTGTTATAATAAATGATTTGAGGGACGCGGACGCTTTATTTCTTCACCCCTCCCCCCCCCCCCCCTCCCCCCATCACCGCTTTTTTTCGGGAAAGTTTTTATTGGGCAAGTACTTACCGTGTGGTTTCCGGTAGAGTAGAATAGGGCCTCTCCAACTCTTCCCGTGGATGTCGTACAAGGCGACTAAGGGAATACATTATAAAACATCAGTCAGGCCTCCCCAACCCGTCTGGCCAGCGCGGGGAGTGTAGGCCAAATCCTCCGTCTGTCTCCGGCAGATGGAGAGGGTTGTGCTCCTGCAGTGGAGACAAAAATAACCTGATGATGAAGTACTTAATATCACCTAAGTACTCCAGTTTCTCTTAAAACCACGCAAAATCATTGTTATTTATCTTAAGTTCTGTGACACAGATTTATTAACAGTTGATGCCTTGGTTTGATGAAAAATCTCCCCTTTCACTGTCCGTCAACCGTAAAAACTTGATAACTCGACGACGACCGCGACAGTAACAAAACTTGTAAACAATTACCGCGACAAGATTAAAACTGTGAAATATTCCCTGACGACACAGTCGCGCGCAAACAAAACATCCCTAATTGCTTTTTATTTGGGTTCCTTGGGGCTGCCACCGTGAACATTGAACCTCAATTACCTTCGGTGTACATGAGGAAACCCTCTAAGTGCGTTCAATATATGTCTTTTAGTATTTTCTTGCTTTTCTCTTTGACAGTAGGTAATAATTAAGTTAATTATTCAGGCAATAAACTCACAATAAAAATTCATAAAAAGTTATAGATATGATACCTAATTTGTTAAGTTAAATAATTATTATTGCAAATGTTTTAATTTTTGACAGATTACAATTAAAACAATGCAAATGAAAGTCCGTTGTAAAACATAGACACAGCGATTTTTGCCAGACAATGGGCCCGATTCTGAAGACACACATTTAAAATTTGACAGCACTAAAACTGTTGCTATCCTTGTCACACAGTATTATGAAGGTAAAGACGAAACCAATTTTAGCGCTGTCCAATTTTAAATGTGTGCCTTCAGAGTCGGGCCCAATGTTGTTTTAAATCCTACTAATATTAAAAAAAATTAAAGTTTGGGTATTTAGATGTTTGTTACTCAATCACGCTTCAACCACTGTACTGATCGTGATGAAACTTGGCACACATATAGGTTAGGTCCTGGAATAGGACATAGGATAGTTTTTATCCCGAAAAACATCTCATTCCTACGGGTAATACATAATAATTTGTGATATTAAGTTGTCCACGCGGACGAAGTCGCGGGCAACAGCTGGTTTTAAATAATTATTTCAAATGTTTTTGATTACAATTTAAAAAATGCAAATGATAGTCCGTTGTAAAACATAGATAATCACTAACGAAGCATTATTGTTTTTAATTTTATTGTAATTTCGTTTCTAGAATTGTATTCCATAAGTTTAGGTTAGAAGGAATAACCCGGTCTCTTGCCACCTATATCTCTAGATATAACTTATGATTCTGCGGAACCCACACCGTGTAAATTTTGTTTGTTTGTTCGTGAAACATTTTGTTTGTGGGCGATATCGTTTCTTGAAAAATGCCTCGTTGACAACACCTCCCCCGCTAATCTGTGGACGGTCGCGGATCAGGGATGAATAATCCACGCCCGCAAACAAGAAACAAACAGATACGAAGAAAGAAATGCGGCCCCTCCTTTCTATTTCGCACAGACAAAGCGCCCGTAATTGTTTAATCACTTGGTGTGATTAATAGGCGCCGACGAACATCAAATGATATCATATTTGATGCGAAGTGTCATGACTCTGTCATTGTTCAGGTTATGGACAAACCGAAGCGATGCTTTAATATCGTCCCTCGCATGATTAACTGTCGTAACTATAATTTTTTTCTAATTGAGTTACAAACACGGACCTATTTAAATTTTAATGGTGATCATCATCATCATCAGGTTATTTTTGTCTCCACTGCAGGAGCACAACCCTCTATCATCTGCCGGAGACAGACGGAGGATTTGGCCTACACTCCCCGCGCTGGCTAGACGGGTTGGGGAGGCCTGATTGATGTTTTATAATGTATTCCCTTAGTCGCCTTGTACGCCATCCACGGGAAGAGTTGGAGTGGTCCTATTCTACTCTACCGGAAACCATACGGCAAATGGTGATCCGCTAACCGTCGTATCCGTATTAGTTGCTGTAATGGATTTATTACAATGAACAAGTGTTGTATCTTCCAAGACAATAGAATGTATGAAGTGTAAAACCGAAAATGCCTTCATCATACTCGTACTCATTTATTTCAACCTTTTGGGACTTTGAGAACTCTAGGCTAAGTCAACAATGTTTTGTTTACATTTTACATTTTGTTTCACATCTCTGCATGGCTGGCGTTAACGCGACCATTATGAATACACGGCAATGAGCGACCAGTTTCTACGTCATAAACATTAAGCTGCGGTAGATGGCATTGTCAAATATACAAGATGAAATAATTATAAATATCAGTAGATATGCATTATTAGCTGCTGTACAGTTATAATTAGAATGCTAAATAAAATATTTATAACTATGTCAGTTTGTCATCATCAGGTTATTTTGCCTCCGACGACCGTTGGGGCAGACGAGTTCTGGAGTGGAGACCGCGGATCGGCAAGCGCAGGGTGGGACGCCCCGCCGCCAGATGGACCGACGACCTGAAGAAGGTGGCCGGAAGCGGTTGAATGCAGAGGGCGGCGGACCGGTTGTGGTGGCGTTCATTGGGGAAGGCCTATGTCCAACAGTGGACGTCTAAGAGCTGATATGTTAATACGATAAAATAGCCGATACTCCTACGGTGTTTTAGGATTTTGCTGTTTGTTGCTCATACTCTCTTCACAGTTTCGTCTCCACTTCGCATAGACGTTAAAGATAAGCGAGTTCCGACGATGCATCAACTAAAATAGGTACCTAATCACTGCAAAGGAAATACAGGGGGCTTAGCAAGGAAGGCGAGGGGGGAAGGGCACACTTCCTGAGCATGAACCGGAAACGCACGCAACTTGAGTGAACCTCTATAGACGTAAATAGACGTTCGGACAAGATGAACTTCAGCTTCTGTGAAGAGCCGAGAATTTATAGATAATGACGATGCTATTTTACATCGTAAGCTACAATTGTAAGTTTCCGTTAAGCAACAATTGATGTATACTCTATTGGTAACCTAATAAATAAATTAAAAAAACGTCACATGATTAAAATTTAGAGAAACATACATACATGCATAATGCTCACGCCTTGGTCCCAGAGGGGTAGGCAGAGACGATGGATCGCCACTTTAAGCTATCCTGACACACCTCACTAGCCTCACTCACATTCATCAACCTTTTCATGCACCTCCTTTTTTTAGAATTTAGAGAAAAAGAACAGCAAATAGAAAGTTAGGAAAGAATTAAATCTAAAAGTAATTGTAAATAGAAAATGCATAACGTTATTCAAAAGTCAAACTAGACACATATCTAGTAGGAATCAAAACGTTACTTCCCTATACATTAAACTTTAGAACACACAACTGACTCCCGTCCCTCTTATCTTTAACGAAAGTGATAACAGCACAGTTCCGTTAGTTCAAAACTCTAAGTACACAGGTTAACTTAAAGCATGTCAAGTATCACTTAACAAATTCGCTCATACAGGACTCATTCCTGAACTTAATGCAGGCGAGGAGACCGTTACCGCCGCGTTTAACTGCTCAACTTAGACAATAACCGGGCAGATTAGACGGGCCCCACGACCCACGGGTAGCTCACTACCCGGGTAGATGCTACCCAAGGTGAGGCACATTGTAAACAATCTAGAGATGTAAATTGAATATTAGAGGTAGAAGTTATAATGGACTTGCTAATATCTGAAATGATTGAGATTTGAGATTAATGGGTATTCTCTTGATGTTTGGTTAGTTGCGCGTTATTAATAGTTATTTCAGATGAATGTTTTCTTTTGCAAACATGCCTAATAAAATAAATTGTCAAACTATATGAAAAAACCGGTCAAGTGTGCGTCAGACTCCCGCACCGAGGATTCCGTACCTTGAAAGGAAAGGTTTAAAAATATATTTAAGTAGGTATCATTAGTATGCAATAAAGATCATTTTTAGCACCACATAACTAAGTATTTTGTCTCTTTCTGATTTCTGAAAATTGTGCTAGTTAGAGACATCGTTTTATTTTTCCTGGAGGGATGTTTTTTTAGATATTTTTCATCATACTCTAAAACTCAGCTAGATAAATAGAAACAAAAATATGGTTGGGCAAGCATTATTTAAAACTATTCTAATTTTCTAGTTTGTATTAAAATACCTTTATTGTATTGTATAGATTCTATTGTTCTGACATTGACACTTCAAATGTAATGCTTTTAATTAATTGTACGGCTCCGGAGCTGTGGTGTTTAGAACTTTTTAACTAGGGAGGTGACAGTCGCATCTTCACGCAGTAATATTAAGTTCTCTGGTGCATGGGAGGGATAGCTAGCAGACAATAAAACAATAACAAAGAACCAGTGTTCTACAAGAGCAATAAAGGCGCCCTGCAATAGGAGGTGCGCATAATGACTGGCGGTTTGCCCCCTCGAACATTTTCTAACGAATTTATTGCTCGGCTCGATGGAGACGCAGACAATAGGCGCATCTGTAATATTGAGGGAAATACAAGACCACTGAATAAGAAAACGTGAGTCAACAATGCGGGGTGTATAAAAATTCCTTTGCCCAAAGATACAAGACATTTTTAGGAAAGTACCACGGCAGATAAGATATAGTATTTAGTATTTATTTATTTATTTGCATTCCATTAAGTTAGGAAATCACATAGAACATTACATTACAACTAAATATCAAATTACATAGAACATTACATTACAAAGAAATTTACATTGTAGCAGAACGTGTGGCGGATATATTAATACCGCAATCTTTTAGTCGACGACTGAAAAAAAGAACACCTTTTGTTGGAAAATGATTGTTCGTACCCAAGTCTTGGATGTTTATATATTTATTTAAGTATGTGTATCCGTTATCTAGTAACCATAGCACAGGCTCTGCCTAGTTTGGGACTGGATAATTGGTGTGAATGTCTGAGATATTTATTTCATTCCAAACCAAGAGTCATACGAAAACCAACGCTCTTTGCATCTCGATAACATGTAAATGGAAGGGTCACCAGCTGCAAATACAGGTTTGATGCGACGAGCGATCGACGCTTTCAGTTAAAAAGAGATGCACTTATATTGCTGTAGTATAACGTTGTCCCTCTCTTAATCGCGTTCGGTGTAGCCACCAGCTCGTGTACGGACTGGCTAGTAGGTAATTAAATACTCAAAATCAACATCAGCAGCCCGTACACGTCCACTGCTGGACATGGCCTTTCCTATAAGGAGGCGTTTGCCATAATCACCACGCTGGGCAGATGGATTAGTATTTATTTATGTTAGTCTATTTTCATAACCAAAACACTTTTGGTGATTGCGCCCATGGAGCCAGGTCTGTACATACATACATAATGCTCACGCCCTGGTCGCAGATGGGTAGGCAGAGACGATGCATCGGCACTTTGCGCGATTCAACGTCCAGGTCTATGACACATAAAAAAACTCAGCCAATTTAACTGAAGTCATATATTCCATACAAACCAACCGGAAGGAGAAGTTGGAGCTGGGGGGGGGGGGGGGGGGGGGGCATTTTACAACCCTCTAAGAACTTGCCTAAAATAAAAATCATGTACACACTACATTCCCTGAATGTATCGCCCTATAAGTTTAAAAAGCGCTCCAGGCGGACAGCGTCCTTAACTTAAACCGAACTTAAACTTAACCTCTCAGACCAGGAACTGTATATAAAGACATCTCCAATAAACTTCGCACTAACAAGCGGCTAAGTGTGTTATTTAAGAGCCCATCGTTTGTTTACACACCAAGATTTCTAACACCACAGTGTACGAAAACTCCTTCTATTCACTTTCACAGTATGGCAGAAGGTTGTTAAAGTATAAGGAAATTAATTACACTGTGCCGGCAGAAAGCGAAGTGTGTACGTGTAGTTAACGTGGCCGAGTGTACACTCTCCAGGCCTTAGGCATTCGAAGAACTGCAAAACTATATAGAGGAGCTCAAGTTAGATCTATGTAACGTCTTCATGTAAGTTAATGTTAAGTTACTTTAATTTCATCATCAGCGGAAATACGTCCACTGCTGAACATAGGCCTCCCCAATAAAATAACACTTTTGGTGGGCTGTCCACTGGGGTTTTGTCATAATCACCACGCTTGGCAGGCGGTTGTTCGCAGCAATGATGGTGAACGCTGCTATCCATCGCTGATGCAATCCCTTCAAAGCCTGGATACACACGACACGTAATAATTGTATGTAATTTAATTAATATGCGACTTAGACGTACACTGCTGGACATAGACCTTCGCCAATGAACGCCACCACACCAGGTCCTCTGCCCTCCGCATCCAGCCGCTTCCGGCCACCTCCATTAGGTACCTATTTTAGTTGATGCATCGTCGGAACTCGCTTATCTTTAACGTCTATGCGAAGTGGAGACGAAACTGTGAAAAGATTATGAGAAACAAACAGCAAAATCCTAAAACACGGTAGGAGTATCGTCTATTTTATCGTAGGAGCATATCAGCTCTTAGACGTCCACTGTTGGGCATAGGCCTTCCCCAATGAACGCCACCACACCCGGTCCGCCGCCCTCTGCATCCAACCGCTTCCGGCCACCGCGGTCTCCACTCCAGAACTCGTCTGCCCCAACGGCCGTCGGTTCTGCGACAGGTGTGGCCCGCCCACTGCCACTTCAGCTTGCTATGCCTAATGAATGTAATGTATAATTGTCTTCGAAAACAAAACATTCTTAATATAAAGGTATGTTGTCTTCTTGTCATTTGACGACCTCCGTGGCGGAACGGGTAACTCTCGGACTGCCACGCCGAAGATTGTGGGTTCGAATCCCGCTAGGGGAAAATGTTCGTATGATGAATATTAATGTTTGTACCCATGTCTTGGATGTTTATATATATATTTAAGTATGTCTATCCGTTATCTAATAACCATACCACAGGCTCTGCCTAGTTTGAGACTGGATAATTGGTGTGAATGTCTGAGATATTTATTATTATTATCTTAAGAAATATGCCCAGCTTATGTTCATGAGATCAAGTCTAATAAAGTCTTTCTTCTCATATAACATGACCGGATACATGAAATGGCATGACAATGGCGAACTACCCCATTAATTCTGTCAAGAAAATCGTTCCATTTGCTTTGTTCCATAGATACAATGATCACAATTCTCATCCTTGACGACCTCAGTGGCGGAACGGTGTAGCCGACTGCCACGCCGGAGGTTGCGGGTTCGAATCCCTATGATGTTTGTACCCAAGTCTTGGATGTTTATATATTTATTTAAGTGTATCGTTATCTAGTAACCATAGCACAGGCTCTGCCTAGTTTGGGACTGGATAACTTGTGTGAATGTCTGACATATTTATTATAAAAAAAAAACCGACCTAAATAGTGACGTCAAAAGAGAGAAACTTTAAATATCAGAAACAAGGATCTCTATGTACTATTAGATGCAGCGTTCCAAACAATCGCTCTGTTCCACGCAAGTAGCCACAACTCTTTCACATTCACAATGAAACTTGTGCAGTTACTACTCAGAACATATAAATATTACTAAATATTGACGCTATGGTTAAATTTTATATGTGAAAGTTTGGATATTTAGATGTTTGGATGTTTGTTACTGAATCACGCTACAACCACTGGACCGATCAGGATGAAACTTGGCGCACATATAGGTTAGCTCCTGGAATAGGACATAGGATAGATTTCATCCTGACAAAACATCCCAATCCTACGGGAAATACATAATAATTTGCATTGTTAAGTTGTCCACGCGGACGAAGTCGCGGGCAACAGCTAGTACTCTATAACGGGTTGTTTTATTTATTCAGATAAACTAATGTCTAACTAAGACCCATTATATAGAATGCAAGGCTTTTAAGTTCGACGGAAATGGTTACGGAGTAGTCCACTGGCCGACGGCAACCGCTTCCCAAAGTGTACAATTAGATCACGACGCTTGCGACACTCGACACGAGAGAGCAACAGTGTCACGACACGACGCGACATCCTAACTGGCGTCGCCGGAAACTTCACTCATTTATCATGCATGGGAACGTTTAAGTTAGACCGTACATCTACTAGAGTCACAAAGTCATTAAATATATCAATTATTGTATTTTGGCCGTGTGGTTCCCGGTTTAGAATAGGGCCACCCCTAAACGCCAAATGCCAAACGTGTTACAATACAATACAATACAAAATTTATTTATTATCTCAACACAAAAATTAAGTACAATTATAATGTATAATACATTATAAAACATCAATCAGGCCTCCCCAACCCGTCTGGCCAGCGCGGGGAGTGTAGGCCAAATCCTCCGTCTGTCTCCGGCAGATAAGAGAGGGTTGTGCTCCTGCAGTGGAGACAAAAATAACCTGATGATGATGATGATGATGATGATAATGTATAAAATTAAAATGAGTACAATTTATCTTTTGTGAGAGACTGGTACCTTAAATAGGATGAACCTGTGAGATCAGGTCACCAGGCTCCCACCCCATGGAATTCTTGCGCATCACCTTGCCATACCAAGCAATTAGATTAATGTTGATTATGGCAAATCCCCATTGGGGGTAATTATAAGCAGTGGCAGATTTACCAGCAGGCTGAGTAGGGCGGCAGATTTTAGGGGCGGCAAATTTTTTGCGCTGTTCAATCTTAACTAAATCTTTAGTTTGCAAAAATAATCTAGAACTGATATATCGATCCCCTAGTTAACAATTATACCAATTACGGGAAAAAGGTGGTGTTGGTGAAGGTATACGCCGGAGGTTGCGGGTTCGAATCCCACTAAGGGCAAATGTTCGTATGATGAATATGAATGTTTGTACCCAAGTCTTGGATGTTTATGTATTTATTTGAGTATGTCTATCCGTTATCTAGTAACCATAGCACAGGCTCTGCCTAGTTTGGGACTGAATAATTGGTGTGAATGTCTGACATATTTATTATTACTATTATTAATTAGGACGACAGTGCACTAATCATACAGTTATAATTTTATTGACAAAAAATGGTAATTAATATGATTGTGAACTAGGGTGTCTAATTGTAGAGGCCGGTAGGGGCGGCCACATTTGAATAGCCTACTGGCGGAAAAGTAAATTTATTCTAAGCAACGATCTCTATGTACTACTAGATGGAGCGTTCCAAACAATCGCTCTGTTCCACGCAAGTAGCCACAACTCTTTCACATTCACAATGAAACTTGTGCAGTTACTAAATATTGACGCTACGGGTAAATAGCGTCAATATGTAGTAATAATTAAATGTTCTGCGTAGTAACTGAATGTGAACGAGTTGCGGCTCCCGGAGCCGCAGTTGCGTGGAACAGAGCGATTGTTTGGAAAACTCCATTTAGTAGTACATAGAGATCATTGATTCTAAGTGGCATTCTTTTGGGGAGCAAAATATATAGACTTTTAGAGCCATCTAGAAGAGTCACAGAGTTTTTTATGTCCGCTTTTGCTTTGAAGAAGACGCATAGTATTCCAGAAGCTAGGTACAATGAGAGGAGTATCCAAGTTGAGAACATAACGGGTGCGTGTGGCCACGAGTTAAATGGCGATCTTGTGTACGGGGTGCGGGCGGGGTGAGGAGGGAGCGGAGTAAAAAAGGAAGTGACTACGGCGGTTTCAGACGCTTCACT
This sequence comes from Esperia sulphurella, assembly GCA_947086405.1. NCBI lineage: Eukaryota > Metazoa > Arthropoda > Insecta > Lepidoptera > Oecophoridae > Esperia > Esperia sulphurella. The sequence continues at coordinate 16,669,210 of OX352266.1, forward strand.
TAAGAGGAGGCTTTTTAAGACGGACTTTGAAGTCTAGGCTCATGTATTTCCGCCATCTTTCTGAACTTCTCTTAATACTTTATTCACGGCTAACTAAGTACTCAACTACTATTACAGGCGTATCCGCCTGTTCGTACACGTTTGATGTGTGCGTAAATTATTGTAGGCCATGGAGCGCGAGAGCATAGTCGGTCGAGACAGGACCAATGTATCATGATCATCAGCCGAAATACCTCCACTGCTGAACATAAGCCTCCCCAATAGAATGACACGTTTAGTAAATATACGGTTTCGATATGTCGATAACCGATATTTATAGCGAACCAGAAGTCTTAGTTCCATGTTTAGAATAGGGCCATCCACAATATACCCGTGGGTGTCGTCAAGGCGACTAAAGAATTGTGTCCAGGGACGGGCAGCAGCGTTCTCCTGTGTATATTAAGATCATTACCGCGATCACCAAATCGCCTGCTAAGCGTGGGGATTATGCAAATCCTCCTATGGACAGCCCACAAAGGGTGACATTCTATTAGAGAGGCTTGTGTTCAGCGACGTATTTCATCTGATGAAGATTATTATATCGTCCACAGAAAAATCACTATTAAAATTATATTCACTTTCTGCTTAAACACAGTGGTTCAAAACAACATAATAATGGCAAAGGAAAATTTATAAACACAGCAGTAAAAACAAAGAAGAAAAGTAAACTTTTCAATTTAGTCTCGTGAATCAGAAGGATGAATGTCTGAAATAGCTGGTGAGTAAACATTGTTGGGATGCCGATAGCTAAATAAGCATCGTACCTGCCGCGGGGCGCCCGATAAATCAATATCTTAGCTTGTTAAGTAAGTTTATCCAAAGATACTCGGCAGCATAGTATCGTGTGCACGGCTAACGCACAGTAGGACGATTGATACAATTTCTGGTCATAAATTTCAATTTTTCACATCAATATATAATCGGCCCCGTAGCCTAATCGGTAGTACACCTGCCTGCGAAGCTCGTGGTCGCGGGTTCGAATCGCGCACAGGCAAACATTCGTGTGATGAACACTTGTGTTTGCCTTGTGACTGGATGTTATTTATATATTATATTACGTATTTATGTATGTATATCAGCTGTCTGATACCCATATTTACAGGCTCTGCCTAGTTTGGGATCAGGTGGCCGTGTGTGAAATGTCTCCACATATTTATTATTATCATTATAATTTATGTTTTATGTTGCTGGTCCTTCTTCATCTTTTTATCTGCCTCGTGGGTTTGGTGGCTTGGTTATTAGACTTGAGCACTGAGGATTCACCCACTGAGGATAGACAACTTTCTATAATTTATACAAGTTGGTTCCGGTCTGGATGTTATATCTGTGAATTGTCCTAACGTTAGTCATAGTCAGATTTATTTACTGCATTATTCTTGATAAATTCCGGAGAAAATATAAAAATATTTTGGGTTTAGACAAGTGTATGTTTATATGAAATATTTATTTATTTAATCTTCTTCTATGAATACCCCACCTTATTTGAACATATAGTAATTAAGGTCACCTCACTATCGATGTGAAAGAAAAATGGTGTCTGATCGGAAAAATCACATCGATAGTGAGGTGACCTTAATTACTACATGTTCAAATCAGATGGGGTATTAATAGAAGAAGATTAAATAAATAAATATTTCATATAAACATACACTTGTCATATCTCCAAACTTAACCAAATTCTTATATCAGATGATTTTATTTTGCAGTTATTATTGAGAATAACTTATCTACAAGAGACAGAATAAAATGCATTTAAGTAATCTCAAAAAGTGATTCAGGTTCCCTGTGTAAACAATGTAGGTGCTAATAAATCGAAAATTAAATAGGTACACATATATTTCGTCCGAGGAAGAAGGGACTGGCCCACCGTGCGGCGCCCGAGGCGGGTCTTGGCTCAACCTAATTTGTATTGATTAAAAATATTCAGCATAGTTGTGAGCTGCAGGAATGCGCGCCTTCTGCCCGCTGTTGCTTCCACTTATGCGATATTGCCCATGCCTTGCCCATGCCGGGCTGAGATGTGATATTCTTGCATAGTATTGGAAATGTTCTGCCTTGATTTCGTGTGGCAAGTTCAGTGCATGCAAATATTGAAACTCCGCCCTACCACAAATCTAAAAAGTGCCTTGAATGAGTGTGAAACCCATAATTCGACATTGTCGAATTAGTTATTTTATAATTAAATAAATAAATATGTGGGGACATTTCACACGCGGCCACCTGATCCCAAACTAGGCAGAGCCTGTAATATGGGTATCAGACAGCTGATATACATACATAAATACATAATATAATATATAAATAACATCCAGTCACAATAATAATTAATTTTAATTTTGGTACTAAACGCATTATCCTTTCAGTTACTCTAAGGTTGACTGAAAGAGATCCCTAAGTGGGATAAGTCTGCCTTTGTACACAATTTTTTTTTTATTTTTTTTTGTTGTTGTTAATTTTGGTATAATACAGCGTTTACATACAATAAAATAAATAAAATAAAAATAGACTTTATTCCCAAGCAATTTGATATAAAATGAAAACATATTATTAATTTACAGTTGAGAAAAATAGAAAAAAAGATAATTCATTAATCATATCATAATTAAAAATATCAATGAATAGATTCTAATTTTAAATAAATGTCTTGGAGAGCCTTCTAGCGCTGGCCTCCTTCAACTACTTCTTGCCACTCTTTCAAATAACATTCCATATCCTCCTTCCACTCTTTTTTATCCTTTGCTCTTTGCATCCATTCTTTTCCTATTGTCTTATTCATGTCATCTTCCCATCTAGTCTTTGGTCTTCCTATATTTCTTTTTCCAAGTTTACATACATACATACATAATTTCTAAACAAAATTTTCCTAGAAAATGTCTGAACTTCTGCAAGTCTATGTATGTAATGCATGTACAAAAAGATGCCACTTGAAGTTAAGAATTCTCGTAGTATTTATGGCACGGTACCGTGTTGCCAAATTCCCGAGAACATTCTCCTGGCCGAGAATTTGAAGCCACGTTTCCTTACGATTACCAATGCAACTTATCCACGTTTATGTATATAATTGTAATATCACCAGTATGCACATTACATAGATGCATAACGCTCACGCCCTGCTCCCATAGGGGTAGGCAGAGACGATGCATATTACATAAACGCCTATTTAGTTGTATTGGTAATCGTAGGGAAAAGCCTGTAAGTACCTGTAAGGTTGGCTGGAAGAGATCTCTTTTAGAGATAAGCTCACCTTTGTACACACCATTTATTACTGTATTTAGTTTTAAGATGTGCAAAAGTACGGTTTATTTATAATACCACAGGCTTTTCGGTGAAGGAAAACATCGTAAGGAAACCTGCATATGCCGAAGAAGAAATTCCGCGGCGTATGTGAAGTCCACGAAATCGGCTTGAGGCACCGTTGGTAGTCAGGGGTTTGGCACAAAAGATCCTGAAAGGTCGAAGTGTCGCCAGGTCTTCCTGGCCCCCTAAGAAGATAAGATAAGATGTGCAATAAAAAATATATAAATACAGTTCTCGTAAATCTCGGCCAGTAGAATATTCTCGGATATGTCACAATCTAATCAAGTTTTCACAACCCTGTGCCATTGTAGTAAAGGACCGAAATAAAAAAGGATTTCCGTAAATTGTACTTCATCATCAGCCTAAATACGTCCACTGCTGGACAAAGGCCTCCCCAATAGAATACCACTTTTGGTTAGATATTTGGACAGATAAAGTAAGAACGTTACAAACATAATAGATGACATGAAAAGTAAAGATAATAAATAATTAAATATCTCAGACATTCACACCAATTATCCAGTCCCAAACTAGGCAGAGCCTGTGGTATGGTTACTAGATAACGGATACACATACTTAAATAAATATATAAACATCCAAGACTTGGGTACAAACATTCATATTCTTCATACGAACATTTGCCCCTAGCGGGATTCGAACCCGCAACCTCCGGCGTGGCAGTCCGAGAGCTACCCGTTCCGCCACGGAGGTCGTCAAAGATACTCAGCAAACGGCAGACGCGGTCGCTGTAAGTCTGTTACAAGCGAGTAAGCAGGTTTCAAGTGAAACACGTAAGTAGTTATCACTAGATATTGCGAGGCGCCATTAACTGGGGACATTACCGCTGAGTTATGCGCGGTCCCGATAAACATTTTTATGTTGTTGCGAGGTAAACACCGCGAGGTTGTCCCCTCGGCCGGTTATTATTTATGTAACGACTGTTGTTCACTCGCTGTCATCGCCGTACGAATCGCTGGACGAACCTCGGCTCAAATATTGACACGTTATTCGCATGTTCACACTTTGATGCATACTGAGGCACGTCATTTTCACTCAAGTTTTTTATATGGAAGAGTATATAGCAGGGCTGTCGCATGCATGAGAGCAGGTTATTATAGGATTAGAGCATTTTTTTTATTATTTATTTATTTTCACAAAAGCCGCAGCACTTAGTATCCAGTATTATTCTAATTTATAGTTCTTACTGCCAATAACGGATTTACAATATATTTATATTACAGTCTAGTGATTGTGTGTGTGTGTGTGTTTGTGTGTAGGTGTGTGTGTATTTGTATATATATTGTATGGTCTGGAAATCAATGTATTAATTATTTATTTATTGTTCTATATTTATATAAATATGTAAAAAAATAAACAGGTAGATACATAATAATAAGTTTGTTTTCTTTCTCTCAGCTTAGCAATTGCAGTACTTCGCTTTCACTACATATTTATGTAATGAAAGTGAGAGATCCCCAACTCAGCAAAGTTTTCTGCTGGGGTCTGGGCTAGGTGGTCTAAGAGAGTGTGTATGGGGGAGGGGGAGGGGTAGAGGGGGAGGGAGGGAGAGCAGGGTGTATGTATAGGCACATTTTGACACTTATTTTACATGGATCCAACGTTTATCTAATCAGATCTGTCCATAATGCATGTAAGTAAAATTAAACTGCTAAACCTGCTTTCTCACATGAAAACATCCAAAAACTACTTGATAGTCCGTCAGTTTTAACAGACAGTTATGTAATCTAAGTAGTTATACAAATAAACAGATAGGCACAACCCTACCATCCGGGCGAGAGTAGGCATCAAGTCCCACAGATGGCAGAAGGCTTACTTTTCTGATTTAACTATCCTATTAATCTATTAGCCAAAAATATGATTCTGTCTTACTGGTTAGAGTTTCACTCTACATTTCGATAATATAATGAAAGAAAGAGAGAGAGAGAGAGGGAGAGGGGGGAGAGAGAGAGAGAGAGAAAGATAGAAAAAATCTAGAGAAAACAATTTAAATTTTTTAACATAGTTAAAATAGTATGCGTGTGCCGCGGCAGCAAAAGGGCAAACGACTCAGCATATGCCTAGACCAAGAAATATGAGGCATATCCATGAGTATTTAAGTTCTGTGTTTTCAGGTGGAATCTCTACTTATGCTAAGTGAGTTTCTGATACTTCGTACAAATGTTTCACTAAAAGCGAAAGTGGGGTCGAAACTGTGGAGCGATAAAATTGGCGGACGTGATTCAACGGCACGGGAGATTTATGATTTGTGACTGCACCTAATTCTGTTAATGTCATGCAATAGTGAACTAATGTATAATAATAATAAAGCTTTTTTTTTATTAACGACATAAATAATTATTACTCAGTGACATTTTATTAAAGTGAATGTACCTACTGCAATGTAACTAGAGATGTACCGATCAACCTCTAGTTCGATTAACCGGCCAATTTAAAATCGATCTTGTTTGAAAAGATTGTTCACTTTTATTAATGATTTGTCTCGGTTTGTAAGAAAGCCTATTATAAAATAAACGATTATTGTGTGCCAATGACAAAGATGCCTGGTACTAATGTTAATTCAGCTTCGCAAAATCTTCATTAATTGTATGCAAACTTGATTTTTAAAAGATGTGTTGCGTGAAGTTTGTTGCGCCGTTTCTTCTTCACAGCGCTAACAACCAGAAAGCGGTAGTCGATAAAAAAAATGACGTGCATAAATGTACCAAGTGTACTCAAACGCAATAAATGATTTTGACTTTGACGACTACGATTAGATAAGAAGCTGATTTGTCTGTTTAATTAATTAAAGGAATGTAAGTACACGTAAATTCATGTCAGTGCCCGTGTTCATATATGTGTATGACAAATCAATTAATTGTTTACCGGTACCAATACATATATATAAATAATTGGTATGTTAACTTGTCTGTAATAATTAGATTGAAAAAAAAACGATTAATGGGTGATGATTGCTACACCTCTACCTATACAATGTTTAATATGATTGTACTCGTATTTGTCTTTCTGTTGAAAGAAATAAAATCAAAAAGATAAATAAAAAAATTAAAAAAATTTAATATATAAACATTTCACACACGGCCACCTGATCCCAAACTAGGCAGAGCCTGTAATATGGGTATCAGACAGCTGATATACATACATAATATAATATAATATATAAATGACATCCAGTCACAAGGCAAACACAAGTGCTCATCACACGAATGTTTGAATGATACCTGTGATAAAATAATTCTAAAGTATAATTGGCCTTACGACCCTCCTTATATAGTTTATCCTAACACCCAAGTCTGTTTACACTGCCGTGTGGTCACCCTACTGTCCCCAGCTGTGAGGCGTGTAGTGACCACCCCTCGCTCCGTCCCACCGGACACGGCCGGCCCGGACCTTAACAAAATTCCGGATTAATCTTAGGCCGGATTTCAGACCAAGACAAATATGGCCTGCCTAAACTATATGGTTGGAAATTATTGAATTAAGAAGATAAGTATAGGGGTCCGTTGTGGGTGGAGCAGTGTTTGTATTATGTATGTGGTAGCAGATTGTAGATCATTAATTTGAACACATACATACATAATGCTCACGCCTTGGTCCCAGAGGGGTAGGCAGAGACGATGTATCTCCACTTTGCGCAATGTAATATTGCAAAGCGACTTTCCTTCGTCCGCTTTTCGCCCCGTGATACCCCTTGAGGTGATGTGTTGCGAACAACATCGCCGCCTTGTTAAAAAAACACAATATGAAATTTTTTATTAAACGTGATGGACATTTTTATTGAGCTCCCAAGATGTCATCACGAGGGTTCGGAATTAGGTAGTCTCATTTATGTACTTGCAACGAAATGTTTATGTTAATATGGATATTCCGGGATATTTTAAAAAGATTTATTGAAAATTTTAATTTAATTCATAATTTATTTGTCATTATGGTTTAAGATAATTTATTCTTATAAGAATAACAATTTCACTAATATGAGAAAGTGAAGTAAAATTTATATTATGTTCTACTAATTGAGCATTTCGAATTATATATTAACATACCTACATAATGCCTTGGTTCCAGAGGGGTAGGCAGAGATATATCACACATTCAATAACGCAAAGCGACTTTACTTCGCTCGCTCTTCTTAATCGAATGTTCAAATAACGAATTTACTCATACAGCAATAGAAATATGGACATAACTTCTTTCGCCTCTACTTACCAGTAGAACAAAATATATGAAATCATCTTTTCTATATAAGTTATTAATTATAACTACTAAAGTCTGGGGTTTTTCATTAACACAGGTAATAAAATCCCGTGAAAGGAATGACCATAAATAAATTTTCATGCAATATTTATGTTGCAAGTTCATAAATCATACTACCTACTTCCAATCTCTCGTCATCACAGCTGCTCAACCGTGTACTGGTAATTGTAGGGCGTTTGCCGAAATATTACAAGCTCCAAAAAATCATCTTTAACATTTTCTATATAAAACTGTTACTACAAAGTTCGTAAATAAAACTGTTACTACAAAGTTCGCCGATCAAGGCACAACCATTAAATTCTTGAATTGTAGAATCATGACAACAAAATTGGAATACTAGATTCATTGTTTCACGTAGAGCCAAATGCCTCGCGCACGTCGCGCCTCCGTCCAGCGAAGTTAGCAAAGTCAGAGGTCTCAAACTTACCCCCCTCTGACCAATGTAGGTAAACATTGGAAAACACAACTGTTGGTGCTAGTTACCAACTATGGACAACTGGAGTCTGGACGTCTCTTAGTTGTATAAGAAAAATGTTGAACTTCTGCTAACAAGATAACGATCAGCAAGTTGAGAATGAAACAGAAAGTGAAAATAAGAATGAGTACATTGAATAGGTCAATTACATAAGTGAACAATCAAAGAAACAACTCCACAGTAACTACTAGTCACTTGAAAGGGGAGTGTCTAATGCTTATCATCATCAGGTTGTTTTTGTCTCCACTGCAGGAGCACAAAACCCTCTCATCTGCCGGAGACAGACGGAGGATTTGGCTTCGTCTAACCAGGCGCGTGCCGATCCGCGGTCTCCGTCGGTTTTACGATTTCTTCAGCTTGTTAATCCATTCAGCTATGTCGATGACCTTCGTTGGTCGTCGGATCTCCTCATTACGAATCATATCCTTCAAAGAAACCCCGAGCATATAGCTCTCTCCATAGCTCGTTTAGTTAATTATGATAAGCATTAGGTTTCCGGTAGAGTAGAATAGGACCACTCCAACTCTTCCCGTGGATGTCGTACAAGGCGACTAAGGGAATACATTATAAAACATCAGTCAGGCCTCCCCAACACGTCTGGCCAGCGCGGGGAGTGTAGGCCAAATCCTCCGTCTGTCTCCGGCAGATGAGAGAGGGTTGTGCTCCTGCAGTGGAGACAAAATAACCTGATGATGATGATGATATAATTCCTAATAGTACATTTTTCACGACAAAAGAAAGGTCTTGTTCACACAGTATAATAACTACTGAAGAATTTAGTGTTGATCTTAATAAATTAATGCTGAAAGACAATTAAAACCACAAAGAAGCTGCAAACGTTCACAAAAGACTTGTAAGTAGTTACTGAGCCACGTTGGCACAATAAACAACAACTGGAAACGTAAACGCAAACTTTTAGACAAACATCAAAGCGACCCAAGACGTTTCGGACAATTTACATGTTGTAATTTTAATTAGGATTCCGCAGACCGCAGCTCGAGTCGCCAACAGCCGGCGAGGGACGGTCCGCACAATAGGCCTACGGGACCCTTGGGAATAGTTTCACCTAATGTTAATTTAATCCAAGACGGGACAATCCTGAAAGGGTTAAAAGTTGTGACTTTACGTCTTATGTTTGAAGTTACAGTTGTTCACACTGGGCGACTCAAGGATCTGGAAACAAACCGTTAAGCAATCCTTCATTATAATTCATAATTAGAAAAAACTTCTGCAGGTAAACAATTTACAACAGAGCAATCTGCAACTGATCCCGATTAAAGACCGAGCAGACGTTACAGCACCAGACTCCTAGATTAGAATAGGGCCACCAATATTTCCGTGGGTGACTTCAAGGCCACTAAAGGTTTGCACCAGGGACGTAAGCAGCGTTCTATTGAGTATATTGAGATTATTGCTTCGCCTGGCAAGCGTGGTCATCATCAGGTTATTTTTGTCTCCACTGCAGGAGCACAACCCTCTCTCATCTGCCGGAGACAGACGGAGGATTCGGCCTACACTCCCCGCGCTGGCCAGACGGGTTGGGGAGGCCTGATTGATGTTTTATAATGTATTAACTTAGTCGCCTTGTACGAGATCCACGGGAAGAGTAGGAGTGGTCCTATTCTACTCAGGGAAGGCGTATGTTCAACAGTTATGAAGACATTATAAACGTCGTGTTATAACAAAGTCTTTGCTGTTGCCAGCGTTTTGAGAGGGATGACCTGTTACCACCAGATTAAACGATATGGATCTTTGCATTAACCATTCCAACTACCTGACTATGAAAATAAGACGTGTTGTCACGCTTGAGCTGTGTAGCTAATAAAACCCAAGACATGAACAAAGAATAAGATAGTTTTATTAAAGATTTAGATGGGTCGTGATCGACCGCCCTGATGGCAGTTTCTAGGTTTGGTCGAGCTTCAGAGGTGTTCCGCTACTGGCCTGGCTGTCCCTGCTGTAGTGTGGACGGTGACTGCAGGAGTCTCCGATGAGGGCTAGGTGCTGGCTCTGCAATGAGTGTCCGCAGCTCGTCCAAGGGGTCCAAGGCCAAACGGTGTAGCGGAGAGTGTAGGTCAACGATGTGAAGAGAGCTTCAACGTTAACTTCGACGTTAACTTAGACGTTAACTTAGAACGTTAACTTAGAACCCTGGAAGATTTAGCGGGATTAGATCCTCTTCCAGTGAGTCTCCATGCATCCACCTTTCCACACCATTGCAAGTAAGCTGGGCCATGATGGGTGGTTTGATTGTGGCGATACATGGAGATTAGAAACGGAATAGCACAGTGGTAGGAAGGTGAAAATAGAACATGACATAAAGAACCAAAGAAAACAAGTGGAAAACATACACAGATCAGAACAGAATTTATGAAAAGAGTTTTACAAGGCCAAATTAACAAATAGGTAAATATCAGTTCACACTTACCCAACAGCGGGGGTCTAAATTAACTGAATTTAGTGTTTAATATAGGGAACACTATTTATTGAGTAATTAAGGCTTTTTAGGTGGTTTTAGGGCACCAAGGAATAAATTAAAATCTGACAGTACGAAACAGCTGTTCGTTTTTTCTCTTGAGATTTGAAATGACCGAGTGAAGTCAGTGACGTTTCGCGTCGCCGCGTAGGGGTTGCCGCTTCTACGGTTGATACCGATTATCGATTAAAAGTGAATCGAGAATCGATTGTGTTGAAATCGCGATTAACGTAAATTAAAAGAGATTCACGTTACAGATTCGCCTCTCCCCTCCAGGATTTTACTTCCTATGAAGAAAAAATCCGAAACTAACTAAATAAAGGAAAAATTCAACCTAATAATCACGCCGTTCTTGTTGTACTTTACCTAGGTTATAAGTAAATTCTAACGATAATGTAAATAAGAAGAACTACTCTTACCATTCATACATCAACAAAACATTCTTCAACTTTCAAAATTCATCTTTCTAACTAACCTCAATATTTATTGATTAATACGAGGCACCAAATCATAAATAAAGGCAACTGACATATTGATCTGTTGACTTAAAGTAAATCTTCCGTTTTTCAAAAACAAAAATAGGTAACAATCATCGACGCGACTATCGGTGAGGAAAAAATTACAAAATTTTGATAAAAATATCTGCTCTGTTCTGACAATTTGAAACTAATTTTACAACGTCTGAGTGCATACCCGGCCAGAAGTAGCGTAGAGCCAAGCGAAGGTAAGTTTTGTGAATTCCCAAATGACCTGCAGTAGGTTCATCGTGGTTTTCAGAGATCACTTTCTCACGTAGTTCGCTAGGAACTACCTCTTTCCATGCAAACTCAGCAGTAGGAGGAGACTTGTTTTGAGTTATGTCATAGAGCCAATATACTTGGGGCACAACTCAAATTTCCTCCAGAAATCTACTCCTAGTAGTAAGAGAGTTTCAATTTGTGGAACTAGATAACGCTTGATAATGTTAAAAGCGTTTTCAAAGTGTATCGGTAGATTCATGTAACCTATGCTTTTTAAATTTTGACCACCAGCAGCAATAACACTAATTTCATCGCCATTGTTAATGGTTAGACCTACGTTTAATAATTCCTGATGGGAATTATTGCCAAGAATCGATACCGCAACACCAGAATCTAATAAACCGCAAGCATTTAAATCAAAGTAGTAGCAAAAGTAAGTAGTTTATGAGAAGGTATGCTTCTTGCTGTTGAAAATTCGTTTAAGCGTTGAATAAAAGCACGTGCACACGTTTTGCCGTTGAATTTTAGTTTTGACAAATTTTAATTAGTAGTTAAATTTTAGTTTTGACAAATTTTAGTTTTGACAAATTTTAATTTTGACAAATTTTAGTTTTGACAAATTTTAGTTTTGACAAATTTTAGTTTTGACAAATTTTAGTTTTGACAAATTTTAGTTTTGACAAATTTTAGTTTTGACAAATTTTAGTTTTGACAAATTTTAGTTTTGACAAATTTTAGTTTTGACAAATTTTAATTAGTAGTTAAATTTTAGTTTTGACAAATTTTAGTTTTGACAAATTTTAATTAATAGTTAAATTTTAGTTTTGACAAATCAGACAGTCCTTTATCACAACTTGACGTTGTACATGCCATAACATTAGGGGTCATAGTCCCAGCAGCATCTGTGTCATCATCTTTGTCTAGTGCGTCACCAGGCGGTTTTATATTTTTAAGTTTGTATTTAAGCGATTCGAATCGATTTACACAATCCGACAATATCTGAAGTCCTTCCGCGCAAGTAGAGCAATCAATTCTGCTAATTCTGTATTTTAAATGCAGTGTTAAATTTTGAGCTCTCAATAAAATATTCCTATCAAAACATAAACTTAATTGTGCTACTAAATCGTCAAGTTTCAGCAATGTTTCCTTAACTGCTTCCAGATCAGTAACAGGACCGAATGGTGAAACAAGAATATCCTCCGAAGGATGTAACGCAGCTATTTTCACAATCTGTTTTCGCAATTGTTCAACCGTAGATGCGGGAGTTTCCCCACGGATTGCAACTTCATACGCCAACTCTGCTTTTTGCAAAGACAGAAACTTAATATCGCCCATGTCGACAAAAGCAAGGAATAAACAAAAATATCAGATATCAAACTCGTTTGGGCAAATGTGAACGATACAAATAAATAAAGCACTATTACTACTCCGCTCTGTAACAATGTAGTGATAACAGAGTTGTTTTTTTTTTTAAATGAAAATATAAATAAGAATGAAAATGAATGAAATAAAGCAAAGCCAAAACAAAAATAAAAATTGCAACTAAAAATTAAATATGCAAAATAAAAATAACCGATAACCAAAATGTAGAATGTTTACAATAATAGATTCGATTAATTTAAAGAGAATCGATTACAAAACATAAAAATATATCGATTAACAATCGTTATAAAGAATCGATTATAAATTATCGAAAGGGTAGGAACGTCACTAGTGTTCACTTTTTTTACATTTGAAGGTAATTTCAATTTAAAACAAAAAAAATTTTACAACAGTTACAAAACAATTTACACTCTAAAACTTGGTTATCAAGCACACAAATAAAGAAAGCAAAAATAAAAGTAAAAAAACAAAACTTTACAATGTGTATGCGCACAATGCAAACTACTCAAAAAGCTCAACAAAACTCAAAAACTGACCATCAAAACCACGTTGTAGGCGCCACTGTCACGCTTGAGCTGTGTAGCTAATAAAACCCAAGACATGAACAAAGAATAAGATAGTTTTATTAAAGATTTAGATGGGTCGTGATCGACCGCCCTGATGGCAGTTTCTAGGTTTGGTCGAGCTTCAGAGGTGTTCCGCTACTGGCCTGGCTGTCCCTGCTGTAGTGTGGACGGTGACTGCAGGAGTCTCCGATGAGGGCTAGGTGCTGGCTCTGCAATGAGTGTCCGCAGCTCGTCCAAGGGGTCCAAGGCCAAACGGTGTAGCGGAGAGTGTAGGTCAACGATGTGAAGAGAGCTTCAACGTTAACTTCGACGTTAACTTAGACGTTAACTTAGAACGTTAACTTAGAACCCTGGAAGATTTAGCGGGATTAGATCCTCTTCCAGTGAGTCTCCATGCATCCACCTTTCCACACCATTGCAAGTAAGCTGGGCCATGATGGGTGGTTTGATTGTGGCGATACATGGAGATTAGAAACGGAATAGCACAGTGGTAGGAAGGTGAAAATAGAACATGACATAAAGAACCAAAGAAAACAAGTGGAAAACATACACAGATCAGAACAGAATTTATGAAAAGAGTTTTACAAGGCCAAATTAACAAATAGGTAAATATCAGTTCACACTTACCCAACAGCGGGGGTCTAAATTAACTGAATTTAGTGTTTAATATAGGGAACACTATTTATTGAGTAATTAAGGCTTTTTAGGTGGTTTTAGGGCACCAAGGAATAAATTAAAATCTGACAGTACGAAACAGCTGTTCGTTTTTTCTCTTGAGATTTGAAATGACCGAGTGAAGTCAGTGACGTTTCGCGTCGCCGCGTAGGGGTTGCCGCTTCTACGGTTGATACCGATTATCGATTAAAAGTGAATCGAGAATCGATTGTGTTGAAATCGCGATTAACGTAAATTAAAAGAGATTCACGTTACAGTGTAAGGGTATTTTTTTTATTATTTTTCAATAAAGGCCCCTGCAACTGTAAATCACTTATTATAGTTATTAATACGTGATATCAGACCGTTAAGATTATATTTTCTAATTTGGTCTTGAAAATTGTCAACTACAGGAGTCTTCTGTTCTCTTTGTTTGTTGAAAATCTGCATCCGCTAAAGTTTTTCTTCAGATTTCTGAATAGAAAATATTCGCAGAGGGTTGAATCTGGACAAAAAGGCACGTGGTTGATCTCAGTCCGATCAGAATGATCCATGTGGACAGAAACATTGTCGTCTAAAATCGAGGGAAGAGGGAAGAAGGGTAAGGGAAGAGGGAAGAGGGAAGAGGGAAGAGGGAAGAGGGAAGAGGGAAGAGGGAAGAGGGAAGAGGGAAGAGGGAAGAGGGAAGAGGGAAGAGGGAAGAGGGAAGAGGGAAGAGGGAAGAGGGAAGAGGGAAGAGGGAAGAGGGAAGAGGGAAGAGGGAAGAGGGAAGAGGGAAGAGGGAAGAGGGAAGAGGGAAGAGGGAAGAGGGAAGAGGGAAGAGGGAAGAGGGAAGAGGGAAGAGGGAAGAGGGAAGAGGGAAGAGGGAAGAGGGAAGAGGGAAGAGGGAAGAGGGAAGAGGGAAGAGGGAAGAGGGAAGAGGGAAGAGGGAAGAGGGAAGAGGGAAGAGGGAAGAGGGAAGAGGGAAGAGGGAAGAGGGAAGAGGGAAGAGGGAAGAGGGAAGAGGGAAGAGGGAAGAGGGAAGAGGGAAGAGGGAAGAGGGAAGAGGGAAGAGGGAAGAGGGAAGAGGGAAGAGGGAAGAGGGAAGAGGGAAGAGGGAAGAGGGAAGAGGGGAGAGGGGAGAGGGGAGAGGGGAGAGGGGAGAGGGGAGAGGGGAGAGGGGAGAG
Organism: Esperia sulphurella; assembly: GCA_947086405.1. NCBI lineage: Eukaryota > Metazoa > Arthropoda > Insecta > Lepidoptera > Oecophoridae > Esperia > Esperia sulphurella. The sequence continues at coordinate 16,684,278 of OX352266.1, forward strand.
GGGAGAGGGGAGAGGGGAGAGGGGAGAGGGGAGAGGGGAGAGGGGAGAGGGGAGAGGGGAGAGGGGAGAGGGGAGAGGGGAGAGGGGAGAGGGGAGAGGGAAGAGGGAAGAGGGAAGAGGGAAGAGGGAAGAGGGAAGAGGGAAGAGGGAAGAGGGAAGAGGGAAGAGGGAAGAGGGAAGAGGGAAGAGGGAAGAGGGAAGAGGGAAGAGGGAAGAGGGAAGAGGGAAGAGGGAAGAGGGAAGAGGGAAGAGGGAAGAGGGAAGAGGGAAGAGGGAAGAGGGAAGAGGGAAGAGGGAAGAGGGAAGAGGGAAGAGGGAAGAGGGAAGAGGGAAGAGGGAAGAGGGAAGAGGGAAGAGGGAAGAGGGAAGAGGGAAGAGGGAAGAGGGAAGAGGGAAGAGGGAAGAGGGAAGAGGGAAGAGGGAAGAGGGAAGAGGGAAGAGGGAAGAGGGAAGAGGGAAGAGGGAAGAGGGAAGAGGGAAGAGGGAAGAGGGAAGAGGGAAGAGGGAATGGGGAAGGCGGAAGAGGGGAGGGGGGCGGGAATTAACGCTTACTAAGTTTCAACTTTATTTAATTCTGTAGTCCACGTTAGCGGAGCCGCGGGCATGCTAGGAAAAGATAATTTACCAAGCAACTAACAAATGTCGATTTTCATTGATACAGAGAGAATGAGAACCGAAGGTCGATACGGAAAATATCAAATATCAGTAGCACAATGTAGACACGATGTTTCTGGCCACGTGTTAAGCTGGCAGTATATAATTAAGGCGAATAATTCACGACCCCCACTTAACCGGACTGACCCGTCCCCACCCCGGGTGGTGACAACTGCCGCCTTAACCTGCGCCCCCACCGTCTTACCAACTTTATAGTTCAGCGGGAAATTCAAATACAAGCTCTAAAGGTTGTTAAACGTTTATAAACAACAACAATAATTACGAGAACTTTTAATAACAAGAACAATTAATAATGACAATAAATAAGTATAAGTAGAGACATAATTTATAATACCACAGGCTTTTCGGTGAAGGAAAACATCGTAAGGAAACCTGCATATGCCGGAGAAAAAATTCTGAGGCATATGTGAAGTCCACCAAATCGGCTTGGGGCACCGTTGGTGGTCAGGGGTTTGGCACAAAAGATCCTGAAGGGTGAAGTGTCGCCAGGTCTTCCTGGCCCCCTAAGAAGATAAAATAAGTAGAGACATAATGTTAATTTTGATCTGCGTGGACAACTTGACATCACAAATTATTATGTATTTCCTATTCCTGATAAAGTATCCAACGATTAAACTCAGGGTGTAATTAAGCGCAGGGTGGGACGCCCCGCCGCGGAGGACCGGGTGTGGTGGCGTTCATTGGGGAAGGCCTATGTCCAGCAGTGGACGTCTAGGGGCTGACATGATGATTAAACTCCATATGACTACCTTTAATTTTCTACCAGGATAGCATCAGTTACACAGAGTCTAAGAATAACAATGTGTTAATAGCGTACAGTCGCCTGCACGTGAGGTGTATGAAATATTGTGAAAAACATTGTGCGGTATAAAACCAGGGAATTTAAAGAAGAGGCGACACACGAAATATGTTTATAAGAAGCAACGTGCTTTGATTTATAAGGATTCGTGGGATATAACACGGGGTGAACAGTCTTTGGTACAACGCACAAGCGGCAAGCGATGGCAAAGAGAGCATCTGAAAATATGCAAGTATATGTAGTTGAAAGATAACTAGCTATAGTTAGTGTAAATTGGTTTAGTAAAAACCTGTGATTTATGAAAAATACAGGTCACACAGAACGCAAACTAGTTACTTATAGAATCAAAATAAAATATTACTTTGTAAGAAAGTCTATAATAGACGATTATATGAATGACAAAGATATTGTCTAGTATTAATGTGGCTTCAGCCTCTCAAAACTATTTTAAACTGGGTTCGCAAACTTGATTTTTAAAGAAGTTTTGCTGGTAGTTAGTAGCGCAGTTTCTTCTTCACAGCGCTAACAACTAGGAAGCTGTGTGCTAATGTGCAATAAAGGATTTTAACTTTGCATTAATTCATCATCAGCTGAAATACGTCCACTGCTGAACGCAGTGGGCTGTCCATTGGGGGATTTGCCAAAATCAGCACGCATGGTAGGCGGATTGGTGATCGCAGTAATGTTCTTAATATATCCAGGAGAACGCTTCTGTTGTTAAGTACTTGGTGCTGTACCTAAGTCGCCTTGACGATATCCACAAGAAGTTGGGGGTGGTCCTATTCTAAGCCTGGAATCAGAAAAGAGCACTATCTGTCTCACTCAGTATAATATGATATGTATGTTTATTATAAGTATTTATTTACTATATGTATGAGTATATGTGTAAAGTAGTTTCAGTATTTAGTTATTATGTAGTATATTATGCACTTTTTGCCCCCTCGCTCTTAGTGCCTTGTCTCACACTCTGTAAGGTTGGCTGGAAGAGATCTCTTTTAGAAATAAGCTCGCCTTTGTACACAAAATTTGTAACTGTATTTACTTTTAAAATTCGTGCAATAATGAATATATAATCATTTGCAGAGGTTCCATGTAAAATGTCCATGGTGGAACAAATAAGATATTTTTAGTGCTACCATTGTTTTGCAATGAATCTGTCAGCTTAACCCTTACGCCGCGGGCGAAGTGTTTGCGAGTCACAAAACTGCAAGATTTATCCCCGGACCGGCTTCAAACTCATTAGACGAGAACTCGTGGGCTCACACCCAATCTACTTTGCCTTTTTTAGCGAACGCCAACAACACCGCTGAAATAAAGCCGAAGCCTTCAGCGCCTTAGCGATGAAAACTTCGTGGCATTTTCCTTTGCGTCATACGTGGTCACCGGAAATTTCCGCATTTATATAAGAGTGAACCAATTTTTTATTGTATAATGTTTAGTAGCGATATACATACACACTTCATTTGCACAAATTATTAGTTTTACATACTTCATTATCTATATTTTTTCTTTAATTTCTAAATTATCATATCTTTCTTAGTTTATTCGTTATCCTATCGTTTGTTTTTTCACAGCTTAATTCCTATTTTATTATAATAGGAATTAAACTGTGTACAAAGGCGGACGTACCCCACTTAGGGATCTCTTCCAGTCAATCTTAGAGTAACCGAAAGGACAAATTTTGATAAAAAAATGTACTATATATGTACTTGTTTTTAATTTTTTTTATAATGTTTTGTTTATAATGTTGTTTATAATTTTCTACATCGTGGTTACTAAACCCCCATAACTCATAGTTTGCATTCTGCGGGTACCTTCCACCTTTTATTTATTGTCGGGACCTGCGCGAGACGTAACGTCCGGGGGGCTATTACCAACACTGGGGGATCACAGTCGTTCGAAAACAATTTGAGAAAAATTAAGAAACGTTTATGTCGTTTTGGGGTGGGGTAGAGATTATTGTAATATTTAAAATTTACATAGAAGTTCTGGTCAAATCGCTGTGTGCAGAATCGCACCTTTTTATAATATATTATTGGTTTTCTATCAAAACAGAAATTATTTTTATTTAATAGTTTATTGTACACACAAATATACAAAAAACAACACATGGAAAAGAAAATTATACAAAAGGATAAGCTTATTTCTAAAGAAATTTCTTCCAGCTAACCTGCGGTAATCACTCTACAATAATAGTTTTATTCACTGACTTAGCAAGGGATGCTTATTCTCTTCACAAAGGTCCTTCATTGAGAATCATCATCTACTGAAATACGTCTACTGGAAAGTAAGCCTCCTCAATAGAATGCAATCACCACGCTTGGCAGGCGGATTAGTGTTCTTAATATACACAGGAGAACGCTGCTTCACGTCCCTGGTGCAATCCACTAGTCGCCTTGACGACACCCACGTGAAGATTTGGGTGGCCCTATTCTAAGCCGGGGACCATGCTATCTACATATTATATGCATACTTTAGTGTAAGTGTATATTCGTTGGGTACGTTTCTTCTATAATTTTTGGTACTAAACGCATTATACCAGTCCTTTTAGTTACTCTAAGGTTGACTGGAAGAGATCCCTAAGTGGGATAAGTCCGGCCTTTGTACACAACTTTATTATTTATTTATTTTTGTTGTTGTTAATTTTGGTACAATAAAGCGTTTACGGCAAATAAACAACGACAAGTATGCCGCGTGGTTTCCGGTAGAGTAGAATAGGACCACTCCAACTCTTCACGTGGATGTCGTACAAGGCGACTGAGGGAATACATTATAAAACATCAATCAGGCCTCCCCAACCCGTCTGGCCAGCGCGGGTAGTGTAGGCCAAATCTCCGCCAGATTGGCACTACTATACGACGTAGCCTTCTGCTACTCCGTCACAGCTCACTGCGTCACAAAGGCGCCAATACGTCCGTGGTGTTCAACTAGGTGGCCAGGCTTATCTTGGCCACTCCAAACCACCACTTTGGTCATCGTTTCATTGCTACACTCCCATTTGCTAGAGAGGAAGTGGGAACTCTCTTCCTACTTTGACTCTTTACTTCTTTAATTAAATTTGTCTGGGGCCCAAGGTAGCGTAAATTCATGACCTGGGACTTGCCCTACCTTCACTGGTAGGTGTCTTTGCAGTTACCTCCGTTGATCCTCGCTTAGAGGAGTTGCGGGGGGGGAGAATGGTGAGGAGGCGGGAAATGTCTCCGGCAGATGATAGAGGGTTGTGCTCCTGCAGTGGAGACAAAAATAACCTGATTATGAAAGCGTTTACATACATACATAGGTACTACAAATAGATTCAACTAAAATCGTTACTAATTACATGCTGCGCGCATAGAGCTGTAAAGGCAACGATCTCTATGTACTGCTAGATGGAGCGTTCCAAACAATCGCTCTGTTCCACGCAAGTAGCCACAACTCTTTCACATTCACAATGAAACTTGTGGAGTTACTACGCAGAACATTTAATTATTACTAAATATTGACGCTACGGTTAAATAATGTCAATATTTAGTAAATAATTAAATGTTCTGAGTAGTAACTGCACAAGTTTCAAAGTGAATGTGAAAGAGTTGTGGCTACTTGCGTGGAACAGAGCGATTGTTTGGAACGCTCCATCTAGTAGTACATAGAGATCGTTGTGTACAGTAGAGCATGCCATAGTAGTGACAAAAAACAGAGCAGGCAGAACAAAAGAATCATTTACACGTAACTAAGAAGGAGAGACATTAAAAAAGCCATAAACACCATTGTACCCTCGTAAGTCGACGCTGTATTTTTCACTCTACATTTTTATGAAGAACCTCGGACCACTAATATGCAAATCGAGCACCGTTACTTCTTATTCCACTATTAAATGTTATTTGTAGGCGAAATTAAAAACATGGAACCGAAATACAAAGCGTGCGCTCTCCGCAGACAATTGTAATGCAAATAAGAGCTGCTTACCACCTCGCGCGAGCCAAATTGCCAAGTCCGGCTCGGGCCATTCTGGGTTCCGTGGGAATTATTTAATTTTGAAAAGCTTGCGTCTACAATCCATATAAAAAGACGTGGAAATCTGAAACCGCTAGAGTCATTATGAAAACTTTACAGAAATAATTTTTTAAATGATGAGTAGTTTGATGTAAGAATATGCCATCCAATCCTTTATTAAAACAAAGAATCACCCAGTTCCACTATATAAATAAATAATAACATTAAAATAGCCTGTTATTTCATATCCTCAAGTTAGCATAGTTAAAATTTCATTTTACAATCATGCAGATCAATAAAATTATTTAATAAATAAAATCGTCAACTTCGCGTGTTTGTCTGTTTGTCTGTGAGTTTGTGCACGCATCACTTAAAAACTACTGAACGGATTTTGATGGACTTTCCACAGAAACATGGGGCTTAACTTAACTTAACATTTAGTCTTTATTTATAATAGTATTTCCGTACTATTCAGATTGCGATGAGTTTGGACTACATTTGGAGCTGGTAGTGGGAGTGGGAGTAGCGGGGGCGCGGGCGTGGGCGTGGGAAATGGGGAGTGGGTGTGGTAGTTGGATAGGGATTGAGAGCGGATTCTGTAGTTCACGCGAGCGGAGCCGCGGGCACAGCTAGTTTTTAATAAATTAATTATTATAATAAATAAATAAATTTTATTATTGTTGTTGTTGTGATTTTTGGTACAATAAAACATTTACATACATACATTTCTATATTATTCCCTCTGTATAATGGAATGATATCGGTAAAACTGCTAAGGGGCTACTTCGCAAAAATCGAAATCAAATTTCGCATAATAGACATATCACACTCATGTATTTTTTTATTTATTTATGCCAATACCAGAACGCAGCAGCCGTACGTTTTTCCATTTGGAAGAGGGACCCCAAAAAGGGCGCAGGAAAAATCGACGCTCTTACGTAGGAATTTATAATATACTTTTTTATTTGGAGTTAAGTGTTGTGGAGCTATAAAGGGCCAGCAAATGACGCAATATCGGCGCAGGGGGGAAGGGGGGGCGTGGCTGAGAAATGACGTTATTATTTATGTTAATTCCAGCGCTAAATGACGTCTTACGTGTTCGCGGTACCTTTTTGCCACCCCCGCGCCTGCAGGGTTAATGTCTTTATTAACGAGTGATAGTGAATTCCAATTGTTATATACTTGCTTAATAAATTGTAATTTATAAGTAATAATTAGTAATAAAATAATAATAATGACATTATTAAGAGCAATTTTCATCATCATCATCACTCGAAATACGTCTACTGCTGAACGTAAGCCTCCCCAATAGAATGCCACTTTTGGTGGGCTATTGAGTTTTTTTTTTCTCTAAGGACCCTCGATATTTATATTTCGAGGACCTTGTAAAAACTCTTTATTGTAAAATAAATTATTTCTTCAAATAAACATACACTTTTCCAGTAATCTTTTTTTTCTTTATTATTGTATTTTTCCATATTCACCTTTTTGTTTTCCTCCCGTTTAGCATGTCCGTTGCCTTTCATATGCCAATTAAGAATTTTTCCAAATATATACTTTTCTCCTTTCCTCCTTCCCCTTTCAAATTCCTCCCAATTGTCGGGGGATTTGCTATAATCACCACACTTAGCATGCGGATTGGTGAACGCGGTAATGATTTTAACATACACAGGAGAACGCTGACGCTGACGCTGAAGAATTGCCCATCCCTCATGATCAGAAGATGGTGCAATCCCTCAGTCACCTTGACGGCACCCACGGGCAGACTGGGGGAGGCCCTATTTTAAGCCGGGAACATGGCAAGCGTGAACCACATTATTATTTCATCTATTAGATACTAGCTGTTGCCCGCGACTTCGTTCGCAGAATCATAAGTTATATCTCGAGATATAAGTGGCAAGAGACCGGGTTATTCCTTCTAACCTAAACTTATGGAATACAATTCTAGTAACTAAATTACAATAAAATTTAAAACAATAATGTCTGGAAGAAATCACTGTTAGTGATTATCTATGTTTTACAAAGGACTTTCATTTGCATTTTTTAAATTGTAATCAAAAACATTTCCAATAATTACTTAAAACTAGCTTTTGCCCGCGACTTCGTCCGCGTGGACAACTTAACATCACAAATTATTATGTATTTCCCGTAGGAACGGGATGTTTTTTCGAGATAAAAACTATCCTATGTGCTATTTCAGGACCTAAACTATATGTGTGCCAAGTTTCATCCCGATCCGTGCAGTGGTTGAAGCGTGATCAAACACCAAACGTTCGCATTTATAATATTAGTAGAATGAGTAGGATGTTATCTTTTATTTTAGTTTAAAATTAGTACTACGTAATGAAGTATGAAACTCGCCGCCCTCCACCAGATTTAACATCGCCCGCAAAATAGAGCACGCTTGGCAGTACTCACTATTGAGCTGCGCCAATGCCGAGAATTGACGTTTTCAGTTAAGAATAACGTTGTATCTTACTTGATAGCACTGGGTGCACGAGCCAGCCCTACTATTATTTACGCACACACACGCACTTGTACGCACAGGCTGTTGCGCCTGTAGTAGTAGTAGGTTATTAAATCTGTTCGCTTGTGTGGAATGTCGGGGTTGGTACTAGTCAGCCCCTAGACGTCCACTGCTGGACATAGGCTTTCCGGCCCTTTGACCTGCCTCCAGAGAGGCAATACAGCGAGAATGGTACGGCCACAGACTATACCAACAGCCTACATTGGTAACTGCGGATGTTCGTCATCAGTGTAGTAAGTGCCAGATATATCTGCACAAAAGTACATTCACCCCTTCCAAGAAGTCGAATAACTCACGAATAATAAACGGAACGCGTTGCCCAATCATCATATCAGCCCTTAGACGTCCACTGTTGGACCTAGGTCTTCCCCAATGAACGCCACAACACCCGGTCCTCCGCCCTCCGCATCCAGCCGCTTCCGGCCACCTTCTTCAGGTCGTCGGTCCACCGGGGCATCCCACACTGCGCGTGCCGATCCGAATGGACTAGTGTGTCATTGTTAAAAAAAAATACAATCCCTAATTTTTTTTTATTCAACAAATTTTACAATATATACATTACAGTAATGTCCACAGAAATGGAAGACCATTTGTATGTGAACAGAGCGCTCACGTGATCAGTACATTAGTCTACACCCATCGTAAAGAAGTGCTTGTACAGCTTAATTAAACAGCTTTTCCATTTTAAAACGCACGTAACAATATTTTGATAACGCATTCATATCAAAAGTCTAAAAGCAGCTCGTTTAACTACAAAGCCTCCCATATGCCAGCCCTGCGTCTCCCACAGCCTCGCTTCGCCCCTGCCCGCACAAAACGCAACTTTTCCACAAGTCACGGCGGTAATTGTGCCACTTTACATAATGTCTATTTTAGTACTGCTGGCATTTTTCAAAACGCCCGCCCTAATGAGTCGTGAAGGGCCCGCTGATGTCTCGGTAATGTACAACAAGGTGCGGGCTGCAAACTTTTATTTGCCACTGATGGCACTCATTTAGCAAGCACTTTAAACCTCCGCTAATCTGCATTGTAATTTTGTTTAGATTTAAATCCTTTGCTGAGCTAAAGGAATATGGTATCAAAGAATATAGGAGCTGTGGTCAAAGACCTATTTACTGAATGCAGACCATTCTAATAACCTAAAAAGGGCAGACAGTCTGAGAATTGACTTGAACAATTATGTACATTGTTACTTTAATGTACACAAATAAAAGTACATAAATAGGTACTCTACATTCTAAGTTAATTAATAGACCGCTTGCCGTGTGGTTTCCGGTAGAGTAGAATAGGACCACTCCAACTCTTCCCGTGGATGTCGTACAAGGCGACTAAGGGAATACATTATAAAACATCAGTCAGGCCTCCCCAACCCGTCTGGCCAGCGCGGGGAGTGTAGGCCAAATCCTCCGTCGGTCTCCGGCAGGTGAGAGAGGGTTGTGCTCCTGCAGTGGAGACAAAAATAACCTGAAAAGGATGATGATGAATCTGCATTGTATCTTATCTTCCTAGGGGGCCAGGAAGACCTGGCGACACTTCGACCCTTCAGGATCTTTTGTGCCAAACCCCTGACCACCAACGGTGCCCCAAGCCGATTTGGTGGGCTTCACATACGTCTCAGAATTTCTTCTTTGGCATATGCAGGTTTCCTTACGATGTTTTCCTTCACCGAATAGCCTGTGGTATTATAAATAAACCGTACTTAAGTTTCGTAAAACGCATTGGTACGGGCGGGGTTTGAACCCACGACCTCATGAACGTGAGGCGAGTGCACAACCAACCGGCTACCACGGCTCTATCTGCATTGTAATTTTATTTAGATTTAAATCCTTTGCTGAGATAAACTCAACAGGAAATATGGTATCAAAGAAGATAGGAGGTGTGGTCAAAAAACTATTTACTGAATACAGACCATTCACAATAACCTAAAAAGGGCAGTCAGTCTGAGAATTGACTTGAACAATTATGTACATTGTTACTTTAATGTACACAAATAAAAGTACATAAATAGGTACTCTATATATCTGTACTCTATTCTAGTGTACTTTAGCTACTTCCACAGTATCATGGCATACGGTATCCTACTGTGGGGTCAAGCAGCAGATATAGAGACCATTTTTATCATGCAAAAAAGAGCAGTTAGGGCAATCTATAATCTGCGTTGTAGAGACTCATTAAGAGAAAAGTTTAAAGAAATAAGCATATTAACAGTAGCTGGTCAATTCATTTTAGATAATATTTTATATGTCAGAAAAAATGTATCTCTCTTTTTGAGGCACTGTGACAATAATAGTTATAATACAAGAAATAAAAATAAACTTGTTTTACCAGGGTTAAGACTAAGTAAGGTCAGTAAATCGTTCACGGGGCAATGTATACGCTTCTCCAACAAACTACCAGAGGAAATCTTAAATATGACGGACAGAAAGTTTGAGATTCACATTAAAAAACAACTTTGTAAGAAAGCCTATTATAAAATAAACGATTATTTGAATGACAAAGATGCCTGACACTAATGTGAATTCAGCTTCGCAAAATCTTTATTAATTGTATGCAAACTTGATTTTTAAAAGATGTGTTGCGTGAAGTTTGTTGCGCCGTTTCTTCTTCACAGCGCTAACACCTAGGAAGCGGTAGTCGATAAAAAAAATGACGTGTATAAATGTACCAAGTGTACTCATATGCAATAAATGATTTTGACTCTGACTTTGACTAAGTTAATTAATAGGTCAGGGGCTAGGTTGAGGTAGTTGTCTGTCCGGTGCTGTCCAGACGAGTCACGGGTATGCGATCCCGGCTCACAGATTTATTGTTACTACAATATCATTCTTTGTTTTCACCCAAAAGTATGAAACAATGTACCAAAACTACATCTGTACCAAGTTTCATCAAAATCGCTGAAAGACACATCTCAAGCTGTGTAAATGCTCATTCATGGGCGACAGCTGTTTTCTGATGGACTGAATCAATAAGCAAAAGGGTGGTTATTAGAAGCTTTATCCTAAGTTCTGCAATTGGGCACCCGCACTGTTAACTTGGTCGCCTCGACTCACTTCCCCGACTCTCGCGCGATACAAACCAAAGCCCAAGTTCCTACCAAATTAGACTTTATCACTATTAAGTAAGGTTCGCTGCTGTACCTGACTCTGAACTGACTGCAGAAGATTTATGGATACGTTAAGTGAACGCGATCGTCTTCCACTTTCGCTCAGCGCTGCATGCACTTAGCTGTTGCTATTTGAATATGTACCTACTGACGTGACGTCATTATCCCTGATCCCGGTGTTCCCCTGACTGGTTTTGACAGATTTTAAACATTAAACAAACAACAGACTTAAAATTCCAGACAAAATACTACTTAAAGCTCTAATCTTTATTTTTATTTAACTCTTTATTACACACAGATAAAACAAAAATAATACATTAAAAAGAAACACAAGTACACAGGGCGAACTCATCTCTGAGAGAGATTTCTTCCGGCAGACCCGCGAGAGAGATAATTAAAATAAGAGAGGCAGACATAGTGTGTACGTAAATAAAAAAAACATATACATACATACACTAATATAAACTATATACCCACTTACATAGATTGTAACCTACACGGTAAAAAAAATCTTTTTAGGTAAGCGAACGATTAGGATTACACAGGTGCTGTTCTGGATCGTCGTCATCAGCCGAATACGTCCACTGCTGAACACAAACCTCCCCAATTAAGTGAAAGCATCTTGCCGCAAATTCTAAACGAATCACCAACAAGTTTGGTGGACGACATCTTCATCATCATCAGGTTATTTTTGTCTCCACTGCAGGAGCACAACCCTCTCTCATCTGCCGGAGACAGACGGAGGATTTGGCCTACACTCCCCGCGCTGGCCAGACGGGTTGGGGAGGCCTGATTGATGTTTTATAATGTATTCCCTTAGTCGCCTCGTACGACATCCACGGGAAGAGTTGGAGTGGTCCTATTCTACTCTACCGGAAACCACACGGCAACAACATGCTGGGGGGCAATGCGATAAAGTAAAAGTTGCTATGATGTACTATCTTATGAAGGGGTTCAATCTGGCGAGCAGTAATACGACCTAGATGGTATCCATTCAAGTAAGTACTCGGAATATGAACGTAAATATTTTAGCAACAGAATAAGATTTGTATAAGTAGCGTCCCAACCATCCTACAAATATACCTACCCAGTGGTTTCAGTAACATGGCCTAGGAAAAAACACAAGTCATATAATATAATTTAAATAGATTAGATTAGATTTATTTATTTCACTTTTACATCTTAAAAATTCAATTTTACATGTCATTCTAATGTGGTAAAAGGGATCGTCATAAAATAAAATAATGTATAAATTACAATGTCAACAATTCAAATAATGTCATAGTATATAACATACTATCTATGTCAGTATATAATATTAAAATAAAAATTTCAAAATACACTTGGTATTAAATTATCACAAATTAAATTAAACGTCAGAGGGCCCACCAATATATATTTTTTAGAAAATTCATTTATGGAATAATATTCATTTTCCAACAAAAGGTTTTTCAGTCGTCGACTAAAAACTAAAATAAAAATAGAATTGATGGGCTGTCCAATGAGAGATTTGACATAATCACTATGCTGGGCAAGCGTGTGATTATAAAATGTTCTGTCTATCTTATACAGGCCATCCCACGTCTATGGGACACGAGGGGCAAGTATGTACTTGAAATATTGAGATTGGAAGATGAAGTCTTTAACTAAAAATATCTTCAGGATGTTTTTTACACATTTCTGTGATTTCCGGCTCAGGCAGGTTACTTATCAAACAACTTTGAATGCAGTTTAATTTATTTTAAAGTGGAGTTTTCTTTGAATAAAATTTCCTATATTTGAAGTACTGTGCCCCAATGGGACGACCAATATAATAATATGTCATCGTATTCTAATATTCCCTACAGTATAGTGCCACAACAAGACAGGGTTTAAGGTGCGTTCGGGCAATAAATATCAGTTTGGGGGGCGGCGCACGCGCGGCTTAAGGCCGGCCGCGGACGCCGCGCGTCGCGCCGCATTGTAAATGCGCAATTTGCGAACTTGGCGCACTTCACCAACTGCCCTTAAGATTTATCGCACTTTTTGAGCCTTTCCCCGGATTTGTGGACACCTTGCTTTATCCGCGACGACTTGGGCGATCATAATCTCACGCTGTCAAGTTTGGAAATGGGATTTTTTGGGTGTCAAAAGTTTTGAACTGTGCCTTTATCAGGTCAAAGTTTGGAATTGAAGGTAAATAGCTAAATAGCTAGCTTTTTATAATATCCTGTCTATTAACCAAATATCGGAATCAGGTAGTGTCATTTATATACTTACAACAAAATGTGTATGTCAATATGGATACTCTGGGAATTTTTCGAAATGTAATAAAAAAAATTGTTCATCATTTGTCATTCATTTTAGTATTACTCGAGAGTCAATTAACCAAACCACTAGGCAAACGAGGCGGTCTAATAAAATATTTTCCAAAGGAATGTCTTCGCCATAAGTAAATAAAAGCCTACCTAACTCCGATCTTGCTTATCAGTTATCAGACAGAATATTATAAAAAGGCTTAGCAGTCGCGCGTGTATGGTCGGCATCCGCTATTTACCTACAAAGGCAAGGTGTGTTGTGTGTTTACGCGCAGTGAAGATCCTCTGCAGGCCGTAAAACTGACGTAAACACCCGGTTCCGCTCGTTACTCGCCGCCGCCGGCCGCCTGCGGCCACCTGTTCCAGCGACCAACAAAGGGCTGGAGGTGCGTGCTGTCAAAGTCAATGGGAAGCTAATATACATGCCCATGCTTCTAAAATAAATGTAGATTCTGGAAAATTTACAAATTAATTAATTAATTACACATTTTCACAATCTCTCCTAGTGTAAATTTTCAGATAAAAACAGTCAAATAAGACGCCATATAAAAATACTAGCAAGTGCCCGCGACTTCGTCTGCGCAGGATTAGTATTTCGAGTAGCTTATATTAGCGTGGCGTAGAAAAGAACTAACATTATGACATTAAAATTATAATTTTATGGAGCACGCCAGAATAGCTCGCAGATGGTAGATTTTTTCCTACTTACTTGATATTTTGGACAATTCACACAATATTTCCCAGGAGAACGCCGCTAAAATCCCTTAGGCGCCTTGACCACACCCACGGGGAGATTGGGGGAGGCTCTATTCTATGCCGGGAACCACATGACAAACCTTTCAGATATAGTAAATTTTATGTAAAAAAATGCAATTTAAAAAACCAGTAAGACCAAAGTAACGTATGTACATACATATATTATTCATACATACACAATGCTCACGCCATGGGCCCAGAAGGGTAGGCAGAGACGATGCGTCGCCACTTTGCACAATCCCAATGTCGCAAAGTGGTTTTCCTTCTCCCGCTCTTCGTGATCACGTGATGTGTTGCGAACAACATCGGCGCCTTGTTGAGGTACCACGATGAGCTAGGGAAATAATGGTCCACCTTATCAGATACAATCATTATTATAATATTTTTAATATATTATACATACAAATTGCCGTGTGGTTTCCGGTAGAGTAGAATAGGACCACTCCAACTCTTCCCGTGGATGTCGTACAAGGCGACTAAGGGACTACATTATAAAATATCAATCAGGCCTCCCCAACCCGTCTGGCCAGCGCGGGGAGTGTAGGCCAAATCCTCCGTCTGTCTCCGGCAGATCCATTTGCTAGAGGGGAAGTGGGAACTCTCTTCCTACTTTGACTCTTTACTTCTTTAATTAAATTTGTCTGGGGTACAAGGTAGCGTAAATTCATGACCTGGGACTTGCCCTACCTTCACTGGTAGGTGTCTTTGCAGTTACCTCCGTTGATCCTCGCTTAGAGGAGTTGCGGGGGGAGAATGGTGAGGAGGTGGGAATGTCTCCGGAAGATGAGAGACGGTTGTGCTGCTGCAGTGGAGACAAAAATAATCTGATGATGATGATTCATACAAACCAAACCAATTCACCTCACAAAAGAATACTAAGAGTTATTCTCAACGACGCACGATGCGCATACACCCGGGTTTTCTTTATAAAAAAATACCTCAACTTTTACAAATAACTCCATAAATATTTACACGGAACCCGACCTTTTGTCGGGACGTCACCTTGACACTGTTTATTTGTACCGGCCCAGAAATAATACCGGTAAAAAATATCGCTAAGATATTTAAGGACTGTTTAAAGAGAAACATGTGGTGGCGAATTGTAACCTCATTCATGTAACGTAATCATAACACACTGCGGATTGTTTGTTACCATTTTTTGTTGGGAATGTTGAACCATTTGGCGTTAGTGTGATGTATAAACAAGTGAGGTTGCAGGTTGTCGCTACATTCAACCATTTATTTAATCCCACACTGAAAATAAACGACTGTTGATTTGAACAAGTTCTTGTCAACCGTGAACAGGCATATTATATGTCGAATATATAATGTACATCCTTATTCATTATTTTTATTTAATTTTTCCTAGTCATATGTATTATGCCGTGTGGTTTCCGGTAGATTAGAATAGGACCACTCCAACTCTTCCCGTGGATGTCGTACAAGGCAACTAAGGGAATACATTATAAAATGTCAATCAGGCCTCCCCAACCCGTCTGGCCAGAGCGGGGAGTGTAGGCCAAATCCTCCGTCTGTCTCCGGCAGATGAGAGAGGGTTGTGCTCCTGCAGTGGAGACAAAAATAACCTGATGATGATTTAGTTAGAGTATTGGAAAACTCCCCAAGTGTCCGGTTCTGATTTCATCCGTTTAAGATATCATACATACATACATACATACATAATGCTCACGCCTTGGTCCCAGAGGGGTAGGTAGAGACGATGGATCGCCATTTTACGCGATCCTGACATACCTCACAAGCCTCATTCACATTCATCGACCTTTTCACCTCCACCTCATTCTTGTCACTGCGGACCCCAGCCTATTAAGATATCATCATCAGCCGAAATACGTCCACTGCTGAACAAAAGTTTTCCCAGAACAATGCCACTTTTATGGGGTCCCTTAGTCGCCTTGTACGATATCCACGGGAAGAGTTGGAGTGGTCCTATTCTACTCTACTGGAAACCACACGGCAACCATACTCTAAATATAAACTCAGCACACATAGATATAAGTTGCAATAAACCCATTGTTCAATTTAAATAAGTTACCCTTGAGTTACCCGAAGTCAAAAGTCACGAGATGAAAACCGCAAAGAAAACCTCCAATAAAAAGAGATGTTATTCAAAACAGCTGAAGCTGGAACGTCTCCGTCGACCGCGACGTCTCGAGCCACGAACTTATTCCGAGGACATGCATTATTCAGGTACAGAGCTCCACAGAGATAAAGGACAAAGTGAAATGACCCTCAGGTTAATAGAAATGCTTTTAATGGTGTTTATGTTCCCCCTAGGTGGAGTGGTGTACTCCATGAGTGAGGTTATGAAATATGGATGGGTGTTTTATATTTGCTTTTAAATGGTGTTGTGAATTGCTGTGGGAATTATGGGCAGATCGTAATGTATTTGAAGCGACATGATGATGGTCTCAAGGTCCAAGTAAGGACCAGGTTTCAGTTAAATCTGACGAAAATTGGAAATGCATATAGAATTTTCATCAGACCTAACTAATATAACATCTCAGCCCTTGAAACTGTATAGGTACGTAGTCTTCAAATTGCAACCTTAACTTATGACTTTTAGGTGAATATTCGAGCATTCCAACCGCCGTCATTAACATCACCTTGAAAAGTTGAGGAGATAACGCCAGTTCATCGTCTTGTTGTACAAATAAGTTTCTAGGGCCCTTAATAAATAAAACCTTGCCACATGAACCAGATGACTGACATTGAAACTTAAACCCATTTTCTATGAAAATCTATTTGCATAGTTTCAGTTAATCATATAGAACCTAATTTCGTACTAGCTGTTGCCCGCGACTTCGTCCGCGTGGTAACATCACAAATTATGTAATTATGTATATCCCATAGGAATGGGAGGTTTTTTACAACGATCTCTATGTACTACTAGATGGAGCGTTCCAAACAATCTCTCTGTTCCACGCAAGTAGCCACAACTCTTTCATATTCAGTTTGAAACTTGTGCAGTTACTACTCAGAACATTTAATTATTTACTAAATATTGACATTATTTAACCGTAGTAATTTTTTAATATTTAGTAATAATAAAATGTTCTGCGTAGTAAATGCACAAGTTCCATTGTGAATGTGAAAGAGTTGTGGCTACTTGCGTGGAACAGAGCGATTGTTTGGAACGCTCCATCTAGTAGTACATAGAGATCGTTGGGTTTTTAGGGATAAAAACTATCCTATGTCCTATTCCAGGACCTAACCTATATGTGTGCCAAGTTTCGTCACGATCCGTCCAGTGGTTAAAGCGTGATTGAGTAACAAACATCCAAACTTTCGCATTTATAATATTAGTATGAAGGATATCACAATATTGCTGTATCAACAGCGCAGAATAATCCGGCAAACGCAAGTTGTCAGTTATCCGGAGCGGCCATCGACTAGCAGCGGCTCTCGCTGGCTATATGTTATCTTGTCATTATTATTTACATAGCATATTTTCGGCGTCGGCCGGCGCGGCGGTCGCAAACATCGCCCACTCGATATATCTGATGTCAGGGGATAAATCAACAATGGGTGTACTCGGGGTGGCCGAACGTGGCAATAGAGTTCGCTGCCTTGTAGTTACACCGAAAAAAATTGTCGTCATCTAAATGGCATTTTACTATAAGAATGTTAACTCAAGTATATACCATTTGATTCAATACTATTTGCGTGGGTTGAACGCGGAGTTAAATCCGAACGTAACAATGACTGATAATTTCAATGAAAAAATAAAACAGGCAAGTAAAACGACATTAAACATGTCGCAAATTCAAACTGATTAATTTCAGAATTCATACTTTCAGTGTAACCACAACTTCCCCCCCTATACCCCCCCCCCCTCCCTCCTCCCCCTCCCCCAATTGAGGGTAAGAGTGCCTTTAGAGTTCATACAGTGTCCCTCACCGATTAATATTAACGATTGATCACTGGTTGAAACTCGGTACCGTGACGGAAACACATGATTCAATAAGATTTCTTCTTGGTTTACTACATTCAAATTTCACTAGAATAATCCCAGCAAACATTTATGGTTTAAATTACGTGTTTTTACACCTATTTAAAGTTCTTATTTTGATGCGACCAAATCTAGTTACGTCGAATCTACCTCGAATCCACGTCGAATCCACCTAAATGGGGAAAATTGGCACGTGCCAGTTACCTCGAATCGACGTCGCTCTAGAAAGTTCAACCTTAAAGTCGCAAGATAGGTAGCCGATGTGACGTCGATTCGACGTAGTTTCGACGTGTCTTAAGGTTGTAATTACTTTTTTGGTCATTGCGACCACAACATGACGTTGATTAGACGTAAATATTTCTTAAAAATTACTTACTGAGGTATAATTAACTTGTCATTTTTAGGTACAACCATTGCTTAACATTTGTTACGTTCTGCATAAAGTATTTTTTACTTTAACTTTAAACATGATTATGATTTTAGCAATGGCGACTAATTTCATATAATTTACTAACTACTTCAATATTAAAATTATTAATTACAGGCGAACCATTGGCTAAAATTGTATGCGGCGAAAATTTCACTGTGTTTTATGATAGTGGTGATTCGAAAAATAACAACGGGCCTTCAATGTAATGTAATATTAACAAAATTATTATTTTATTATCTTAGATAAGTTTGTCACATTTGATAAATATTATATTTTTTAGACAATATTTTTTATAAGTATGATATATTATAACAGCAATTTATTTTATTTTTACTAATTGATCATTGGTAAACCAGAAATTTACGAAAATCTCATTTTATTTATTCAAAAATTTCTTTTTTAATTATACAAAATGGCGTTTCCATAATTCTCCACTCACACGTAAAAACTACTTATTATTCGACCTATTAGTGTTTAGTGACATCGTTAGGTCGCTTTAACTTCGCATAAAGTCAATGCTACCTTTCAAAGTCATAATTACTACAAAGTTGGCGACCTGTTTGGTCAAAATAACCTACATTATGTGCAATAGAATCAAACTAAGTCGCACGTTACCTAATCAGTGCTTCAGTGTTGAATCAGTTCTTCGGGGCAATCAAACATAGGGTAACTCATGTGTCTTCCTTTTTTGTCCCACTTTCCCTCTACTGTGCATTTAATGCAGCTACTTTTTCCAGAGTTAAAATAGGGCGTACCTTTTAGAAACGCTCTTGCGTATCACAAACAAACAAAACATTTAAACTTAACATGCAGTTTTTTTTTCATTGAAAATAAGTCAATTTTTTAATATTTCGCTTAATTCAGCTATAAAATCCTTAAGGTAGAGTTCCAAAGGTGGTTTTCCAGTTCCGTAAAAAATTGCTGCAAACATCGGCTTAATTTGTGGCATACCATAAATTGCGAAAGCTATTGGCCATACTTCGGATGCTGTACTATTGAAGAGAGACATGCCGTCAACGTTAAAAATTAACTCGATATGCGGAACTTCATCAAAGTTAATAACATGGACTACATTTTCTAAGTTTTGTTTTATTCCATTATACAAAAAAATATCCTTGGCCCATAGGTTTAATATGATTATCATAGGTTCTTAGCAATGTCCGACCATCTTTGGGTAACTTTAAACCGTGTTCATTCAATATTTTTAACAAATCGTTTAAAGCCGATATGGACGGCTTATGGGTTACTGATCATGTTCTCAAGTTTTCCTGTAAGTTGTACGTATTTGTGCCATCATTTTCTTCATGATCAAAATTGTTAAATTCTTCATTTTCTGTAGTGAGTTCATCTATTTGTGAGTTTGCTAAACTTTCTTCTAAAAACATGTCATTATGAGATGATGAAGTATTTTTATTTAACTTATCTTGTGAAGCTGGAAATGGTTTGCTTTGCGGTAATTCCTCGGACAAATCATTGTTATTAATCTTGTACTTACATTTTCTATAGAATGTAGTGGAATGTCTGTATGGTTTTCTTTCTTTGTCCACGACAGTGTAACAATCACGACTTTATTTAATGGCGCTTTTTAAATAAAAATGTTAACGTAGAAGTTGAATCGTCCTCGCTCACCAAAATATTACTTAATTGTGACAATAATGAACGCGGATTAAAGTGCCTGTAACTTATTGGTTCCATTTCTCAGTTAACTCGACGATAAAGTCAAACTCATGTATACTTATTAAAACCTAACGGTGCTCAAATAGTTGCTTAAGTTATTTTAACTGATTTGTCGAAATTTAGTAATCAAATGGAGTATTATTTTCTTCGTTTAAGTCACGAATGTGACGTGTAAGTCGGCAACTAATAAGTTACATATCTGAGTATTAATGAGTAATAAATACCTAAAGTGGTACCTGCTTTCAACCAACTAGTAAAAATTACCATAAAGTAATAAGTTTTTCTGACCTATTTTTATATCCAAAATACGACCATTAGGTGTACAACCTAAAAATTACATAAATTGGTCGGAATTACGAAATTTTTACTTACATCTTGTCGCTGTTAGTAAAAACTTCTAAAAAGTTGAAAAAATAGGTAAATAGTTCGTCATTTCGACTAAGACAAGTTATTAAGTCCAAAGCTTAGAAAAAGTAACATTAAATGTTTGCTGGGATGCTTCATTCTGAATTTGTTGAGCCACGTTTGGTAAACACTTGAATACATTTTTTTTTACTCGATAGTAAATGCTAGAAAAACTATGTCCGTTGCCACTACATGTTTCCCCGACTATGTTTATAAATACGCAGTGGATCAGATCCACGTACATATTATTGATACATATTGTTTTTGGCCAATCAAAGTTGTGCGCTGTAAGGTGGATTCATCTATTACATACTGATTTGGAACCTATCTATTTTCATCCCTTTATTTATCAAGAAATAGCCGCCAATTTATCTCCAGCCACAGTCAACCAAGATACACCAAATAAGTATAATAGATTCTTTATACTCAACGATCTCTAAGTACTACTAGATGGAGCGTTCCAAACAATCGCTCTGTTCAACGCAAGAACTCTGTTACATTCTCAATGAAACTTGTGCAGTTACTATGCAGAGCATTTAATTATTACTAAATATTCACGCTACGGGTAAATAGCGTCAGTATTTAGTAATAATTAAATGTTCTGCGTAGTAACTGCACAAGACTGAAAAACTGAAAAACTGGCTGATAGAAAATATGTTTTATGATTTAAAACAATTTTTGGACTTACCCATGTTACTGTAAGAGTAATTAAGTAAATATATAATTCATAATAATAATGAGACAAATACCTATATTTTCTTAAATTTTGTATATTGATGTATACGCTATTTTTGACGTTGTATGTAATAACATTTAATTTAATTAACTTATGATATGATATTTTGAATATATCGACATTCTTTTGACTTCTAACAATTGTTATCAATAAAATTTTCATTTTCAAGTTTCATTGAGAATGTAACAGAGTTGTGGTTCCTTGCGTGGAACAGAGCGAGTGTTTGGAACGCTCCATCTAGTAGTACATAGAGATCGTGTTTGATACTATACCTAACATATAATAACAATTGTACCAGCACAAACTGAGGGCTACGAAATGGAGCAATCTCGCGCAATACCGGGCCTTCCCTGCATATTATAAAATGCAACATCTATCTCTGTATATATGTTAGTACACTTATACCTCGAGAACTAAGAGCCGTGGTAGCCGGTTGGTTGTGCACTCGCCTCACGTTCATGAGGTCCTGGTACAAACTCCGCCTGTACCAATGAGTTTTACGAAACTTAAGTACGGTTTATTTATAATACCACAGGCTTTTCGGTGAAGGGAAACATCGTAAGGAAACCTGAATATGACAGAAGAAATTCTGAGGCGTATGTGAAGTCCACCAAATCGGCTTGGGGCACCGTCGGTGGTCAGGGGTTTGGCACAAAAGATCCTGAAGGGTCGAAGTGTCGCCAGGTCTTCCTGGCCCCCTGAGAAGATAAGAACTCGAGAACTACTTATCCAAATTACGGTTTTTATTTCATTCATAGATGTCGTTCATTAGACTAGCGGTCAACTTTCCTTGAAAGCCTTTCCGGCCTGGATAAAAAAAAATGAATTCAAATTCAAATATTCTTTATTGTGCACCAAAACATGTACATTTTTTAATAAAAACAAAACTTACATAGAAGGATGAATTTAGTGTGCAACGGCGGCCTTATCGCTTTCAGCGATTTCTTACAGTGCACCGAATCAATGCACCGTTACCCTTGTTCGCTTAAACACAATAACTGACAGAATACTTTGCAAGATCACAAAGAACTTCTCAGTGCTTTTATAGCCTTCAAGGCTTTAAAGTTGCGCAGTGACAAGCGCAGGCAGCGCCGCGCGGCCGCACGAGTTGTTCTCAATTAAAATCATTTCATCCTGTCTGAGCCCGCGCTCAGTAAGCGGCAAGGCGCAGCGCACAGCAGAACAGATAATCGCGGAGAAGCGATGTTTAAATAAATAAATAAAAATTACATAAACATACATACTAAGGGATTGCACCAGGGGCGGGCAGCAGCGTTCTCCTGTGTGTGTATGTTAAGATCATTGCTGCGATCACCAATCCGCCTGCCAAGCGTGGTGATTATGGCAAATCCCCCAATGGACAACTTACCAAAAGTGGTATTCTATTGGGGAGGCCTATGTCCAGCAGTGGACGTATTTAGGTTGATGATGAAACATACATTATATTATAAAACATCAATCAGGCCTCCCCAACCCGTCTGGCCAGCGCGGGGAGTGTAGGCCAAATCCTCCGTCTGTCTCCGGCAGATGAGAGAGGGTTGTGCTTCTGCAGTGGAGACTAAAATAACCTGATGATGAAACATACGGGTACATCCCAAACTAGAATTTTCTCCTGTGCTATTAATAGGACAGATATAAGAATATTAACATTAAAATTATTATCTTCTCCTTTCTTCTCTCAAATTTCTTTTCTTTTACCTTGAAAACTCTGTCGCTATGTTCTTTTTTTATTTTCCTCGAAAAAGGTTGTTTGGAAGAGATCGCTTCAAGCGATAAGGCCGAACTGGTACACTTTCCATAAATCTGTACCTATTTTTATTATTCCTATGTTATTCCTTGTGTACAAAAATAGTTTATCTAACTATAACATCCAGACCGGGAGCAACTTGTACAAATTCTACAACGTCGTCTGTCTCCATTGGGAATCGAACCCACGACCTTCCAGTCCAATGATCAAGGTCAACGAGGCAGGCAATGACAGTGGTCATATGTATTGGTCATCGTGAATCGGAACGCAACTGACATCAGTCATTCTTCAGACAATCGATCGGCGCCTTGTGTTTGCGCTCCCCGCTCTCGCGTGATGGTGTAGGCCGCGTTTTCTCGCGTCATTCTGTCATATATATATAGGTACCATATATAACCTACAGTACTATATATATACGTACTGCAGGTTCCCTTTTCCGCTTTGACTAGCTAGGGAACACACCCAAATGACGCGACACATTTTTTATAATTTTTACCCCCCTCCCACCCCTCGGTGACCACCCGTAGTATATGCTCCGCGTTTTCTCGCGTCCATCTGTCAATAAACTATAGTCTACTGTAGGTTCCCTTTTCCGCTTTGACTAGCTTTTTTTTGCTCATATTAGTCTTTATTAATACGGCCCTCGCCGCGTGACAACAAAAGTGCGCGCATACCTATAATTACAAGTGAAAAAAATATTATCAAGAAGAAAAAACTGTCGGTTTTCAATCAGCTGATGTTCGTGTTGCCATCTGAGTTTAAAAAGCGCTAAAAACTGCGCGCCATATTTGAATATAGCTCGAAAAAGCGCGAGAATTCCCTAGAGGATATTGACTACGTGACGAAAACCTAACCCCCACCCCCCTATGACCAAGCGTGGTATTTTGAAGACCCCCCCCCCCCCCTAAACGGGTCACGTAGTTTGGGTACGTTCCCCTATACCGCTCTCCTCTCATCTTCACTTATCTCCGCGTTGGTGTACGCCGGCCCTTACCCTCGTACTTTCGGTACCTACTCGACGGACTCGACGAGGGAAAGTCGTCAAACTTTTTGTCTATTCGAATTTTAAATTCGTAATAAAACTTTGGGAGAGGGCATTAAAATGGCGCTAATTGCGCCCGTATTGAATTCCAATACCAAATTGGCTGTAAAAAATTGGCTATAGGGATTATGCTAACGATAAGGTAGGACAAAACGCATGAAAACGTAAAATAGCCGGTGAAAATAACTGTTGGTTTACAAAGGGTTTAAAAAAATTACCTTTCAAAATATTAAAATAGGGATATAAAAACGTTATGTGTGTGTCTGTACATTGAAGATATTTGCAAAAAAAATGGGGGGTCTTAGAATAAGTACCAGAACACATTTCAATCATATTTGAAATTTTTGTCTGTTTGTCTGTTAGTTTGTGCACGCATCACTTGAAAACTACTAAACCGATTTTGATGGACTTTTCATAAAACCATAGGGATTAACTCGGAGTAACATATAGGCTTTATTTCATCGCAATCGGTTTACGCAATCAAAAGTTATGGACATTTTTAGCTTTCAACTACATTAGTAGGTTAGTATAATTTTAATGTTCCATACTATTCAGATTGCGATGAGTTTGGACTACATTTGGAGTTGAGAGTGGGAGCGGGAGCGGGAGTGGGAGCGGAAATGGGAGCGGAAGTGAGAAGGGGTGCGGATTCAGTAGTCTACGCGAGCGAAGCCGCGGGAACCGCTAGTATTCGCCATCGCTTTAACAAAATAGCGGAAAAATCTTAGGAAACTCTCCAAAGGACGTAAACAGTAGAGCCGCCCACGCGAGTCTCGAGAATATACCATACAACACCTCTGTGCAACGGTCGCGTCTCTAAACAACGACGCGTGCCTAAAACGTTCCTGTGATTCTACCCATAGGATAATATATAAACGGGTACGGTATCTAAATAATATACCAGCTACCGTTTAGTTATAGGAAGCAAATAATGCTAGTATGTGTAATTTAGAAATTAGGTCAGGTTTCTGCCTACCCCTCTGGGACCAAGGCGAGCCCAAGTAGCATTTTACTCCATTTAAGAGTACACATTTAGTTCCAATGTGAACTTAAAGCATTATTACAGTTCACTCGTGATGTATAAGCTGCATTATTGCGATTAACACCACCTATACCTGTCTAAGGGACTTATAGGAGTGTAGAGTTATACTTTTATACGGTTGTTGGTGTTATAATACTCTAACAACTGTCCTTTAGTCAGCCGTCTGACTAAGAGCCGTATAGGAGGGTAGAGATACGGCAATCGCTGTTTAACGGTCTACTTGTACGATGTTATACAGCTAGCATATTAATAGAACACACGTGGTCATTTATACAGCCAAAGGCTGTTATGTTTACTTGTTTTAGACTGTTATACAGCTAGTAGCTGTAGTAGGAGTTGTTTGTGGTCGGTCAAGTTGACGTGTATTGTGTTTATTACGTCGCGTGCAAAAATTTGTGAAAATGAATAAAAAATCTTTAAAAATAAGAGCGAGAACCGGTGGAATAAGAAGAAAAATTGCAAAAGAATATTCGCAAATTCGTCCCTCTTTATCTAGTTTGTTTACATTCTTTTAAATACCTCCTTGAACAACGTAGTGTCTTTGTAAGTGTAAATACTCTGACACCAAACTGTGTGGCTCACACGAAAACAAAAAGTGTTTTTTGTTAGTTTGTTACAAAATTTGTACTTTAGGTATTCATACTTGACTTAGTACCTGGGCTAGGCGATTTAACGGACAATAATTATTATTGCGGATCTCTAAAATTTCAGTATATGAAAGAATAAAACGATGATCACAATTGACCTGAATTACATCTTAAAGCTGTACATAAGTTCACATTAGAATACATTTATAGACATTGGTTCTGTAGTGGTACAAATGTGGGACTTTATATAGCCAACAGCATTCTAACAGAACACATGTGAACCTATATACGCTCTAGCCGTATTTCATTTCCACCATTTTGTTCACGTAACCTAAAATATTTACCATATAAATCTCCAAAATTATCATGCAGATTTATCACAAAATACGCAGATAGAGCTAACGAGTTTTGGTTTCATGTTTTAATTAATTACCGTAGTATAATTATAATGCCAATATAATATCAAAAACTGAAAATTGTAGATTTCCTCTCAGCCAGTTTTAAATATTTTAAAATGAATATCGCGTTTTTACAGAGGCGCGTGAATATTTTAGCTGTAAATATGTATACATTTCACGATAAAGTTGCATTCCCATGGCATTTAACATTATTAAGTATTTAAAACAGGTATACTTACCGCGTGTTATCATAAATTTTTATCCAATTGATATCCGCCGGAGTTAATGTTTCTGATGGCCGGGCGTACACACAAAACCAAACTAAATGAGGAAAATTAATAAATAAAAGAAATAATTTAGGACACACGTGAACTTTAGGTAGCACTGGAGTACTTTTGTGGGATTTTATAACTGTGAAGGCTGTGTATTTAGCCACTTGTTACTCTTTATTACGCTCATGGACGTTGTATGGTTCACATGTGTCCCATATAGCGCCGTAAGTCAGCCTTTAAGCCCGATGTTACTACTTAAACTGCTAATATAACGCTAATGTACAGCCATAGTGAACTTAAGGCTGTCTAATTTGTGCCCAAACTGGTTCTATAAGAGCTGTATAGCAAGCTATACAGCTCTTATACAGCTGACTTACACAGCTTGTGGAGTACATGTGAACCACTATACATCTTATATAGAACCCCGAATGCCACTTGGGAGAGCATTATGTATTGTTATATGATGTAAAAATACTCCCATTTCTTTACATATAATAACAAATAGATTTATAAACTTTTGTTTAAAGTATTTTAAAACGTATTCTAGAAATTAGTTAAATAATTGGTTTGGAAAGATTTCTCGTATGCGACAACTTAGGCGGCACACGGCGACAACGGCGCGGTCAAGCCAATTAGTTAGGTAACTCAAGGCCCGCTTTGAAGTCAACCTTTGCTCACCGATGCGTGCGACCCCGCGGCTGCAGAGTTGATCTCACCTGCAAGCAAGAGGAGCTCGAGATGATGCTAATTATGCTTTATTTTAAGTGTACTTTGGAATTGAAGCGCAGGAATTCTGAAGTGGAAATGTATTTTTGAATTCAAAGGAATTGCTTTAATTTCTCAAATAATGTTGTGCTTAAGAAATTTGTCCTTCATCCTTTTCATCAGTTACCGTTTTTATTAGTGCAAGTAAATTTGCATGCCGGTTGCCGTGTGGTTCCCGGCTTAAAACAGGGCCATCTCCAATCTTCCCGTCTAAGGAACTGCACCAGGCGACTAAGGAATTGCACCAGGGACGGGCAGCAGCGTTCTCCTGTGTGTAAATGTTAAGATAATTACTGCGATCACCAATCCGCCTGCCAAGCTTGGTGATTATGGCAAGTCCTCCAATGGACAACTTATTAAAAGTGGTATTCTATCGCTATACGTAAAAAACTGAAGCTGTACCAAATACATCTTAGTTAATCTTTATTTGACTTCTTATTCTCTACCCAGAGGACAAGCTCCTACTAGGAGGTCAGAACCGGTGAGGAGGGTGGCTGGCGCATCTTTATATGAAGCAGTGCGGCTGGCCAATGACCGCTATGCGTAGATGCGCATTTTATATGATCGCGATCCTCAGCAGTGAGGGAGCGACAGAGAAGAAGAAGAAAGGTTGTCTGAAAGTAATCGCTTTCAGCGATAAGATTTTTATCATGCAGTAAAGAGTAATTGAATTGAATCTTATCTCATTTTTAGGGACCCGTCAGAATATTTATATCTTTATAGCGAACCTTTTTTGTACATCTGACCGTTTGTCCACCGGATAACTCGAAAACTACTCGATTGAATAAACCGGCGAAAATTATGGAAATTCCAAAAAAAAAAAATTTTACTGTCATAACATGTTGTTGACTTTGTAGAAATATATTTTTGTATTGGATAGTTTTGTAAAATATTTTTTTTATAAAATTAAAGTCTTTAAAGTTCTATCTCTAGACAATCTTTATAATATAGTATTCAAACTTTATTTAAAAAAAGGTTTTGCTTAAAGTTGTTACGCCGTTTCTACTTCACAACAAAGCGGTAATTGCAAAGAACAACATATAATATATAAATGTACCAAGTATCATCATCAGGTTATTTTTGTCTCCACTGCAGGAGCACAACCCTCTCTCATCTGCCGGAGACAGACGGAGGATTTGGCTACACTCCCCGCGCTGGCCAGACGGGTTGGGGAGGCCTGATTGATGTTTTATAATGTATTATACATTATAATTGTACTAAATTTACCAAGTATATTCCTGTGCAATTAATGATTATGGCTTTTGACCTCCAAAGGCCAAAAGACCACTTTAAAGATGAGTGTCAAGATATAACTATAGATATAAGAACTACCTCATCCGTGGTCTCATGTTGTAATAGGTAGATATGAACACTGATCTCGTTTGTCCCACAAACTAACCCTCAAAACTCGTCGGTCCTTCCGTCACGAGGCGCGAGCTCCGAGACGTCGTGAGGCCGGAAGTGCGCCCCCCGCGCGGTCAGCTTCCGGCCCTTTGACCTGCCTCCTGAGAGGCAATACAGCGAGAATGGTACGGCCACAGAGTACACCAACAGCCTACATTGGTAACTGCGGATGTTCGTCATCAGTATAGTAAGTGCCAGATATATCTGCACAAAAGTACATTCACCCCTTCCAAGAAGTCGAATAACTCACGAATAATAAACAGAACGCGTTGCCCAGTCATCATATCAGCCCTTAGACGTCCACTGTTGGACCTAGGTCGTCCCCAATGAACGCCACCACACCCGGTCCTCCGCCCTCCGCATCTAGCCGCTTCCGGTCACCTTCTTCAGGTCGTCTGTCCGTCTGGCGGTTCGTGTGCCGATCCACGGTCTCCACTCCAGAACTCGTCTGCCCCAACGGCCGTCGATTCTGCGACAGATGTGGCCCGCCCTCTGCCACTCAGCTTGCTAATCCTTTCAGCTATGTCGGTTACCTTCGTTCTTCGTCGGATCTCTTCATTACGAATCATATCCTTCAATGAAACCACGAGCATAGCCCTCTCCACAGCTCGCTGAGCTACCTGGAACTTGCCGTAGGTCATGATAGATAGGACGCACTGATTAAAGACTTTTGTCTTTAAACATTGTGGAATAGGCGACGTGAAGACTTGACAAAGTTTTCCGAATGCTGCCCAGCCCAACTGGATTCTCCTGTCAGCTTCCCTCTCAAATCGTTCCTACCCAACTGTATTGTCTGTCCTAGGTAGACGTACTCCTGAACAACTTCGATATTGACATTATCGACGATCACCGGTCTTAGGTCGACGTGTGAGTTGGACATGACGTTCGTCTTGTCTACGTTCATCCTTGTCGAGAGAGGGACAACGGTATACGTCAAGATATAAGTGCTTCTCTTTCTAACGTAATACTTGCGGTGCGGGACCTCTCGGGCGAAGATAAACTGTCAGGTAGTAATATTGAGTATTCTCTGCCCATACTCTCTCCTTACACTGTGCTTCTTGTACTCACTATGACTAATTACAACAATACACGAACGTCACGTCTATGGACCTTACTGCAAAGGCATATGGTTCAGCTTGCGTGGAATTGAGAAAGGATTTAGTCTCGCCTCCGGCGAAAGTCCCTTCGCTTGGGCAGGAAATAACCAAAGAAGGCTTTGGGTGCTTGTGCTACTGAGTTACCTATCTACTTAAAGAGGATGTAGCACTACCATACATGCCTGTTTAGTAACTAAATCGAATAAAACCAATAATTTGGATTTGATTTGACGATCTCCGTGGCGGAACGGGTAGCTCTCGGACTGCCATGCCGGAGGTTGCGGGTTCGAATCCCGCTAGGGGCAAATGTTCGTATGATGAATAGGAATGTTTGTACCCAAGTCTTGGATGTTTATATATTTATTTAAGTATGTGTATCCGTTATCCAGTAACATAGCACAGGCTCTGCCTAGTTTGGGACTGGATAATTGGTGTGAATGTCTAAAATATTTATTTATTATTATTTATTATTTCGTTTCGTTGCGAAAGGTTATCATCAATTGCTATCGTAAACAATTTTGAAGCATGCAAGGAGCAACCGTTCTTTCGAAAGTGCGAGTAAGTAGGAACGCTCAAAGCAAGAAAGAGATGGAAATAGTAGCGTGGCCCGTGCGCGTCTCGAGAATATACCACACAGCAGTTCAATGTAACAACGATCTCTATGTACTACTAGATGGAGCGTACAAACAATCGCTCTGTTCCACGCAAGTAGCCACAACTCGTTCACATTCACAATGACTCTTGTGCAGTTACTACGCAGAACATTTAATTATTGACTAAATATTGACAATACGGTTAAATAATGTCAATATTTAGTCAATAATTAAATGTTCTGAGTAGTAACTGCACAAGTTTCAAAGTGAATGTGAAATAGTTGTTTGTGGCTACTTGCGTGGAGCAGAGCGATTGTATGGAACATTCCATCTAGTAGTACATAGAGATCGTTGTAATGCAAGGACTGATTGAAGTTTACTTTTCAGAGGCGAACGACTGGGAACTGTATAAGCTGACTACTTAGTTTTACTACAGTGTGTAATTTACACTTTTATTTTGTTCTAAACAAAGTCAATCTCCAATTATACAGCGTTTTTTTTTTAGCACCTTATTAGACTTTGTCTCGGAACTTTACGACCTACATACAGCAAAGGACCTGACTTTCCAGCATCAGAAAACCTCCATTTGACCACAGTGTCACTATCAGACTGACGACTCAGTTATTTCCTGAAGCTGTTCAGACTCAGATATAATAGGTCTCCTCTTCTTACCATCATCATAGACGTCCACTGCTGGACTTAGGCCTTCCCCAATGAACGCCACCACACCCAGTCCTTGTCGTCAAGGCAATTAACGAATTGCACTAGGAACGGGCGTTCTAATGTGTATATTAAGATCATTACTGCGATCACCAATCCGCCTGCCAAGCGTGGTGATTATAGCAAATCCCCCCAATGGACAGCCCTCAAAAGTGGCATTCTATTGGGGAGGCTTATGTTCAGCAGTGGACGTATTTCGACTAATAATGATGATATACTTAGATAGATGAACCAAACTTCCTCGTATTTCCTCTGATGATGATGTTTATGGTTATGTCGCATTGTAGGTCACCAAGGCTCAGCAAGGTACCCATGCAAGGTCAGGTTGACATTTTGGACACGATGTCTTTACGCTCCCTTACACCTCTGCTCACGTTCTTTTACCGAAATAACTGTGTAAACTAATCTTTAAATTTTCTTTCGCAGGGTGGCGGAAGCTCAGAATACGCGTGGCGTGACCGCCGGCCGTGAGCGGCCGGAAGCACCGTGCGGGTCGCGCGGACCACTTCCTGCGCTTTGGCGAATTGCCCCGAAGGTCGCCGCTGGAGGGTGGACGGTGACAATGGGACTGGGACTTGACGACTGAGAGTTATCGCGTTTTACTTCCCGCGTGCATGACGTATTCGCAGGCCTCTTTGCTTACATCGTATCGATTGAAACTATGTATGTATGTATGTATGTATGTATGTATGTATGTATGTATGTATGTATGTATGTATGTATGTATGTATGTATGTATGTATGTATGTATGTATGTATGTATGTATGTATGTATGTATGTATGTATGTATGTATGTATGTATGTATGTATGTATGTATGTATGTATGTATGTATGTATGTATGTATGTATGTATGTATGTATGTATGTATGTATGTATGTATGTATGTATGTATGTATGTATGTATGTATGTATGTATGTATGTATGTATGTATGTATGTATGTATGTATGTATGTATGTATGTATGTATGTATGTATGTATTTATTAAACGCTGTATTGTACCAAAAATCACAACCACAACAATGAAATAGGAATATTAAACTGTGTAAGGCGGACTTATCCCACTTAGGGATCTCTTCCAGTCAACCTTAATCAGTTTATGCAATATAGGTGAATAAGGTTGTCTGCAATAAATCGCTGAAAGTGATACGACCGCCTGAACTGTACTATTTTTGACTTTTAAAACTTGTAACTGTATTTGTTTGTGCAATAAAATATTTTGTATTGTATAAATGACATTTAGGTAGAGTAGAATAGGACCACTCCAACTCTTCCCGTGGATGTCGTACAAGGCGACTAAGGGAATACATTATAAAACATCAATCAGGCCTCCCCAACCCGTCTGGCCAGCGCGGGGAGTGTAGGCCGAATCCTCCGTCTGTCTCCGGCAGATGAGAGAGGGTTGTGCTCCTGCAGTGGAGACAAAAATAACCTGATGACGATGACGAAATGACATTTTATCACCAAATATCTACTTATACGCAGTTTTATCTGAGCGTTTGAAATGGTCATCAAGGGGTTCGCGCAAACTGCGAAGTTGACACTAACTCGAGCACGTAAGCTGGTGGCCCCAAGTTATGGGCTATTAAGAAATTGTTCTCACTCGGACCTCGCCCGGGGCGGGGGGCGGAGGGGGGTTATTTGCGTAAAGTTGAGAGCGCCGTGTGTGCCACCCTTAACGGGATTGCCGAATTAGATACAGGATGCTTTTGAAAAGCAGGCGAAGGAAAGTCGCTTTGCGCACGCAAAGTGGCGGTACATCGTCGTAGGCAGAGGCCTACCCCTCTGGGAAATGGCGTAAGCATTTAGTATGTATGCTTTTGAGAAAATGATTGTTGTTGAGAGTAAAATCTGTAAAAAGAGTAATGTTCACTAAAGTCGCTGTAGTACAGTCAGCCTCAAAAGTAGCTAAACAAAAACACATCCAAAACTACTGACTGTCCTTAATAACCTGACTTGTCTATCTATATATATAAAAGAAGAAACTGACTGACTGACTGACTGACTGACTGACATATCAACGCACAGCCCAAACCGCTGAGTCTACAGGCTTGAAATTTTGCACAACGGTTCCTTATGTAGCATAGGCAAGCACTAAGGAACGGATTTTCAAAATTCATCCCCTAAGGGGGTCAAATTGGAGTTCAAAGTTTGTATGGAGAACGTCTATTAGATAAACCTATCAATTTGAAACTTTGTAGGAATACTCTAAAACCTTAATGATTCAATACGTGTTTTACAGTTTTTGAAAAACCATCCCCTAAGGGCCTGAAATGGAGTTCCTAAGTAGTAGTGTCCAAACCGATTGCTCTAGAAGTTTCAAATTTAGCACAAAGGTTCCGTATGTATCTCCGGTATGTACCATCGAAGGCTTTTTCAAAATTCATCCCCTAAGGTGGTCAAATAGGGGTTCAAAGTTTGTATGGAGAAAAACTATTAGATGTTCCTATCAATTCGAAACTTTGTAGGAGTACTCGAAAAATATAATGATTTAACAAGTATTTTACAGTTTTTGAAAAACCATCCCCTAAGGGGCTGAAATAGAGTTCGAAAGTAGTAGGCTCCAAACCGATTGCTCTAGAAACTTCAAATTTAGCACAATGGTTCCTTATGTATCTCCGGTATGCACTATCGAAGGCTTTTTCAAAATTCAACCCCTAAGGTGGTCAAATAGGGGTTCATAGTTTGTATGGAGAAAAACTATTAGACGTTCCTTTCAATTCGAAACTTTGGAGGAGTACTTGAAAAACGTAATGATTTAACAAGTATTTTACAGTTTTTGAAAAACCATCCCCTAAGGGGCTGAAATGGAGTTCGAAAGTAGTAGCCTCCAAAGCGATTGCTCTAGAAACTTCACATTTAGCACAAAGGTTCCTTATGTATCTCCGGTATGCGCTATCAAAGGCTTTATCAAAATTCAACCCCTAAGGTGGTCAAATAGGGGTTCAAAGTTTGTATGGAGAAAAACTATTCGACGTTCCTATCAATTCGAAACTTTGTAGGAATACTCGAAAAACATAATAATTCAACAGGTATTTTACAGTTTTTGAAAAACCATCCCCTAAGGGGCTGAAATGGAGTTCGAAAGTAGTAGTCTATAAACCGATTGCTCTAGAAACTTCAAATTTAGCACAAAGGTTCCTTATGTATCTCCGGTATGCACTATCGAAGGCTTTTTCAAAATTCAACCCCTAAGGTGGTAAAATAGGAGTTCAAAGTTTGTATGGAGATAAACTATTAGATGTTCGTATCAATTTGAAACTTTGGAGGAGTACTCGAAAAACATAATGGATTCAACAAGTATTTTACAGTTTTTGAAAAACCATCCCTTAAGGGGCTGAAATGGAGTTCGAAAGTAGTAGTCTCCAAACCAATTGCTCCAGAAACTTCAAATTTAGCATAAAGGTTCCTTATGTATCTCCGGTATGCACTATCGAAGACTTTTTTAAATTCAACCCCTAAGGTGGTAAAATAGGAGTTCAAAATTTGTATAAAGAAAAACTATTAGATGTTCCTATCAATTTGAAACTTTGGAGGAGTACTCGAAAAACATAATGATTCAACAAGTATTTTACAGTTTTTGAAAAACCATCCCTTAAGGAACTGAGATGGAGTTCAAAAGTGGTACTTTCCAAACCGATTGCTCTAGAAACTTGAAATTTATTACAAAGGTTCCTCATGTATCTAGAGTATGCACTATTGAAGGCTTTTTCTAAACTCAACCCCTAAGGTGGTAAAATAGGCGTTCAAAGTTTGTATGGAGAAAAACTATCAGATGTTCCTATCAATTCGAAACTTTGGAGGAGTACTCGAAAAACATAATGATTCAACAAGTATTTTATAGATTTTAAAAACCATCCCCTAAGGGGCTGAAATGGAGTTCGAAAGTAGTAGTCTCCAAATCGGTGGCTCTAGAATCTTCAAATTTAGCACAAAGGTTCCTTATGTATCTCCGGTATGCACTATCGAAGGCTTTTACAAAATTCAACCCCTAAGGTGGTCAAATAAGGGTTCAAAGTTTGTATGGAGAAAAAATATTAGATGTTCCAATCAATTCGAAACTTTGTAAGAGTACACTAAATATTTAATGATTCAACACGTGTTTTTCAGTTTTTGAAAAGTCATCCCCTAAGTTGATGACGTCCGGCCAGCGCGGGGAGTGTAGGCCAATTTCTCCGTCTGTTTCCGGTAGATGAGAGAGGGTTGTGCTCCTGCAGTGGAGACAAAAATAACCTGATGATGATGAAGTGGATGACATGGAGTTCGAAAGTGGTAGTTTCCAAACCGATTGCTCTAGAAACTTGAAATTTATCACAAAGTTTCCTCATAACTACAGTATGCACTAATGAAGGGTTTTTCAAAACTCAACCCCTAAGGTGGTAAAATAGGCGTTCAAAGTAAGTATGGAGAAAGACTATTAGTTGTTCCTACAATTCGAAACTTTGGAGGAGTACTCGAAAAACGTAATGATTTAACACGGGTTTTACAGTTTTTGAAAAACCATCCCTAAGGGGCTGAAATGGTGTTCGAGAGTAGTATTCTCCAAATGTATAGATACATTTAAACTAAAAAGGATTATAAAGCTGAGGAGTTCGGAGTTGGATAGCTTGGTTTACCGTGGGTTTTTTCAAGCTGGAAACAAACACCTTTTTTAAGCAGGTGAATCTGCGGGCAACAGTTTTAATATAATTAAGTCTAAATAGTGTTTGTGTGTTTATTTATCTGTTTCTTTCACAGCTTGGCTGTTCAACTAATTGCCATACATTTTTGATTAGTACGCATAAGATCATGTATTTGCGAATGGTTCCCTCGGGAAATAAAAACTTACTCCACGCGGGTGAAGCCGCGGGCATTTGCTAGTTTTTATAATAAATTTCAATATAAATATACGTCAATGTCAATGCCAACGCTATGAAACAAAATATGAGAATTCTTTTAAGAAAAGTCAACAATAAGGATAAATTTAATTGAATTGAAGATAAAACGTCGTTTAAAATTAAACAGAAATCGACATTTCAAGAAAATTGGGTTCGATGAAAGACTTTTGAAATATTGTATAATGCAATTCTTTTGAAAACTCGATATAACAATATATTGTGTTACCTTTGCAAGGACACATAAGTTAATTAAAAAAAATATATGCTCATGTACCAACTTTAGTAATTTTTGGTGCAGACTGTCATGATGTGTATAACATCGCAATTCCTTTACAAATTTCATATACTAAGGTACTATTTTGACGGCCTCCGTGGCGGAACTGGTAGTTCTCGGACTACCACGCCGGAGGTTGCGGGTTCGAATCCCGCTAGGAGCAAATGTTCGTATGATGAATATGAATGTTTGTACCCAAGTCTTGGATGTTTATATATTTATTTAAGTATTGTCTAGTAACCATAACATAGGCTCCGCCTAATTTGGTGTGAATGTCTGACTTTTTTTTTTTATTTTATTGACGCTAACTATATTCAACATTTGATTTAAATGTATAGCATAGCTCAATGGCCTAGCTGTCAGAAATTGGTTATAGGTGTTCTTTTTTTATTGAAGTACCAATTTCTATATTTTGTAGAACTGACCAATTTTAGAATAACTATAATAATTCTCTTTACTGTTACATATTTTCGACATATACTTAGGAGTTAAAATCTTATTTCGATTTACTATTTTAAGAACACACTGTACGTAAGAAAACATGGGATTTAAAGTGGAACTCCAAGTCAGGGGTCGCAAGTGGCGGTCGGCAAATTGTACGAGGTGTTTAAAGTTGGGGCGCGGTCCAGCGTCTTAGGTAAACTGCGCGACAACAGTTGACCACCCCTGCCCCCTCGCCGCTGCTCGCCGAGTGCAATCAACAAATCCTTGAGTCAATACTAGAGTCGAGAAGTTATAGCGAGGTTGGGTTCTATAGAAACGAATTGAAGTTTAAAATAAATAATATTTTCATAAGTCTTGTACTTTGATTCCGTCATCAGCCGAAATACGTCCACTGCTGAACATGAGCCTCCCCAATAGAATGCCACTTTTGGTGGGCTGTCCATGGGGGGATTTGCCATAATCACCACGCTTGGCAGGCGGATTGGTGATCGCAGTAATGATCTTAATATACACAGGAGAACGCTGCCGTCATCTTAGTCGCCTTGACGTCAGCCAATGAAACTTGTGCACTTACTACGCAGAACATTTAATTATTACTAAATTTTGACGCTACGCTTAAATAATGTCAATATTTAGTAAATAATTAAATATTCTGCGTAGTAACTGCACAACTTTCAAAGTGAATGTGAACGAGTTGCGGCTCCGTGGAACAGAGCGATTGTTTGGAACGCTCCATCTAGTAGTATATAGAGAGCGTTGGCCTCGACGTACATATCCTACGTATACACGACGTATTGTCCTTCCTGTTATTCTAAGGTTGACTGGAAGAGATCCCTAAGTGGGATAAGTCCGCCTTTTGTACAAGTACAGTTTAATTCGTATTTTATTATTGTTGTTATTTTTGGTACAATAAAGCGTTTACATACATACATACATACATACTTGCCGTGTGGTTTCCGGAAGAGTAGAATAGGACCACTCCAACTCTTCACGTGGATGTCGTACAAGGCGACTAAGGGAATACATTATAAAACATCAATCAGGCCCCCCCAACCCGTCTGGCCAGCGCGGGGAGTGTAGGCCAAATCCTCCGTCTGTCTCCGGCAGATGAGAGAGGGTTGTGCTCCTGCAGTGAAGACAAAAATAACCTGATGATGATACATATTTTCACTGATTTCCTTGCTACTTGGTACGGCTGTATCTAAAACAAAACCACAGCTTAACTAAATCAAAGTTTGATCGGTAAGTAGTCCTTGCATATACGTCCTATTTACGAACACACACGATCGGATTAGCGGACTTGGATCGTACGCAAATAGATTTCACTCGGAGTTAGCTGGAAGTCTTAGTTCGGCTAAGTTTCCGTTCGGCTAAGTTTTAGTTCGTCTAAGTTTCAGTTGGGACGGCTGCGGACTGCGAACACGGCAAGTATCCGATCCGCTGTGTTTGCCCTTTGACCGCTATTACTTAACGTTTAAATATGAACCGATTACCATTTAATTTAATGCTAGTGTTATTTTTAAATGAAGTCTACTAAATACAGTAATAAATGGTGTGTACAAAGGTGAGCTTATCTCTAAAAGAGATCTCTTCCAGCCAACCTTACAGGATGTGAGAAAAGGCAGTAAAAGCGGGGGGGGGCAAAATAAGTGCATAATAGACTACATAATAACTAAATACCTGAACTATATATATAATAAATAATAATAACTATAATAAACATTCTTACATAAATACATACATACCATATTATACTGAGTGAGACAGATAGTTCTCTTCAGTGCAACTGTCTTACGCTTTAACCGCGTTAAAAAATCTAGTTTGATTACTGCCGTCTATCAGGAAATAAAAATCTTATTTGATTAACTAGTTGGGTATCGAAATTACTTGAGTTTTGACGTCACAGGCAGTATGAAATCTTAACGTGAATTTGCCCAATTCCAATATTTTTCAGGATTTGCAATGAGCCGCGATTGAATGCCAACGGGCTAGAGTTAAAATTAATTTAGTTTGCAGATGTTGTTACAATATACTTAAGAAAACAAATATAAATCATATAAAGTATTTTAAAATAAAATGAAAGTTACATAACTACCTATAAAATAAAATGAAAATTGTTCAAAATAAATGTTATGTTATTAATTATTTATTTAAACTTTATTGTACACGAATATAAGTCACACAACTAATTTAAACACAACATGTACAAAGGCGCACTTCACTCTGTAAGAGTTTTCATCCAGTAAACCTTTTGCTATTACTTTAACTTTTTTTATTATTTTATTGCCAAGGTCATACCTACATAATGCAGGCGTTCGGCAATGGGTTTAGAATCCGACCTTATTAAATAAAAATTAATGTTGTTGACAGCCGTGTGGTTTCCGGTAGAGTAGAATAGGACCACTCCAACTCTTCCCGTGGATGTCGTACAAGGCGACTGAGGGAATACATTATAAAACATCAATCAGGCCTCCCCAACCCGTCTGGCCGGCGCGGGGAGTGTAGGCCAAATCCTCCGTCTGTCTCCGGCAGATGAGAGAGGGTTGAGCTCCTGCAGTGGAGACAAAAATAACCTGATGATGTATGTAATGTTGTTTTATATTTTATTTTAAAAGTATATGATTTACAAAATTAAATAAATTATAAACAAAATAACATAATTTTTATAATACAATATATGTGTATCAATCCCGACACATTTTGACGACAGTAATAATTGTTAAATGATTGCTAATCCATTATCCCTGATCAATTTTATAGCAAAAGTAGTCGCAATAAATCTGCAGCATCTTCCTAAAAGTTGTAAATAAAAATATTTACGTTGTAAATTTTTCTTATTTTCCTGAAAAATATTGCAACTCGTCATATCCATGGTCAGATTTCGTACTGATTGTAACGTCAACAACTAAAACAAGTGGTCACACTGGTTAAAAAAATACCTACTTATTGTCAGGAATAGTCCATCGCGCTACCCTGTGCAGGTTGGTGGACTTTACATACGTCATAGAATTCTTTCTTCAACGTAAGCACAATTTCCGACTATGAAGACGACAAGAAGACGACCTCCGTGGCGGAACGGGTAGCTCTCGGACTGCCTCGCCGGAGGTTGCGGGTTCGAATCCCGCTAGGGGCAAATGTTCGTATGATGAACATGAATGTTTGTGCCCAAGTCTTGGATGTTTATATATTTATTTAAGTATGTGTATCCGTTATCTAGTAACCATAGCACAGGCTCTGCCTAGTTTGGGACTGGATAATTGGTGAGAATGTCTGACATATTTATTATTATTATTATTTCCCTTTACCGAAAAGTCATTGGTAAGATAGGTAATACAAGTAGTAGTGAAGGGTTCCGTAGAGAATTTAATTAATCCGACGTTGGGGTAGTTGCCGCTGCACGGTCGAGCGGTCACAGGCGATGCAGCTACCTTGCTTTGCACACACCGGGTTATGTAGGGTAAGCGCTACTGTTGTTGGACAGATGTGTTTCTTCAGAATTTAAAGCAATCGACGAACACTTCAAAATCTACTACTGAAGTTTTTTTAAACTCTGAATTGCATATTTTTCTATAAGTAACACACAAAAAATAAATTGTAAGAAAGATGATGCTTATCTCGTATCTAGTTTTAACTCCTACCACTGATAATACAAAATACCTATCTGAGTAGTAATAAATACAAATATATACATATATACGCCATCGCAACTGCCACACTGTGGGAGTTCCGATGGCGTTACGGCCAGTTAACTAATTTGGGATTTTCGATGTGGAGTATCCCACACATAGTGAACGCAGTTATGAAATTATTGTGAATATACAATTATATTATCTTTTGACATTTTGTATACTATTTTTTATTATTTTTGACGATCACATTAACTCTGACCTTTTACGTAAGTTAATCTATGTATTAAAATTTGTAATGTGAAAAAAAGAAATCTAATCTATGGTACCATCGATCTGGTGTGATGATGGAGGTGGGAGGTAGTCATGGGAATCCCCAATAGCTAACAGTAAAGTCATTGAGTTGGTTTTGTTTCAATACTTTGGTTACATGAAGATGTTTTTTCTTGTTAAAGGAGAAATGTCTAAGGAGCCCTTTATCGCGGTACCCCACTGTAAGCTAAATCGATTATATCATGTAACTTTTATTTTGAATTATCATGTAACGTGCTCGTCGATGTGACCAAGTATGTCAGGTTCCATGGAATACGGCGCTTTTTAAAAAAAGTATTTTTGTGATGGCCCCAAAAATTTATAATAAGGTACCGAAATCGATAAGAGATGCAGATGACATAAATATATTCAAAAACCTTCTTTTCAAACTTCTTGACAAAGCTTATTACGCTGTTCAGGAATTCTTAAATGATGGTTTGATATATTAGTATAGGTAAATAATTAAAATTATTGACATGGGTTTAATTTGGTAAGCCTTGTATTATTTTGATGTTGGAAATTACGAGTATGTTATATTCTATTTAAATATTGTAATTTTGTTTTTTATTAAGATCTTGGTAATTGTAATTTATAAATTGTGTTTTACATATGTTTGCTTATGCTCATAAATTGCACGCCTAACAGGCAGAACCATGAAGTTCCAATTAGTTTTAAGATCCTTTATAATTACTGATGGTTATGCAATAAATAAATTTTGAATTTGAATTTTCTGCAACAAATTATTTTGTAATTTCACCACACGATGTACAGTGCTATTTACCCTACTGGCTGCTCATCTTGCAAGACTTAGTAATTGATTAGTAAGAAAGAGCTAAACTTTGATTGGACCCCTCCTCCTCCCCCCTTCCCACGCCGCACTCCCCCCCGCATTCGCCCGTCGGCTCCGAATTAAACTTAATTGAAGAGTGGACATACAATGGCAAGTAACGAGATCGATCCAGTTTTGAAGCAGGATTTAAATAGACGGTTAACGTGAATCAACATTTGATTACTTCATGGGCTTAGTGGCTTGGTATTTGGGCTGGAATGCCAGGAGGTCGTGGGGTCGATTCCCACTGGGAACAAAGTAGTACGAGTAGATGTTACATTTATGTATTATCCTTTTCGAATTGCCATAGGCACAGAATAAAGTTCCAGTTTGGAATTAAGAAGTACAGTAACTGATGAGATGAATTAAATGAGACCTTAACGCTCCCGCCTTGGTCCCAGAGGTGTAGGCAGAGACAATTTATCGTCACTTTGCGCGATCCTGACACACCTCACTAGCCTCACTCACATACATCAACCTTTTCATGCACCTCCTTTTTTCTTCTCACTGCGGACCCCAGCCTTTTTGAGGACGTTACTAATTTGATCCTTGAACGTCCTCCTAGGACGACCTCTAGCTGTGTTCATTACATAATTGCACTGTAAATTTCGTTTGTTTCTTAAACTTTGTAATTATACTTATTTTTCCATGCAACTGCCTGTTTTATGCTATAGTTTCAAAATGAGACGCGTGCTCGCGACATGCTGAACGAATGATTTTGGAAAAATATGAAACTTTTAATTCCGTCGCTGTACTTTATTCCCCAATAGAAAACCACTTTTATTGGGCTGTCCATAGGGCGATTTTCCATAATCACCACGCTTGGCAGGCGGATTGGTGATCGCAGTAATTATCTTGAGAACGCTGCTACCCGTCTCTGGAGCAATCCCTTAGTCGCCTTTACGACACCCACGGGAAGATATAAGACCCATTTTAAGTCTGGAGCTACACGGCTGGCTATAACTCATGCTCTCTTTTAATAGACTAAAAAAAATATCTCAGACATTCACACCAATTGTTCAGTCCCAAACTAGGCAGAGCCTGTGCTATGGTTACTAGATAACGGATAAATATATATACATCCAAGACTTGGGTACAAACATTCATATTCATCATACGAACATTTGCCCCTAGCGGTATTCGAACCCGCAACCTCCGGCGTGGCAGTCCCCGTTCCGCCACGGAGGTCGTCAATATATCGTACCCTTGGTAAAAGAACGTCGTATTTTGCACACCAAATGTATGAAAGATACGTTATTTTACCAAGAGAACGATATGTATGCTTGGTTGTTGGGTTTTACCATGTTTGATTCAGTTTCAGTTGGCGGTCAGGTGCTCGTATAGCGTGGTCGTGGCATCTCATTGAAACATTATCAAGACTAATGGCTCCGTTACTCGTCCGAGGCGAGGTGGTCATTTCGTTGCCCACATTACCTATTAACAGAAGAGCTGCTCCCGCGACTCCGCTCGCGTGAACTAGTTTTTTTTCTTCTAATTAAAGCAACGATCTCTATGTACTACTAGATGGAGCGTTCCAAACAATCGCTCTGTTCCACGCAAGTAGCCACAACTCTTTCACATTCACAATGAAACTTGTGCAGTTACTACGCAGAACATTTAATTATTACTAAATATTGACGCTACGGTTAAATAATGTCAATATTTAGTAAATAATTAAATGTTCTGCGTAGTTGTGACTACTTGCGTGCAACAGAGCGATTGTTTGGAACGCTCCATCTAGTAGTACATAAAGATCGTTGAATTAAAGTTGAAATTTCATCATCATCATATCCGCCTTTAGACGTCCACTGCTGGACACAGGCCTTTCCCAATGATCGTCACCACACTCGAGCCTCCGCATCCAACCGTTTCTGGCCACCTTCTTCTACCTGGCCGCGGAGCGTCCCACCCTGCGCGTGTAAGTTGACATTTACTCAGTGTCAAACCCCTTCCCCTCACCTTTTCCCTATCCTTCCCCCTTCCCCTCTCCTTCCCTTCCCCTTCCGCTCCCGACCCCGCTCAATTTTAGTACTAAACTTAGTCCTTTCGTTTACTCTAAGTTGACTAAAAGTCTAAGTGAAATAAGTCCACCTATGCATACCAAAATTGCCTATTAAATAAATATACCAAGTGTAGGTATTCATGTCATAAAGGATTTTGACTTCAACTTTTCGAGGACAAGATATGAGAACTCGACTGAAGTAGGTATAAATATTGACTAATGTTCTAAACGCGCAGGACCGTGAGTAACCGCGCTTGTTTTTAGACTCGCTGAGTTAAATAAATCACATAGAAACGAATTCTAACAATCAATTTAGTGAATCACTACAAATGTATCAGCAAATGGGTTTAGGTGTCACCTTGTGGAACCTTAATAAGGATTTAATGGGAATAACCGAATTGTAAAATAAATATAGAGGTTATTTCCGAATAAATAAATTAAAAAAAATCCAGACATTCACACCAATTATCCAGTCCCAAAGAAGGCAGAGCCTTTGCTATGGTTACTAGATAACGGATAGACATACTTAAATAAATATATAAACATTGAAGACCTGGGTACAAACATTCATATTCGTCATACGAACATTTGCCGCTAGCGGGATTCGAACTCGCAACCTCCAGCGTGGCAGTCTGAGAGATACCCGTTCCGCCGCGGAGGTCGTCAATATATATTTAATTTAACACATTTATAAACTAGCTGTAGCCTGCGACTTCGTCCGCGGGGTAATATTAACAATGCAATTGTGTTATAAACATTTTTCTAAGTCGTAGTGCAAGTTTACGCATATCACATGGAAATCGTTGGGCTTCGTTATTGGTATCATCTAGTCCTGAATAAAATAAGGTTGTCTTTTCGTAATGAAACCGTTTTTTGCTATGATAGCAGTTAGACATCAGACAGTGAGTTGCATGTTTGGAAAAGTATATAGAAATTTCGTAAAGAGCCTTTATTAAGTTCCCCTCTTCTGAGTCGTTTGCCCTTTTGCTGCCACGGCACACGCATACTATTTTAACTATGTTAAATTTTTTTTATTGTTTTCTCTAGTTCTTATAATTTTTATTTTATTTTATTTTCCTTTTTCTTTCTTTGTTGGTTTTTTCTTTGTGTGT
Organism: Esperia sulphurella; assembly: GCA_947086405.1. Classification (NCBI taxonomy): domain Eukaryota; kingdom Metazoa; phylum Arthropoda; class Insecta; order Lepidoptera; family Oecophoridae; genus Esperia; species Esperia sulphurella. The sequence continues at coordinate 16,728,770 of OX352266.1, forward strand.
GTGTTATGGTAGTAAATAAATGTTTTTTTTCTTTCTTTCTTTTCTTTTCTCTTCTATTCCCTTCCCCATCCACACCTACTCTCTCCCTCTCCAAACCCCCTCCCCTCCTCGCTTTTCCCAGTTCTCCCCCTCCCCTTCTTCCCATTCCCCCACACTTTCCTAATCCTATAGGTACCCAAAAAAAAAATCGATCAAAATTCACTTTTTTTAGTGTAATATTATTTTCCTTTTGCCCTTTCTCAATCTGAATCTAAACCTTCTTCCTTATTAATTTAACTTTGTTCTGCTCATTCTTGCTGTGTGTCTTATATTATAAGTGTTCTGAAAATCTGTGGAAACTGTTTCTGTCAATGTTTTGTTATTTGTCAATTACTATATAGACTGTAAGTTTCCTGAAAAAAAAAATATGAACCGTAAACCGTGAATCGTAATGATAATGTCATTGTGCGCATAGTTCCGGCATGACACCACGGCGCGGTCGCTGGCGCCACCCAGCTACCAGTAGGTATTGTAGGTCACCCGCCATTAGCAATAGCTATAACAGGCAGGTCTTTGTCCAAAGTTCAGCCGCGCCGTGAAGTCATAGGTCGTTTGGTTTTATTTACTTTGTGAGCCAAATTTAGATACTTTGTCAACTTATGACTGAGTTTATTTTCTAAGTGCAAAGGTATGTAGGTATTTGTGTTATGTTACTCAAAGAGAAGCCACATTGTACTAACTATAAATGTGGTGAAGTTTGTTGCGCCGTTTCTTCTTCACAGCGCTAACACCTAGGAAGCGGTAGTCGATAAAAAAAATGACGTGTATAAATGTACCAAGTGTACTCATATGCAATAAATGATTTTGACTTTGACTTTGTGGGGTTCTTTAAATAATTGTAAATAAAAATAATTGTAGAGACGTTTTATTTTTCTCTACTATTATTCATTATTATTTCGCATGAAGCGTTTTGCTTCCTCTTTCATGATGCGAACTGCTAAGGAATGGAACTCTCTGCCAGCTTGGGTATTTCCGGACAAGTACAATTTGGATCTTTTTAAAAGAAGAGTAAATAGGTACCTTCTGGGTGAGCACGCTCCACCTTAGGCCTCATCACTTACCATCAGGTGAGATTGAGGTCAAGCGCAAACGCATCAACAATAAAAAAATTGAATTTGCCTGGAGTCCGACCAAGTGATTTTTTTATTTATTTATTGAATAGTTTATTGTACACACAAATATACAAAGAACAAGACAAAGAAAAGAAAATTATACAAAAGGATAAGCTTATTTCTAAAGAAATTTATTCCAGCTAAGCTGCGGTGAGGACAAGGAAGTAGTGAATTTTTTTTTAATTTAAGTATGTGTTCCGAAAAGGTAATAGGTACTTAGATACGTGATATATGTTTACTTTTAATGGCATATTCTCTAGTCAAAGAACAAATAGAAAAAAGTCTATCTTTTTTTGTTGACATGATACAGAACCCTCTAAAGGCGAGCTTGACTATCAAGGTATTATTCCCATTGGAACAAATTTAATAATTAGTTATATATTCAACAAAGGGAAATCAACCTGAATCGCAAGCCACTGAGTCAAATATCCATTTAATTTTTTTTTTCCTGTACTTTAAAAAAATTATGTCACCCCCTTTTTACTTAGAATAATAAATAAATAAATAAATATCTCAGATATTCACACCAATTATCCAGTCCCAAACTAGGCAGAGCCTGTGGTATGGTTACTAGATAATGGATAGACATACATAAATAAATATATAAACATCCAAGACTTGGGTACAAACATTCATATTCATCATACGAACATTTGCCCCTAGTGGAATTCGAACCCGCAACCTTCGGCGTGGCAGTCCGAGAGCTACCCGTTCCGCCACGGAGGTCGTCAAATTTCTTTGTTTTTTAGTCAGAAATAAAATGTTAATCAGAAATTATTCAAAATGTAGTTCAGAGATACTAATTGGGATTGATTCAAATTTACCCATAAATTTTGTAATGCGTACCTACCTTGTGGTTAGGCGTTTTTAATAGATAAAGCCGTGTGGTTCCCGGCTCAGAATAGGGCCACCCCTATCTTTCCCGTGGGTGTCGTCAAGGCGACTAAGGGATTGCACCAGGGACGGGCAGCAGCGTCCTCCTGTGTGTTAAGATCATTACAGCGATCACCAATCCACCTGCCAAGCGTGGTGATTATGGCAAATCCCCCAATGGACATCTAACCAAAAGTGGTATTCTATTGGGGAGGCCTATGTCCAGCAGTGGACGTTTTTAGGCTGATGATTATGATGATGTATAAATAAATTCTTAATTGTATTGTCGACAGACCTGTACACGTCTTCATATGGTTTATGTTATGTCACTATAGAATATTATTATAATTATAACATGTATTTATTTTATAAGTGCGGGAATTACCGTGTTATATAATTACTCAAAGAAAATCTAGAACATACCTACTTACACGGTAATCCCAGTTTACTTCAATACCTAAAGGTTTTGCTACACCCAACAACGTGTAACGAATTCATGACTTCAGTTATCAACTTTGACTTTTGTTATATGAATTCATATTTTTAGCAAAAATGTTCTGAACTTTAATGATCCATTGGTCTAGTCAGTTCGTTATGATCTATTTCGAGTACGTCCATTCGGAACAAAGATATCCAGACTCGCCAACGCAATACAGAACTACCAGTCTAACCCATCTTATTTTCTTAGGGGGCCAGGAAGACCTGGCGACACTTCGACCCTTCAGGATCTTTTGTGCCAAACCCGTCAGGGTGCTACAAGCCGATTTGGTGGACTTCACATACGCCTCAGAATTTCTTCTCCGGCATAAGCAGGTTTCCTTACGATGTATTCCTTCACCGAGAAGCCTGTGGTATTATAAATAAACCGTACTTAAGAATCTAACCCATGCAGGTGGAACTAAATACATAAGTATTGAATAACATATTCCTTTAATGACGTATCATATTAGGTTAAGAAATGATTTTTTCGATCCGTCGCGCCGCTTATAAAACCAAGTGAAAATCAACAATGAATCAAGAAAGAAACATCGTATTTCATACATATTCTAGAAAAAACCGGCTTGATAACCCAGTTCTCTTTTCCGTGAAATCCCGGAACCATTTCCTGAAATTCTTTCGAGACAACCGGGTTATCAAACTGGGAAAAAAATTGCTGGTTATAGAACTTGGTTTTTCCTGGCTAAAGGGGGTTCTGAGAACTAAACATACGCCTTAGAATGTTCTCCTGTGTATTTGTTTCCTATACATTGTTTACTTTTGCCCAATCTATTACTTAAGTTTAAAAGTTCCTAGAATGTGGAAGGAACACAGCTAGAGGTCGTCCTAGGAGTACAGACGTTCAAGGATCAAATTAGTAACGTCCTCAAAAAGGCTGGGGTCCGCAGTGAGAAGAAAAAAGGAGGTGCATGAAAAGGTTGATGAATTTAAATGAGGCTAGTGAGATGTGTCAGGATCGCGCAAAGTGGCGATCCATCCTCTCTGCCTACCCCTCTAGGACGAAGGAGTGAACATTATGTAAATAGGTATGTAAAAATTCCTAGTTTTCATAGACTATTAGATGATATATTCTAAGGGTTTTTCGACAAAAAATTCCCAAAATGGCGTGTATCAATTTTACCTTTCCACCATCGATATGACCAGCCCTCGTCCAGCCGCTTTCAACAGAAATACCTAAAGGTGCCAGCAATACACGTGGTATTTAATCAAGTAGTATGAAACATTAGGTGTTGTGGTGCCCCATACCCACCGCCAATAAAAGAACAAGTGTGTACTCACCACATGCGAGCCGTTCTCACGCCGCCAGAGCCACAACACCGCGTGAAGAGGCCAAGGGCGGCAGACGAGCCACTCGTTTGAATTACACCTGTGGACCAAATTCATTGAAATAAGATTTTACCACTATTAATTTAAGTTTATTAACCAATATTTTTGGCCTAGCTTTTTTATATGGCGATATCATTATCCAGGTCGCGGGCGAAAGCTAGTTATATATAACCATGAAGACACAAAATCAATTATAAAGTATTCTAATTATGTTTTTCTCGTGAGTTGAAAAAAAACTTTCCTACAGGGCTGGCATCTACAAAAATCCTACATCGCCGTCAAAGTGTATAATAGTATATGTATGTACAATAAGAAATATGCCTGTATATTGGAATGTACAGTACGTAAACATGTGTAACGTAAATCACAATTACCTTAGTTTATTTATATACTCGTGTGGTTACAATATTTGTTATCTTTATATTTTTAGTTAAAGACTAGTTTCAGTTTCAAACTCAAATAACTGAGTTCTTTTTTTTATAAGACGATAGCGTTTCGATTCAATGTAATTTTAATAAATAAACAGTAATTTAATCAAAGACAAGCTTGTTATTTTCTTGAAACCGAATAATTAGTAGACGACACAAATAAGGTGGGCCTTAGATTTAGCATGTTGCATCGTACTTGAAGCGCTAGATGTTTATTATGCTCACTTACACCCAAACATTAGTTTTACTTGCAAACGAAAATTGTGACATCCCTGAAAAGCAAACCGCGACTGAGTGGTAGGTATAGCTCGTCAGGACATCTGTAAAGTCGTTAGTCTATGTTATATTCGGTGCGCTCGGTGTATCGAGGCCGCATGTGCGTCTGTGAATCACATCACACGCGTTCATTAGCCGCGCATTACGTACTTACTAATGTGTTTCACGGCTCTCCGCCGATCGCGAGGTATCCGACGACATCTGGCCGATCGGTCACCTACCTACTCTATGTACATCTACGGCGACGTCATATTTGTCAAGATTTGTCGTAATGATTTGAAGTCACGCAAGGTTTATCACTGTTCAAAATGTGAAGAAGGTTATAACCTTCATGCTGAAGAGGCAGTGGGCGGGCCACATCTGTCGCAGAACCGACGGCCGTTGGGGCAGACAAGTTCTGGAGTGGAGACCACGGATCGGGCCACGGGATCGCAGGGTGGGACGCCCCGCCGCCTAATGAACCGACGACCTGAAGAAGGTGGCCGGAAGCGGCTGGATGCAGAGGGCGGAGGACCGGGTGTGGTGGCATTCATTGGGGAAGGCCTGTCCAGCAGTGGACGGCTAAGGGCTGACATGTAGATGGTGAACCTTCATATAGACGCAAAAGAGCATAAGCGCTGTAATCCGCTGTAAGCGCTGTAAAATTCTACGTGGAATGGTCTGGGTCCAGAGACTTTTCTGTTAGCCGTAGACACCCACACCAATCAACGGTTTTTTTTCTAACTCCGGATTTGCAAAAACATAAAATGTATATCGATGGTTATAGATGGTTATCACTTACATAAGAAATAACATACAGGTAGAAAAATTGGTAGTTCGCACCACACACTTATTTTTCAACTCGTCTAACGCATTTCTTGTAAAATTAAACCACAACAGCTGTTGGAAGTTCCTAGAAAAAAAATAAAATGTATTTTTCTCCATGCAGTTGTTTTAGATATACATTTTTTACATATGAAGGAGTCATTTTCATGAAAAATTTTACATAACATTTGTTGTTCTAATTTATATTTCCTAACGATTGGAAATATAAATTAATGAGTTTCGTTCCTAAGTCCACTGTTTTTAAAAATGGGACCACTGTGCGTCTGGTACTAATGTTGCTTCAGCTTCGCACCATCTTGCATATTAACATGACTTCAAAGATGTGTTGCTAGCAACGATCTCTATGTACTACTAGATGGAGCGTTCCAAACAATCGCTCGGTTCCACGCAAGTAGCCACAACTCTTTCACATTCACTTTGAAACTTGTGCAGTTACTACTCAGAACATTTAATTATTTACTAAATATTGACATTATTTAACCGTAGCGTGAATATTTCGTAATAATTAAATGTTCTGCGTAGTAACGGCACAAGTTTCATTAAAAATCTAAGCGCTATAAAATTTTGTTAAGTATGTTTAAGTGGATAAAAAAAATTACGTAACAAGTGTACTAAAATGAAATAAAGGATTTGACTTCGACTTTGAAGACCAGACAGGTGTCACCTTACGGATTTTATGAAATGAAATGACTGGCCGAAATTTCATTTCCGGATCTGTCAAAACCGTGATATGAGTTCTGTTGCTTTAGCAAACGTCACATCATCATCCCAGAGATGGGTGGGAATCTTGCTACACTGGAGAACTTTATCAGAACGGGGGTTCAGCCTGTTCTTATTTCAATAAGTACCAGAGTTATGAGCACTTAACACGCTCCAAACTCCCTCCTTGTCTTTGGCTCTCGTCAAATTGTCACTTACGCCCAATAAGTCGATTGGAGCCATAACAAATGTCCGAGCAGCAGATAGCGAGCCACTTTGTAGGCCAGCGGGCTCTCAGCCACTCCAGCTAATTGAGCCACCTATCACGCGCAGTGGCAACGAACTCACGCGCACCTCGCCTATGTAATATAGAAGCTGATCTCATTTCAGCGGACTTCAACTGTTTTTATTTCTTAATTTTTGACTAGCTGTTGCCCGCGACTTCGTCCGCCACGTAACTTTACAAATTATATAGCCTATGACACTTACAAATAAGGTGGATTTCTATTGGTAAAAGAATTTTCAAAATCGGTTCAGTAGATCCAGAGATTACCCGCTACAACCTCACAAACTTTACCTCTTTACAATATTACTAGCTATTGCCTGCGACTTCGTCCGCGTGGACGACTTAACATCACAAATTATTATGTATTTTCCGTAGGAATGGGACGTTTTTTTCGGGATAAGAACTATCCTATGTCCATACCTAACCCATACGTGTGCCAAGTTTCATCCTGATCCGTCCAGTGGTTGATGCGTGATTGAGTAACAAACATCCAAATATCCAAACCTTCACATTTATAATATTAGTAGGAGTATGATTAGCAACTCTATAAATGATTCTGCCGATGAAAAGTTGGTCAGAGAAGGAGACAAAGAGGGTCTTGGTCCATTGCACTTTCGATATTAGCAAAATGCAGCATTTCTGGACTTCCTTATTTAACCGCGGATTAAGTGCAATAGTAGTAAAACAAATTACTTTTAGACTTGAGCGAATTATATCATCTTTACGCTCTTTGTGTATAAAAGGTTCAGGTTATCTTATCTTCTCAGGGGGCCAGGAAGACCTGGCGACACTTCGACCCTTCAGAATCTTTTGTGCCAAACACCTGACCACCAACGGTGCCCCAAGCCAATTTGGTGGACTTCACATACGCCTCAGAATTTCTTCTTCGGCTTAAGCAGGTTTCCTTACGATGTTTTCCTCCACCGAAAAGCCTGTGGTAGATAATATGATTAGTAAGTTATTACACTTATCCTATTTATTTGATTCAGTATTTATTTATTTATTTGCATTCCATGAAGTTATGAAGATGTTACAGATGTTACCAGTACTAACATGAAACCCATTTGGGTATGGCAATTATGAAATTACATAGAACATTACATCTAAATATCAAATTACATAGAATATTACATCACAAAGAAATTTACATTGTAGCAGAACGTGTGGCGGATATATTTATTGAAACAAACGATACTTTAGAGTTCGTCGGCGAAAAATTCGGATAAACTATAATAGCACTTGTTAATCAATATCACTTTCAATTTGTGCAAAAATACGTTTAATTTTTCTTCTTTTTTTAATTTTTCGGGCAGCTTGTTATGCACTTTTATTGCCATGACGTATGGACTAGTATGGTATGACCTCTGTTTATTATAATTCTGCAAATGTCGAGTCAATCTTAAGTGACACTACTGCACTTAAAATAATACAAAGTAACAGAGAATCATTCCTGTCACTTCCCAGCTCCTTAAACAGATTGACCTATTTCCAAACAGAGGTAACGACCAACACATTGACGACGATACACAGTAGTCATATATATTGTATGTAACTTTTAAGCAGTGTGTATGTACGTATTCCATTAAAGATATGAGTCAGCGTGCTCCTGTTATTGTATGAGACATTACATGATAGTAACAACACGCTGCTCCATCAACTCTGATATTAAAACTATGGAGTAGCTTGTCGAACAACGGAATAATAACTTTAAAGTATCTCTTTTTTAGAAGAGCCGTGGTAGCCGGTTGGTTGTACACTCGCCTCACGTTCATGAGGTCGTGGGTTCAAACCCCGCCCGTACCAATGAGTGTTACGAAACTTAAGTACGGTTTATTTATAATACCACAGGCTTTTCGGTGAAGGAAAACATCGTAAGGAAACCTGCATTTGCCGAAGAAGAAATTCTGAGGCGTATGTGAAGTCCACCAAATCGGCTTGGGGCACCGTTGGTGGTCAGGGGTTTGGCACAAAAGATCCTGAAGTGTCGATGTGTCGCCAGGTCTTCCTGGCCCCCTAAGAAGATAAGAGCTCTATCTATCAGGTTATTTTTGTCTCCACTGCAGGAGCACAACCCTCTCTCATCTGCCGGAGACATTCCCGCCTCCTCACCATTCTCCCCCCGCAACTCCTCTAAGCGAGGATCAACGGAGGTAACTGCAAAGACACCTACCAGTGAAGGTAGGGCAAGTCCCAGGTCATGAATTTACGCTACCTTGGGCCCCAGACAAATTTAATTAAAGAAGTAAAGAGTCAAAGTAGGAAGAGAGTTCCCACTTCTGCCGGAGACAGACGGAGGATTTGGGCTGCACTCCCAGCGCTGGCCAGACGGGTTGAGGAGGCCTGGTTGATGTTTTATAATGTATTCCCTCAGTCGCCTTGCACGACATCCACGGGAAGAGTGGGAGTGGTCCTATTCTACTCTACCGGAAACCACACGGTAACACGGTTTTTTGTATACAATATATAAGAGATTTATCTAAGTAAGTCATCTCTACAGCACGCGTTTGTTTAGGTAGAGGACAATTAACAGTTGGCGGGGTCAACAATGGGTGCGCGCACGCATACCGGTCAATTCGGCCAATTGCGCCGCGCGGCGCTCTCGTCGCGGCGACGTGGGAACCGCGCTGACTCACCTCGCAACCTCGCTCTGGGATTGGCTGGAATCTTCCACCTGCTCACAGATCACAATCAACTACAAGTTTGTTTCTCATAAGTCTTCATAAGACATAAACAAGGATAGTTATTTTAATTATTTGCCGTGTGGTTTCCGGTAGAGTAGAATAGGACTACTCCAACTCTTCCCGTGCATGTCGTACAAGGCGACTAAGGGAATACATTATAAAACATCAATCAGGCCTCCCCAACCCGTCTGGCCAGCGCGGGGAGTGTAGGCCAAAGCCTCAGTCTGTCTCCGGCAGACGAGAGAGGGTTGTGCTCCTGCAGTGGAGATAAAAATAACCTGATATGATGATGATGACTTATATTATAAAAAAGACGGCCTTACCGCTTTCAGCGATTTCTTAAAGGCAACCTTTGGGTGATAGGGGATTTTTCGAGGAGAGAAGTACCGAGTGCAAATAAAAACAAACAATATTTACCATACATTACTTCTTCCACCACTCTCTGCCCATAACCTCAGAAAAATTGTACACAGACACAAATATATTTTCTATTTTTGACAATAATAATTATTCAAATTCAAACCATAATAATCTAATTGCTTGGTATGGCAGGGTGATGCGCAAAAATTCCATGTTGTGGGAGCCTGGTGACCTGATCTCACAGGTTCATCCTATTTTTGGCACCAGTCTCTCACAAAAGATAAATTGTACTCATTTTAATTTTACACATTATAATTGTACTTAATCTTTGTGTTGAGATAATAAATAAATTTTGTATTGTATTGTATTGTATTGTACCCTTCGAGTGCCGATCCGCGGTCTCCACTCCAGAACTCGACTGCCCCAACGGCCGTCGGTTCTGCGGCATATGTGGCCCGCCCACTGCCACTTCAGCTTACTAATCCTTTCGGCTATGTCGGTGAGTTTCGTTCTTCGTCGGATCTCCTCATTACGAATCATATCTTTCAAAGAAACCCCGAGCATAGCCCTCTCCATAGCCCGCTGAGCGACTTGGAACTTGTGGATCAGGCCCACCGTCAGTGTCCACGTTTCTGCGCCGTAAGTCATGACAGGCAGGACGCACTGATTAAGACTTTTGTCGTTCGTTGGAGAAGGCCTATGTCCAGCAGTGGACTTCTAGGGGCTGACATGATGATGATGATTGTATTGTAAACTGACAAAAAATATATCATTGTCTACCAAGCTCGGTCCGTCACAATGTAAAGCAATTCCCCAGTTTGTCGTCAATTAAAATCGCTACAAGAATTACAGCAGGAAACATAACCGCTTTCCTAAAATAATAAACGAAATTTCCCCTTGTTTGAACTGCAAAAAAAACTTGTTACAAATCGCCTTACCGACGCGCGGCTAGGGCCGGCAATCTGCCAGGTATTCGCTACAAATTGCCCTTAATAAAATACTCCTTGTAATTAACGAGCGGCTTCCGAGGAGTCCCGCGGACGAGGGGGAAATAATACGACGCACCTTCCCAGATGGAAAGCGATCTGCTCCTAATTGTGGGGGCTGCTTTGATTGGTTGTAATTTTTAACCATCTTGAAAAGTAAAAGATTTTTGTCTGGAAACTTTTCACGAGAAATATCTTCTTTTGAAGATAGGTCGGTGGATTTGAGTGAGGTATGTCAGGATCGAGGAAACTGGCGATACATCGTATCTGCTTACCCCTCTGGGACCAGGGCGTGAGCAGAAACTAAATAAAAAATAAATAAACGCCTGCACACTACACACACACCCCATACACACACAAACACACCCCATCTTAAATACATATCTGTAAGTAGATAATGCATGTCTGACTCTTACCATGAGTTATACTAGGAAACCTGTAATTGGCTTTGTTAATTAATATAACTGCACAAATTGTTTAATTAAGCATAAGAATAAGCGGTTGGTTTCGTCAAATAAATAAAAACAAAATAAATAAATGTGTATATCATCTTTTATACTGTTATACGTGTGTGCGAGTTGTAAAGATAGAAACGCCGTTTATTTAATGATTGCAATAAAATTACTCGATGACAAATTATAGTACAGTCAGTGGACTACCGTAAATGGGCAAGTTCATTCTAATTTTAACTTTATCATCATTGGATAAGGTGCTAGGGCTGGTCACTTAATTCGGAATGTGCTAAATAATAAATAAATAAATATCTCAGACATTCACACCAATTATCCAGTCCCAAACTAGGCAGAGCCTGTGGTATGGTTACTAGATAACGGATAGACATACTTAAATAGATATACAAACATCCAAGACTTAGGTACAAACATTCATATTCATCATACGAACATTTGCCCCTAGCGGGATTCGATCCCGCAACCTCCAGCGTGGCAGGCCGAGAGCTACCCGTTCCGTCACGGAGGTCGTCAATATAAAAGCACTATATTCCATTTTCGCCCATAGTTGTAGTTGTAATCACTGTTCCGTATAATCCGGCGGCTTATATATTTGGCGGGCAGGGTTAACAGGAACGATCGGCGTACACAGTCGTTGTGCGGCACATTCTCGAAATGAGCGCGGGCTCCTACTTACTTTTTTTTACTTTCTTGTACGCGGAGCACCAACTTTGTTATTCTCATGTTCCTTATTCATTTCACTGTCACCAATTTTCGGAGACCTAATTTTCCAATGTGTAGAAATGTATATATCTATATTTCATTCCAGATTAATAGTCCTATGAAAACAAACGCATTTGCGTCTCGAAAACAAAATACACAATAGATGGTGTTCCTAAGTGGACCGCAAAGTTTACTTGGTAATACAAACCTATTTTTGCTGCTGGTGACCCTTTCATGTATATGTTACCGAGACGTAAATAGCGTTGGTTTTCATAGGACTATTAATCTGGAATGAAATATATCCAATGAAAGGTATTACGCAAAACGGACATATTTTTTTCACCTACCAAGCGTACAACTTCGTTTGAAGCGTAATAATTTAATTTTAATGTTATTTTTTTTTTAATTTACAGTGTATTACTTTGACCATGTAATTTATTAACATTTTAAAAATCTTAATTTTATTTAACTTATATATAAGTAAGTATAATATTAGACTAGTATGTATAATTATAACTAACCTAACACAAGCTAGGTATGCTGTTGTTGTCTATAATTGGGGTCGCATCTGGCCAATGTACAATTGTAAGATTCCCATAAGCAACAATTGATGTACATCCTGTTGGTAACCTAATAAATAAAATAAAATAAAAACAATGTTCAAGTGAATTATAGTTCCTTTTGCGATCACAAGAAGCTCTCCATTTGTCTAAAGCAAAATTTCTCAATATGAATACATTAATATGTCTAAAGCGGCAGACTGCCCGCACTCCCGGCGGTATTGCAGCGCGCGCGCAATCAACCCACACTCAAATCGCAGTCAGATGATAACTGCCCCGGGTGTCAGTGGGACGCACTGGGTGCAAGATACGAGTAGTCTTCAAACTTGATGAGACTGAAAGATAAGTCGATTTAGTTGCCCTTGTGTACACTTGGTACATTTATACACGTCTTTTTTTTTATCGACTACCGCTTCCTAGGTGTTAGCGCTGTGAAGAAGAAACGGCGCAACAAACTTCACGCGACACATCTTTTAAAAATCAAGTCTGCATACAATTAATAAAGATTTTGCGAAGCTGAATTAACATTAGTGCCAGGCATCTTTGTCATTCAAATAATCGTTTATTTTATAATAGGCTCTCTTACATAGTTGTTTTTTAATGTGAATGTTAAACTTTCTGTCCGTCATATTTAAGATTTCCTCTGGTAGTTTGTTGTAGAAGCGTATACATTGCCCCGTGAACGATTTACTGACGATTCTGAAGTTTCAGCAGAAGACTACTAAAAGCATTTGTGATTTAAGTAGGTCAAAGCCAAATCCAAAATGATTTATTGCATAGGCTGTATGGCCTGTTGGGGCACTGTCTGTCGTTCCATAATGCATGCTCGACTCATATACTCGTATGCGCTGTGTTAGAACTAAGACAGTGTGTAAATTGCCGTGTGGTTTCCGGTAGAGTAGAATAGGACCACTCCAAGTCTTCCCGTGGATGTCGTACAAGGCGCTAAGGGAAATACATTATAAAACATCAATCAGGCCTCCCCAACCCGTCTGGCCAGCGCTGGGAGTGTAGGGCAAATCCTCCGTCTGAGAGAGGGTTGTGCTCCTGCAGTGGAGACAAAAATACCTGATGATGATGATGATGACACTTATACGCTAGGTTTCAGCAGCCCCATCCAGTGTCTGACGATGGGGACGTCGAACCTCTCGTCTATCGTCTTGAGGATCCCGTTACCGTCGCCCCGCAGCCTGCCAATGGCCAGCCTAACAAAAGTGTGATTCTATTAGGATGGTGTCCAGCAGTGGACGTATTTCAGCTGATGACGTCGATGAGAAAATGTACGAACGCTGACTTTTTGATATTTTGAGTACTTGAGCAGTAGATTTACTGTTATCTGAGACCAAACAAAACCTAACCTGGTATCCTAGCACAATATTTCTTGTCTGAAGTGGCTGCATATACCGTGAAGTGCTGAATCTAGGGCGATTCTTTCAGACAAGTGCTCTCAGTGTGCCCCGGGCGCGCTCGGTGGAGCACTTCTCATATCGCGGCAGCGGTCGGTCGGCGGTGATTTATGGCGCGCCCACCGCCCGACACCGCCGACACTCCGCGCACATGGCGACACTCGACACTGGTGTCCGACACCGAGGTGCACTCACCCTGCGCTGATCTCCCACATGCAACCAGCTGACGTATCTATTAGGTACGTTTCTCCGCTGAAGTATTGCTGATCTATCTTTTATAGCGTTGGGAATTCAAGTCATCTGTTTGGGACGCAGTTTTGATAGTATGGGTATCTATACTAGTCTTGTTTTATTAAAGGAAAAGTGTCCGTATATGTATATAAACAGTACTCTCTTTACCTCACCGCATACCATGAAGCAAAATAATTTTTCGTAGCTCATAGTTTCACCTCAAAGTGTTTTCCTTCATGATTGACGGAATGTTATTAAATTAGATAACAGATGATTTTAAAATGTGCATCTGTTATCTAATTTAATAACCAATTAGTGTCAATCATGAAGGAAAACACTTTGAGGTGAAACTATGAGCTACGAAAAATTATTTTGCTTCATGGTATGAGGAGTAGATGTATGTATAAATGATCTGTGATCGAAATTAGACATTGTAATGTATGTATGTATGTAAACGCTTTATTGTACCAATTTTTGACAACAACAAAAATAAATAAAAGAATAAAGTTGTGTACAGAGGCGGACTATTATCCCACTTAGGGATCTCTTCCAGTCAACCTTAGAGCAACTGAAAGGACTGGTATAATGCGTTTAGTACCAACATGATAAAAGAAACGTACCCAATGAATATATACACCGACACTAAAGTATGCCTGTAATATTACATAAACATACTCGTAAATGATACAATATATACACGAATTAGCTCATAATACAACTATCTATCTATATACATAAACCTATATAATATATATATATATAAACGTACTATATACTTACTATATACTCGTAGTTTATTAACTGTAATATAAATCTCTGCTGGAAGCTGAAAGCTGGAAGAGATCTCTTATAGAGATAAGTCCACCTTGTACACTTTTATGTCATGGCCTTTTTTTGTAAAATGTATCTGCAATAAAGAATATAATAATAATAAAATAAATAAATTTATGTACTTTCAATGAAATTGTTTATGTAAATTTGGATATTCTGTGATGTTTTTTCCGAGATATATTGAAAAATGTGTACATTCACGTTCTCTGTTATACACAGAATGCCACTTTTGGTGGGCTGTCCATATGGGGGATTTGCCATAATCACCACGCTTGGCAGGCGGGTGATTGCAGTAATGATTAGTATTCTGTGGTAATGATGTTAATATACACATGAGAACGCTGCCCACGTCCTTGGTGTTATTTTGATTATATTTTAACAATTTTGAATAATCTTTGATTAAATTTTGATGTCCGCTGCATCTTTTATCGGCCCCGTAGCCTAGTCGGTAGTACACCTGCCTGCGAAGCTCGGGGTCGCGGGTTCGAATCTCGCCCAGGGCAAACATTCGTGTCATGAGCACTGGTGTTTGCCTTGTGACTGGATGTTATTTATATAAGTACATTATGTATGTATATCAGCTGTCTGATACCCATATTTACAGGCTCTGCCTAGTTTGGGATCAGGTGGTCGTGTGTGAAATGTCCCCACATATTTATTTAATTATCTCTCAGTACGATAGACGGCTCACCGTTCTAACGATACATACAAAGTCTCATAGTATTGAAACAGAGCGGACAATCTGCAGCGGATCACTCACATAGCCTAATATTTCCCATTATGAAAGTCCTAGCCTTGTAGGTGGGCGTAAGGCTGGCGTCACACGGGCGCGGCGCGAGGCTAGGGCGCGCGCACACGTCGCGGCGGCGCAATAAGCGTCGCGTTATGAGACGACAGGAGGCATTCCAGACGCGCGCGGTGACGTCTCTACGGACATTACTGACTCCAGAGTATTTCATTAGTTCCAGTGGAAGGTGGTGTACCTAGTAAATAAGTCTACATCAATCTACACTAATATTATAAAGAGGAAAGATTTGTATGTTTGTGACGAATAAACTCAAAAACTACTGGACCGATTTCAATAATTCTTTCACCATTAGAATGCTACGTCATCCCTGAGTAACGTAGGCTATATTCATTACTATAAAAATTTAGGGATCCCTACTAAAACTTCTGTAACAAAGTAGTATAATTTTAATGTTCCGTACTATTCAGATTATTACCGTGTGGTTTCAGAATTTCTTCTTCGGCATATGCAGGTTTCCTTACGATGTTTTCCTTCACCGAAAAGCCTGTGGAATTATAAATAAACCGTACTTAAGGTTCGTAAAACTCATTGGTACGGGTGGAGTTTGAATCATGAACGTGAGGCGAGTGTACAACCAACCGGCTACCACGGCTCAACTGTAGGTACTTAGCGCGGTAGGTTCGTTCTAGTGACGGTGGCCTATGCTCGGTTTTCGACTACAAGCACACCCCTATACTTATTCTTTTGACTCTTAGTGTCAAAAGCCATTTCACGGAAGACTTTCGATGTTTCGTTAAAAAAACTTGCTTCTCGTTAATCTAGATATCCTATGACTACAAACTGGGCATAGCCTCTAATTGCAATATCTTTCACCCACCTAACACAACCTCTCAGCATCAAATGTTGACTGGTAGATAATGCTTTCGACAATAAATTCGCCTGTTGTGCATCTGTGTGCAATAAGGCTTAAATAAACATTTAAAAATGTTGTTCTGAAACATATTTTCATCGACTACATGCATACATAATAAAAAAAAAAAAAAAAAATATGACTCCCTACTATCCTAGTTTAAGACCTACTAATTATATATGGAAATATCTTTCTGAAATAAATTAATAATTTCAAAAAAAAATTCAAAAATAATGCTCACGCATGGTCCCACAGGGGTAAGCAGAGACGATGTATCGCCACTAATGTCGCAAAGCGGCTTTCCTTCGCCCGCTTCTCCCTCCCTCTACTACCAGATATTAATTGTGCGTCTGTCGCTGTGGCTCGGTAGCTCATCAAGGACTGAGTGGGCCGATTTCTTGACGTAAGAGTCAATGCAATTAGAAGCTAGTCTCCAGCCGATTCGTATGCAGACGAGGCGAGGCCACGACTCCGCACGTCTTCAGTTTGAGCTCCTAATATACACTTGCATTTGTTTTTAGTACCACCACCAGGCCAGGAGAAGAATATAATGTCACTGAGAAAATTAATAGACGATTTTTTTAAATAAATAAATATGTCAGACATTCACACCAATTATCCAGTCCCAAACTAGGCAGAGCCTGTGCTATGATTACTAGATAACGGATACACATACTTAAACATCCAAGACTTGGGTACAAACATTCATATTCGTCATACGAACATATGCCCCTAGCGGGATTCGAACCCGCAACCTCCGGTATACCGAGAGCTACCCCGTTTTGCCACGGGAATATATATACCAATTTCATTACATAATATACACGACTAATACCAAACTACGATTATTCACATCCAGACCGGCAGCAATTTGTACAAAGAGGTCTGTCCCCAGTGGGAATCGTACCCACGTCCTCAGGCGGTCGAGTCCGATGACCGAGTCACTAAGCCAACGAGGCTGTCAAAGATTAATATGGACATTCCTTATCACGAGATTTTATTAATTGTTGTAAAGGAAATCCCGGGGTTAATTAAGTAAATAAGTTGGTAGATTAAAAAGGACGTAACTAATCAAGGAAATATTATTTCATCCATAAATATCAATTCAATTACTCTTTATTGAACGTAAAAAACGATACAATAATAAAGTAACTTACATATGCACATCTAGGCGGTCTTATTGCTAAAAGCCATTTCTTCCATCCAACCTTTTGGGTATAAGAATAACAGAAAAAATATCACATGGCAATAAAAGGCTTTTCAATTCGATGGATATCAATGGAGTAGGCCAACTCAGCGGTTCTGCGGCAGATGTGGCCTGCCCACTGTCACTTCAGCTTAAGGCTAAGAGGATAAGTTGCTGGGATTAAAATAACAAGTTTGTGTAATACGGCGGAAGTGAAATAGATAATTATCTGTAGGCCGCGTCGCGTCGCGTCGCGCGGCGACCGACGGCCGGGCCCGTACATCACGCGGGCTGAATGATAACCCTCCTTAGTGCTGACCGCTGGGCACAAGCCACGGGAGAAAGGAAGCGAATCACCAAAACATATCACAAACTAGCTGTGCCCGCGGCTCCGCTCGCATGGACTACAGAATAAATGTTTTTTTTTCCCGCTCCCGCTCCTGCTTTCTCTCAGATCTCTTACCCCCGCTCCAAACGTAGTCCTATCTCATCGCAGTCTGTACCATCTTTGCTGTATATTGTACATATATACTAATGTAATCATCATCATCATCAGGTTATTTTTGTCTCCACTGCAGGAGCACAACCCTCTCTCATCTGCCGGAGACAGACGGAGGATTTGGCCTACACTCCCCGCGCTGGCCAGACGGGTCGGGGAGGCCTGATTGATGTTTTATAATGTATTCCCTCAGTCGCCTTGTACGACATCCACGGGAATAGTTGGAGTGGTCCTATTCTACTCTACCGGAAACCACACGGCGAACTAATGTAATGTTTATAAGTATTTGAAAACTTTAAATTCGTATAATTTTTGATTAAGTAAGCCATTGCTTAGGAGAGCAAGATCTTGTTACCTTTCACTAAAATAAAAAAATAAAAATAAAAGAGAATTTATTCAACGACATCATTCAGTTCAACAATTAAGTATTTATAAGTAGTACATAGTCAGATGAATTGGTCGATGCCTCAGCGAAACGCTGCTTAACTAACTTAACTGCTAAATCAGCTTATTAACTTGATCACCATCTTGTTACAAATAATCATTAAAATGATTACTTTAGCCCTCCTGCTTACAAAACAGCAACCAAAAATAATTTCAGAGTTGACTTCTTAAAAATCGCCATCCTCTCGTAACTTAAATCGCTCCTTCCCCAAACCGAAGGGCCGGAGGAAAAAGGCCCTCTTTACCTTCCACTGAAACTAGTAAATAGTCGGATTAACTCCGGACATAAATCAGCTGACGCCGCGGCCTGCTCCGGTATCGCGGCCCTCCGCTGATAGCATCTCAGATGGACCGCTCAGAGATGGACCACTGTTGTTACTTGTTTCCCACTTCGCAACTACGCACAAGGTATAGATGTTCAATCTGATAACACTTCTCAAATAACATATGGGTAACAGGCGAAATGTTTTATTTATTTGGTCAAATATGACACTGCTCGAGGTAACTTGGTCTGCCATGACCATCACCGGTGGGATAAAAAGCTAATTTACATTTGTTTATAGATTGAAATTGTTAAAACGAAATTGAATTGAAGCGATTTATTCTTCAAAATAATAGAGGACTACGAAGTTCAAATAGACGAAGCTATTGTGACTACAAAACGTATAAGCAAATGTATATGTACTACTAGATGGAGCGTTCCAAACAATCGCTCTGTTCCACGCAAGTAACCACAACTCTTTCACATTCACAATGAAACTTGTGCAGTTACTACGCAGACATTTAATTATTTACTAAATATTGACATTATTTAACCGTAGCGTCAATATTTAGTAATAATTAAATGTTCTGCGTAGTAACTGCACAAGTTACATTGTGAATGTGAAAGAGTTGTGGCTACTTGCGCGGAACAGAGTGATTATTTGGAACGCTCCATCTAGTAGTACATAGAGATCGTTGCTGTAAAATATAAATTAAATTTTATATTTTCCTGCAAATACCTCCCAGTTGTGAAAACGCCGAAAAAACGGTGTAAATCAGGCCCTAGAACTTCTATTTTTCAGTATAAGCTGTTTTCTTCAAAATGTTTTCCTTCAACGAAAACCTTTCTACTCTTTCGTAAAACATATTGGAAATATAACACTAAACACATGGGTCGTCGAGGGGAAGGGGCGACATCGGTGGGAGGCGAAGAGCGGGAGGTGAGATTAATTACGGAGCAATCAGAACGGACACTTGACATGGGGGGTGGGAGGGGGGATGTGCACCATTAGAATAACAGTTGCCTGCATGCTTAGCCCCTGTAGGGACTATTTTGTTGATTCTATGTAAGTCCTGGTCACATTATTTTTTATTTATTTATTTTATTTATAAGGTTACCAACAGGATGTACATCAATTGTTGCTTATGGGAATCTTACAATTGTACATTGGCCAGATGCGACCCCAATTATAGGCAACGACAGCATGCCTAGTTTGTGTTAGGTTAGTTATAATTATACATACTAGTCTAATATTATACTTACTTATATATAAGTTAAATAAAATTAACATTTTTAAAATGTTAATAAATTACATGGTCAAAGTAATACACTGTTATTGTCTAATCGTTCTTTTACAGTACTCTTGGTAAGGTTCGTATAAAAGTACACAATTTCTCTACCGGAGAGCTACAGTTCAAAAACTTGCAATCCAGTAAGTGTATACTTTAAAATACTAAAAAAAATGTTGACTTGAACAAGATCTTCAATTCACATGTACATCTAGGCGGTCTTATCGCTAAAAACTATTACTTCCAGACAACCTTGTTAACCGTGAACAGTAATTTTATGCTGCTTGCTGCGTCTATTGTGTGTGTATGTATTATTTTTTTAAATATATCTGAACCATTAGTTTATTATGAATGTTAATTATTATTTAATTTATTTCTAGAAGTGGAAACTTTTAATTAGCTCTTTTTTGCTATATGTGTAATGTACTTAGTTATAATAGCTGTAAGTTTTCTTAAAATAAAATAAATAAATTAATTTATTAACTTCATTCGAAGCAACAAGATCTTGTTCCCTTGAACAACCTCAACTTGTTATCTTGATCACGATCTTGTTTCAAACTATCATAAAATTGATTACTTTAACTAACATACAGTAACCAAGACACAATTCCACTCAGTTGACGCGCATTTTTTTTCAAAACTATATATCAGGCTATATTGTTTATTGTTTAAAATGAAATTTGTTAAGATGATTATATTGTAATTAATTATATTGTTATATTAAGGAATAAAGAGGTTATAATAATAATAATAATAATATCAGGCAGACGCTTGATAGGCAAACAGTCTAAACCTTGGGAAACGTAGCATTCCTGCAGTTATCCACGACTCTTATCCTATCATTATAGTCAGGAATTTAAAAAAAACCACTATAACAACAACAACAGCTCAGAAGTTATTTGGTATGTCGATTGTTAAAAGAAACTTCGGTCATTGACAATCGAATATTATACGCGCTGAAATATTGCGATGTGTTTGACTTTTACAATTATAAACGATTTTGCCCGAAACGCCAAACCTATCAAGACTACTCAACAAATACTTTATTTCAAACCCCTAAATTGTTGAAATCAGGAAATTATCATTCAAAAGCAATATATTATCACGTAACTTTGCCGACGGTACATATCACGCAGTGGTCACCTGAAATCGGCGCCGCGCTGTCGGCCGGGGGCGCTGTAGGCGGCGGGGGCGCAAGATTAATTACTGTTTGATGCTACAACGAGGCCCCAGGTACCACCGACCTGCCGAGGTGACTGACACCCCAGACGTGTCCACAGGTGATTTACAGGCATGCAGCTCAAGTGCTTTGGGGACAGTCTAACTACATGGTTTTAGGGAACTATTGACTGTTTTGAATTAGAAAGTAGATATCGCATGACATATTACTATATCATGCGATATCATTTGCGGTTTAGGTACACAAGTTCTAGGATTGAGAATGATCTTTGTTTGTTTCTTTGTTTTTGACGATCTGCGTGGCGGAACATCCGCCACTCCGCATGATATATTACTATATCATGCGATATACGTTATATGTTACCAGCTACAGCAGGTAAAAGTAAAGGATATGAAGATTCACTTTACAAAAGTGAACTTGAGCATTATGATTTTGAACATTTGACTTTTATTTGAATTGATTGCTGCAGATAGATGTTATGTTTTTTTTTTCGCGATACGAAACGCACATATAACAAAACGAACATTTATACCTATCGTACACATCGATTTTTTGTAGACCAGGACTGGAGGTTTTACACCTTCGACAAGGGGAAACACTACTAATTCTTGCCTTATGAATAATACAGCATAGAAATTTTACTCACAATAGAAAATCGGGAGGGAGGTGACTTTAGAAATACTTCTTACCCACCTTCTTACTTAAATAAGTAATACAAATAATTATTTTATCAGTATCTGATTTTCAGGGGCATGTTGATCCAAAGGATTTCACACAATTGTTATGAATTAGTATGAATGTCGAAATGAATTTATTTAATTATCCGAGCAACATCTGTGTTTAGTTTTTTAGTTTTATCAAAACTTGTGAGGGATACAGAGTCTTAGAAAGCCCAATCCTGTGGGGGGGGGGGGGGGGGGTTTACGCCAGAAGTATGAATGTCATCCGTACCAAATTTCATCAAAATCAGGTACATAACATAGATTCTTAATTACAGAACCATGTTGTATTATAAGCTATATTATTATTATATGAAATGGTTTCATCCAATTTCCTGGCAATTTTCTCACCTCGCCGCCCGCCCAGTGCAGCCGACTGCCCGGCGCGGCGGGGGCGGCCGGCGAGGTCGCACCGCACGAGGCAAAAAGGCAGCGGTCGGCGCCCCGTTCGTGTATTAATTACCGACGAGCGATACGCTAAGTAATGACCCTTGTACATTTGACAGCCACACACCGACAGGTACGCACACGGCTTACGAGCCACTGGAAAGGGCAGTTACGAGAATAAACTTCATCATCAGGTTACTTTTGTCTCCACTGCAGGAGCACAACCTTCTATCATCTGCCGGAGACATTCCCGCCTCCTCACCATTCTCCCCCCGCAACTCCTCTAAGCGAGGATCAACGGAGGTAACTGCAAAGACACCTACCAGTGAAGATAGGGCAAGTCCCAGGTCATGAATTTACGCTACCTTGAGCCCGGATCTGCCGGAGACAGACGGAGGACTCGGCCTACACTCCCCGCGCTGGCCAGACGGTTTGAGGAGGCCTGATTGATGTTTTATAATGTATTCGCTTAGTCGCCTTGTACGACATCCACGGGAAGAGTTTGAGTGGTCCTATTCTACTCTACCGGAAACCACACGGCATGAGAATAAACTTGTATGACATCAAATATCATAAGCAGCGATCAGATAAGGTAGCGTCATTTTCTCTACTCGTACTCGTAATCCCACTAATAGATATTAAAAATGCGAAAGTTTGGATGTTTTGGTGGTTTGGATGTCTGTTACTCAACCACGCTTCAACCGGATCGGGATGAAACTTGGCACACAAATAGGGTTAGGTCCTGCAATAGGACATAGGATAGGATAGGAAATAAGTGGAGTATTTTCTAAACATTGACATTATTTAACCGTAGCGTCAATATTTAGTAATAATTAAATGTTCTGCGTAGTAACTGCACAAGATTCATTGTGAATGTGAAAGAGTTGTGGCTATTTGCGTGGCACAGAGCGATTGTTTGGAACGCTCCATCTAGTAGGACATAGAGATCGTTGCTTATTCTAGAACACAACTCAATAGCTTGTTTTAAAATGCTTCAACGCCATCTATCGGCATATAATAAAACTAAACTGAACTAGGAACAGGGAGAATATAGTTCCAAGCTCAGATTTTATTCTTAACTTGATAACCAATTATTAAAATTATTTTCTCTTAGTCTGTGTCTATCTAGAGTTAAGCTATCCAGAGGTCGAGTTAGTCATTACTTAAACAAAGATCATTCTTAATCCTAGAACTGGTGTACCGAACTGCAAATGATTTCGGAGACAACCGTGCCACATCCAGTAGACACTGAGTGCGGTTGGAAGAGGAGCCGCGGCATCGGCGCTGGCGGCACCGGCGGCCATTAGCGAGATATGAAAGAACAGGTCAGCGCCGGCCCTAATCGACGCCGCAATCCATCACCCACGTGAATAGGTGGGCCCGTAGCGACAGCAAATATGCTCGCGTCAGATACATAAATTTTAAGGTAGAGAGAGATGAACTCTTTTTAAAAGCTTCCTTTCACTATAAGAGGCCATATGTAATTTAATAAATTAAGCTTTTGCCGTGTGACCACCCCTATCTTTCCCGTGATTGTCGTCAAGGCGACCAAGGGATTGCACCAGGGACGGGCAGCAGCGTTCTCCTGTATGTTAAGATCATTACTGCGGTCACCAATCCGCCTGCCAAGCGTGGTGATTATGGCAAATCCCCCAATAGACATCTAACCAAAAGTGGCATTCTATTTGGCTTATTTAATTCTTGGTGTGTGTTTTATGACATGTTTGTTATAATTTTTAACCTCTGACATTGTGTAATTTAGAATTTATTTATTATAAGATATTTCAAGCTACTCCTTTGGGTACAGTTGTATTAGAACTAAAACATATTTTAAGTACTTGATGGGCGCGATTCTGAAGGCACACATTTAAAATTTGACAGCGCTAAAATTGGTTTCGTCTTTGTCTTTATAATACTGTGTGACAAGGATAGCAACAGTTTTAGTGCTGTCAAATTTTAACGTTGTGCCTTCAGAATCGAGCCCGATGTACATACAATTTAAGGCTGAATAAATGAAATGAAAAACGATACCAATCACGTATGCCTACTTTATTTATGAAACACCTTATTTAATTAGTACCGAATGTTGTTGCGCACCGTACCATCGGACAGTGACGTCCGACAGACGCGTGCAATTTCACCACTGCACACGTGCGGCAGACGCGACGCGGCGCGACGCGACGCGACGCGACGGGGCTGCCTCCTTGTAATAACGCTGTAATGTCGCCCCGCGCGGACGGATGGACTTGCCAGAGTGATCGATCATCGTATTTTGTACACCTATTATGTATATTGCAAACTAAGATGATGTAAGACACTCTGATGAGAATTGCATGTTTGATGGGGGATGTCACGCAGAGAGGTACTAACTAGAAAAGGTTGTATGGAAGAAATCTCTTAAAGCGATATGACAGCCTAAATTGTACTAGTTGTAACTTCTTTAACGTGTAACTGTATTTGTTTGTGCAATAAAGTGTATTGTATTGTATACAATAAAGTGTATTGTATTGTACCTTGAGAGCTGATGAAATACCTACATGTTGATTTCATGTGATAGGACTTGCTGCAAAAGTGAATAGTTTCAGAGTTATTATTCTGGTATACCTATATATTAGATTAGATTTATTTATTTCACTTTTACATCTTAAAAATTAAATTTTACATGTCATTCTAATATGGTAAAAGGGAAAATAATGTACAAAATATAAATTACAATGTCAACACAATGAAACTTGTGCAATTAGCGTCAATATTTAGTAATAATTAAATGTTCTGAGTAGTAACTGCACAAGTTTCAAAGTGAATGTGAAAGAGTTGTGGCTACTTGCGTGGAACAGAGCGATTGTTTGGAACGCTCCATCTAGTAGTACATAGAGATCGTTGGTCTGTCTAAATGTCCGTTAGTGTGCTTGTAACTCGAGAACCACTTACCCGATTTACTTGTTTTCTTTTTAAATTCATAGACATGTTTTCTGACCAGATGTTGTTACATTAGATAACATAATAAGTAATAAGGATTAATAAAATTATGTATTCCAACCGAACGGAACCGCGAGCGTCTAGCTCTTATTCCCTACAAATCCGCCGGAGTACTGTAAAACAAAACAAAATGCCTGTATCATCATTCCGCAACGCGCTTCCATCCAATACTTCACGCAAATCCAATCAAGCCGCGTATATTGAGGCGCATCTGCAAGCTCGTAGTACGCCATAAGGTGACAAGCCTCATCTGCCGCTAATCCATTAGGCACCTCGTCCCATATTTAATTCGCATACCGCTCCCCCGCTCACCTAACCAATTGTCCGCCATCGCGCACATGTCGCTGCTCGATGCCCCACCGACGAATAAAATTTGATAAATCGCTCGCCAACATGTGAACTACCCTCTTAGCTTAAACGGTCCATACTGCGAGGCCGCTTCACCACCACCGCGCAACATTAAACCCAATGCAGCTAAATTACAGTTGTATTCCGAACAATACACAAAAATATAAGTTATCGTCGTTTAGCGACGCGTATTTGCGAAACGTCGTATCGACTGAAGGGTGTATTATGCCTTAGCTGTGAAGTATAAGATTGTTTTTAGTTTGGATGTCCGCTGAAAGGTAATTGTGGGGTTTGACGGAATGGCAAATGCACTTTAGTGAACGCAGCAGCGAGTGATTTCGAGGGAGGCCGAGGTAAGATAATGCAGATGTACGAGGGCTGGCGAAGGTGGGACGTAGCCCCTTGGAGAGCGGTGGGGTACTTGCATTGATGACAGAGGCAATTTCATCCAACGTATTCAATTAATACAAATGTTATGCAGACGTGCACATTCTACTATGCAAATGACTAGGAGAAAATAAAATCAAATCATCATCAGGTTATTTTTGTCTCCACTGCAGGAGCACAACCCTCTCTGCTGGAGACAGACGGAGGATTTGGCCTACACTCCCCGCGCTGGCCAGACGGGTTGGGGAATTATGTTACACTGTTATCATCAGCCTAAATACGTCCACTGCTGAACATAAGCCTCCCCAATAGAATGCCAGTTTTGGTGGGCTGTCCATGGAAGGATTTACCATAATCACCACGCCGCTTGGCAGGAGGATTGATGATCTCAGATGGCCTTATCAGGAAACCACACGGATACGATCTTGTAAAAAGCAGTAAAGATACGGTATCTTCGATAGTGGACATTAAAAGGCATATTCAAAGTTAGAAAGAGATGGAAATAGCAGCGCGCGTCTCTAGAACATACCAAACATCGGCAAGGATCGCATCGCGAAAGAACGCCGAACGTTCTCGTCAATCAGCCAACAGTGTTTCTATCTTAGAATCTGTATGCACATATATATAACACTAGCTGTTGCCCGCGACTTCGTCCGCGTGGATAACTTAACATCACAAATTATTATATATTTCCTGTAGAAATAAGATTTTTTTCGGGATAAAAACTATACTATGTCCTATTTCAGGACCTAACGTATATGCTTGCCAAGTTTCATTACGATCCGTCCAGTGGTTGAAGCGTGATTGAGTAACAAACATCCAAACTTTCACATGTATAATATTAATAGGACTGGATTAATATGGATTAGCTTAACTAACATTATTCCGTGCAGAAACCATTTCGATCACATCATTACAAAAACAATACTTTTGTGTAGAACCTTGAGCATTTCTCCTTATTTCCAAAGGCGTAAGAGTTATAAAATCAAATACCGCGGCGCGTATTGTGAGTGTTCATAAAAATTGAATGGGGAACTTCGCGCGTTCGTTTGCAGTTTCGAATGAATAAAAACGATATCCATCAATTGCGGATCGGACGAGCGCCGGTGAAACTTTCACCGGGTGGGGAAAATCGATATGAAATTAGCTAATGGAAACTTGATAGCCGACAAAAAACTGAATCCTCGCAAACCCCCGTAAGCGCATTTGGCAACAATAAATCCGTGCATTGTCCCTCCCGCGACAGATGGCGCTGTGCGCCACCCTCCGACACAGGTAACTCTATATCACCAACCCCATCTTCCAGCATAAATCGCTGCAATTTTCAATTCAAATTAGAAAAACTATAATTTACAAGCGATGCGAGCGCTTTTGTCATCGGGCACGTAACTGCATTAGACACGTACAATAGAATATTCAATTATGGTAATGCGAGGTGTACAGAACCCGTGGCCATCCGCCATGTGCGCGATTGTGCGCAAGCGTTGGGGATGACGGACGCCATTTCGATCCGGCGAAGCGTTGCCATGTTTTGGGATTACGCCACCCGTTTGAATCGTAACGGTCGGATTAATGGGAACACCGTGTGGCCGCGAGTGAACCGGCGACGTGCAGCAGTTAACAGTTGTCTAATGCTGTAATGACGTCATTAATGTTTCAGGCTACTGCCAGAGATCATATCTCAGTCATATTTCTTTCTACTATCATTACCGTGTTCACATTAAAATGTAAAAAATATTTTACATA
The DNA here is from genome assembly GCA_947086405.1 of Esperia sulphurella. NCBI lineage: Eukaryota > Metazoa > Arthropoda > Insecta > Lepidoptera > Oecophoridae > Esperia > Esperia sulphurella. Next base: position 16,756,443 of record OX352266.1, read on the forward strand.
CATATTTATTTATTTATTTAATAGTTTATTGTACACACAAATATACAAAGAACAACACAAAGTAAAGAAAATTATACAAAAGGATAAGCTTATTTCTAAAGAAATTTCTTCCAGCTTACCTGCGGTGATACACAATGCTCATACATCATACACAATGCTCACGCCTTGGTCCCAGAGGGGTAGGCGAAGAATGATATATCGCCACTGACATATTGTGGTACCACGGTTAAATAAAATGTTTGACAAAACTACTCCAATCTTAAAAAAAACTTTATGTAAGCCGCCATTTTGAAGAAAATATAACGTCACCAAATTGCTTAAGATTCTAATCATTTAATCTATTCTATAACAGTAAACATCTCTGTTTTCTTGTTTCTGTAACAACACACGCGACTGCAATCTCCGAGTTGTAATTTATTTAATTAGGTGCAAATAATTCGTGGACGACCAAACGGCTTCGGATCAAATTTCAATTTAAACTTTGAACATTAACCGTTCTGCGGCGGAGACATTAAATTAATAAAAATATGCCTCGGGGAGCTTTGGGCGCGACCTAATGACACTCGAGGTTCGCGGAAACCGCGGATTACGCGTCACACTGCTTTGTTATTGCAAGAGTTGATTGTGGATTGGTGTCATGACAATTACAACCGGGTTTGGGGTTAAGAGAGCTACCCACGGTCTATATAATGACCACTTTGCCGGTCATTCTAGTGCCCCAATAGAAAGGAGGTAAGTTCTATCAACATTGACGACCTCCGTGGCGAAACTGGTAGCTCTCGGACTGCCACGCCGAATGACTTCTTTAAAGGATATATGCCGTTGATTCAGCTATGGCCAACGGACAAGTGTAACTCCATGATTGCAAATGGAATTATATTGTTACGAGCGAAGTGCGGTGCGTCGCGCCTGGACGGCAGTGCTTAGCTGCGTTTATTACTCTTGTTTCATGTCTCTATTTATCGCGAATAACAATATCTGGGTTTATGTGGCCCCGGCTTCCTGCGATTGATTCCTTACTTATGCGGTGTTGTACTCTCATTGCTTATTCAAGGTCTTTGTTCATTGTGAATAGTAATTTGTGGATTTATTCGTTTTTATTCATGTTCGCTGCCTGCGATTCAGTTTATTTATTGTAAACAAATGAAAGAATCTCACATTTTCAAAGCAAAAAGCATAGCTTGCTATTCATGTTACAAAGTGGGGGGGGGGGGTTGCAAAAGGTTTGAACGAGGGTTTATAATAGACACAAATACGTCTTAAAATGACTAGCTATTGCCCGCAACTTCGTCCGCGTGGACAACTTAACATCACAAATTATGATGTATTTCCCGTAGGAATGAGATGTTTATCGAGATAAAAACTATCCTATGTCCTATTCCAGAACCTTACCTATATGTGTGCCAAGTTTCATCACGATCCGTCCAGTGGTTGAAGCGTGATTGAGTAACAAACATCAAAATATCCAAACTTTCGCATTTATAATATTAGTAGGATAAACATTTCCATCATACATTTCATATATGTGTAACTCTAGCGGTTTTGGCAGCACACGCCAGAATAGCTCACAGATGGTAGATTTTTTGCCTACTTACTTGATATTTTGGACAATTCACACAATGTCTTTATAAATTATAGCCTATGTGTTATTCTAATGTATAAGCTATATTATTGTAAAGTTTCATTAAAATCCATTCTGTAGTTTTTACGTGAAAGAGTAACAAACATCCATCCATACTTACAAACTTTCGCGTTTATAATATTAGTAGGAATGATAGGATTTCTGTGTCCGTCAGATTAAAGATTTCCTCTTGTAGTTTGTTGTTGAAGTATATATTAACATTGCCCCGTGAACGATTCACTGACCTTACTACGTTTTAATCGTGGTAAAACAGTCTGTTCCAACTTTTCCAAACTAATAATTTATTATCCGACTGATTGACTGGCTATAACTGTAGCGTATTAAAACTTTTCTCTTAATAGCTAGTCCTATTCCTTGAAAGGATATCGTATGCCTTAATACTGTGGAAGTAGCTAGGTACCTACACTAACCTCGCGGTTGCAACATCAGTTAATTGTCTATTTGACGGCGGCGGTGTAAGCGGCAGAGCTTAGTCTGTACTACGTTATATGGGGTCTACATTAAAGGTACGTATCTATAATTATACCAACATCGTACTTTTAATTTAAAAAAATAGATCTCTGCAGATCTATACCTCATACCATGAAGCAAAATAATTTTTCGTAGCTCATAGTTTCACCTCAAAGTGTTTTCCTTCATGATTGACACTAATTGGTTATTAAATTAGATAACAGATGATTAAAATCATCTGTTATTAAATTGAGTTATTAAATTATATAACAGATGATTTTAATCATCTGTTATCTAATTTAATAACCAGTTATTGTCAATCATGAAAGAAAACACTTTGAGGCGAAACCATGAGCTTCGAAAAATTATTTTGCTCCATGGTATGAGGTCTAGGAACGTTAAAGGATAAATATACTTACAGTATATCGATGCTATCTACACCTCATTCGGTTGCAATAAGTAACAATTAGCTCTCGTTAGCGCCCGGAACCGGCAGTTAGTAAATAATGGATAATACACCGGACGCGGTACGTGCCGCGCTCCGTGCGCTACAGATAATATGCTGTTTGTCTGTTTGTTTGTCCGCAATAAAGAAGATAGCCGCTAATTGTCTTCCACGAACACCTACCCGCTCACTGGTGTTTGCTGTGTGTTGATAAACACATCCATTCAATGGATCGTTATTATATTATAGCAATAAGACGTAATTGTGTAAAAATGTACCTTTGTCTAATAAAATAGGTATATATATTTCATTCCAGATTAATAGTCCTATGAAAACAAACGCATTTGCGTCTCGAAAACAAAATACACAATAGATGGTGTTCCTAAGTGGACTGCAAAGTTTACATGGTAATACAAACCTGTTTTTGCTGCTGGTGACCCTTTCATGTATATGTTACCGAGACGTAAATAGCGTTGGTTTTCATAGGACTATGAATCTGGAATGAAATATAGACATAAACATAGACATATTTTATTGATAATCATTTGATTACAAGTCTTGTTGGAACTGTCGTTATAAACGCAAAACAGTACTAAACGTACTTGGCTTTGTAAACGATTTTTATAATGTCCTTGTGACAAGCTGTCAACTCTCTCTCTGCTCGCCTCTCCGATGTACGAAGGTCGTGTCTCGTGTCTTAATAAATTTAATCTCAGTTATTCAGTTAAATCACCTTTTATTTCCTCAATAACCCATCAGGTTATGGGCCCAGGCATTAATCCCTGAATAGTGAGCTATTTATTTTCTTGAAAAAGGCGTTATCAAATAAAAACACGTTTTTTTTGGACGATCGACACGACAATGGCCGGCGATGGACACACGAGTTTATCTTTCCCATTGGAAAAATTAAAAGGCATTCAAGATTACCATAATTGGAAATTCGCCATGCGTATGGTACTGGTGCACGAGGACCTTTGGGATTGTGTGGAATCTGAAGAAAAATCAGCAGATGACAAGAAAAAATTAAAGGCATTAGCTAAAATATGCTTGTCAGTGCATACCTCAGCATATCCCCTTGTTAGAAATGCCAAAACGCCGTACGAAGCTTGGAGAAAATTGCAACAGGCGTTTGAAGACAAAGGATTATGTAGACGGTTAAGTCTCTTGAGGAGTCTCTTCAGCATAAAACTGTGTGAGTACGAGAGCATGGACACATATTTATCTAAAATTACACAAATCGTTCAACAATTAAGCGATATTGGGTCTCCCTTAGAGGATGATTTTGTTGCAGTCATAATGTTGAGCGGGTTGCCACCAAATTATGACCCCTTAATTATGACTCTTGAAAATAATAACGCAGAATTATCTAGCGAGAATGTCAAGTCAAAATTACTGCAGGAACACCTGCGGCGTGATGACATTAATGAGGGAGGGACGGCCCTGGCTGCCAAAAGAACGTTTAAATGTTTCCGTTGTAAGAAACCAGGCCATCTACAAAAGAACTGTCCGCAGAAGACCAGTAGGAAACCGCTTATGCAGGACAAGACTTTATTAACTGCACTCTCCGTTGTAGTGAAAAGTGACACATGGTGTATTGATTCTGGAGCTACGAATCACATGTGCAATAACAGAGGTGTATTTTGTGATTTTGTTTCTATAAAACCAATAGAAATAAATGTAGCCAATGGTGAACAGCTATCAGCTGTGGGTCAAGGAAATGTAAAAATAAGACTACAGAACTGTGTAAGGACAATAAGTGATGTGTATTTTGTACCAAGACTTACTGCAAATTTATTGTCAGTAAGCGCTATGACCCGGAAAGGTTTCCGAGTAATATTTGATTTAAAAGGTTGTAAAATAATGGACAAAGAAGAGATAGTAGCAACTGCTACTCATCTCAACCAAGTATATCAATTAGATACTAAGCTTTCAACTAATACAGCATCCGAAAGTGTTATAAATTCATGTTTGGTTTCGGAGACTGTAGGGACTTCACAGGTGACTGGTGATGTTCCGGAAGCTGCAGCAAGCACAGCAGATATGGGTTCTTCGGTGAAGGACTCGAGGACTACATCCTCGGGCTGTGGAGATACACAAAAAACGTGGCATAGGCGGCTCGCACATCTCAACTCAAGGAGCATGTATGTCATGAAGAAAGGTATGGTAACAGGCATTAATTATGATGATAACAACTATCAATCTTGTATTGCTTGTGTGGAGGGGAAGCAGACTAAAATACCCTTTCCAAAGAATTCTCAAAGCAGGTCAAGTGAGATATTAGGGCTGATACACACTGACTTATGTGGGCCTATGTCTCAGTCTTCTCTAGGGGGTGCAAAATATTTTTTAACCTTTACAGATGATTGCACAAGGAAGACTTTTATTTACTTTCTTAAGGCTAAAAGTGAAGTTTTTGAGAGTTTCAAAATTTTTAAAGCTCTTGTAGAAAATCAGACTAGTAAGAGAATAAAAATATTGAGAAGTGACAATGGTCTTGAATATGTCAATAATCAGTTCCAGACGTTCCTGAAAGCACAAGGCATCGTGCATCAAACAACGGTCCCATACTCACCAGCCCAGAATGGGGTCAGCGAGCGAGCCAACAGGACCATAATGGAGAAGGCACGGTGCATGCTGCAGGATGCTGGCTTGGGAAAGAAGTTCTGGGCTGAAGCAGTGAAGACAGCTGTGTATATCAAGAATAGAACACCGACGAAAGCTGTCATGGGAACCACTCCTGAAGAAAAATGGACTGGCAAAAAGGTAGACGTTAGTCATTTCAGAATTTTTGGCTGTTTGGCATATGCATTAATACAAAACAGAAAGAAATTAGATTCAAAATGTAAACAATACATTTTTGTTGGATACTGTGAAGAAAGCAAGGGCTATAGACTGATAGACCCGGAGTGCCCAACCACATGTATAAAAGTTAGGAATGTTACCTTCTTTGAAAATAAATTTATTTCAAATGGTACATTTAAAGAAGAAAATATGTCAAATGATGATATACTAAACATTTCTTTGACACCCCATGTTGTCACAAATTACAATACTGACAATACAATAGACCGATCTAGCCCTAAGTCAGGGTCATTCAATGATCACAATTTATCTGATGACATATTAACTCAGTCAAAACAGAAAAATCAGAGACGACAAGAAATTTTTACATTGAATGACACTGATCAGGAAGAGTCCTCCATTCTTAGTACAGATGATGTGTTGGATAAAACTTACATTCCAGGGACAACATCATTAGAAACTGACGACTCTGATACTACCACAAGCTTTGAAAGCACAAATGACTCAGAAGAGTTTGCTAACATTGCGTTGAGCTGTGGAATTGGAGATGATGAGCCGATGAATGTAAAGGAGGCACTGGATGGCAGAGAAGCTGATCGATGGCGTGAAGCAATGCAAGATGAGTATGACTCCTTTTCTAAAAATAATTGTTGGACCCTGACAGACTTGAAGAACGGTCAGAAGCCGGTAAAATGTAAATGGGTTTTTAAGAGAAAACGAGGTCTCAATGGAATAATTTTGAAGTATAAAGCTCGTCTTGTTGCGAAGGGGTTCACGCAGAAGCATGGTATAGACTACCAGGAAACATTTGCTCCTGTGGTTCGCTACTCCACAATAAGAATGTTATTTGCCATAGCTGCCGAATATGATCTTGACATAGATCAACTTGATGTTAAAACGGCATTTCTGAATGGCGACCTACATGAGGATATAGTGATGGAGCAACCAGAAGGATTTGTTGTAAAGGGGAAGGAAAATAAAGTCTGTAAATTAAACAAATCCATCTATGGTCTCAAACAAGCTGCTAAATGTTGGTATGATAAAATAAATGGAGTCCTGACAAAGAAGATGTTATTTAAGAAGTCTTCAGTGGAACCATGTGTATATTTTAGATCTCAACAAGGAAGCATAACAATAATTACGATCTATGTTGATGACATTTTATTGTTTACATCTTCAATTGAAGAGAAGAAGAAAATTAAAGAACAGTTGATGAAAGAATTCGAGATAAAGGACTTGGGAACAGTTCATGAATTCTTGGGAATGAGAGTTTGTAAAGAGAAAGGAAGAATTACTCTTGATCAAACCAACTACATAAATAGTGTTTTAAGCAGGTTTAAAATGGAAAATTGTAAGCCGATTGGAACACCAATGGAGCCTGGTCTTAGACTTGTTAAGGCAACAGAGAAGGCTGAAAACTGCGAGTACAGAAATCTAATTGGCTGTCTTATGTACATTGCTGTATGTACTAGACCCGACATCGCCCATGCGGTGAGCTCTCTTAGCCAATTTAATCAGTGCTATACAGACAGTCATTGGAAGGCTGCGAAAAGAGTGGTAAGATACCTGAAAGGCACCAAACATTATCGCCTTAATTTCGAAAAATCTAACCTAGACGTTCGCGGGTATGCTGATGCTGACTGGGCGGCCTGTGAAGTGGATCGGAAATCATACACTGGGTATGTATATAAGATAGGTAACTCAGTAGTCTCCTGGGAAAGTCGCAAACAAAGAACAGTGGCGCTATCAAGCACAGAGGCGGAATATATGGCACTTTCGGATGCATGTAAGGAGGCTTTGTTCATACATACATTTTTTAATGAATGTTTAAATGTAGATTGTTTAATGACTCTGTACAATGATAACCAATCTGCTCAAAGATTATGTGAGAACTCAATGTTCCATGCTCGCACAAAACATATAGATGTCAGACATCATTTCATTAGAGATCTTGTAAGCAATGATTTGATTAATATTGAGTATCTTTCTACAGATAAAATGACAGCAGATATTCTTACCAAACCATTAGCAAGGGATAAGTTTGATAAATGTATGTGTCAATTAGGTTTGAAGACTTTTGTGTAAATCTCAAATCATTTATTTAAATGTGTTTAAATTGTCGTTTTGGCTAATGTTGTTTGGAATTTCATTTGTGTGATGTAAAAATGTTAGACATTATGGCGCACTTGTAATTTTATATTATAACAGTTGAATGTGTAATGTTTTGGTTTAAGGGCAGGTGTTGGAACTGTCGTTATAAACGCAAAACAGTACTAAACGTACTTGGCTTTGTAAACGATTTTTATAATGTCCTTGTGACAAGCTGTCAACTCTCTCTCTGCTCGCCTCTCCGATGTACGAAGGTCGTGTCTCGTGTCTTAATAAATTTAATCTCAGTTATTCAGTTAAATCACCTTTTATTTCCTCAATAACCCATCAAGTCTTTTTTTTTAAATATATTAATAATACATGTCATTATTTTTACACAGTTGTAAGTCAATATCTTTTCAAAAGTCCATAATATAATCATAATTTTAAATTAAATTAAAACCATAAAAAAATCACATTTAACAGTATAACTGTTTAAAATTTCTTAAACTTACTTTCGATAAATTCATCGAAGCTATAGAAGGTTTGCTCGATAAGCCACTTCTTCAGTTTTAATTTATATCGTACAATTCATGATGGCGCGCCCCGCTTCTTTCGCCAGGGGTGAGCGCGGGACGAGATCCGAGTATAAGTATGCACACATGAATAGTCAAACTCTTTATTGCACACAGTTTAAGAATAACAATAAAATAGGTACAGATTTTTGGAAAGTGTACAAAGGCGACCTTATCGCTTAAAGCGATCTCTTCCGGGGCAAACTTTCCCAAGTGATGATTCATCATCAGCCTAAATACGTCCACTGCTGGGCATAGGCCTCCCCAATAGAATACCATTTTAATAAGTAGTCCATTGGAGGATTTACCATAATCACCATGCTTGGCAGGCGGATTGGTGATTGCAGTAATGATCTTAACATACACATACGTCGCCTTGACGATACCCACGGGAAAGATAGGGGTGGCCCTATTCTAAGCCGGGAACCACACTGCAAATTATGATGATTAGTGCGAAACAATAGAACTAACACAGTAACAATATAACGGATAATAATGACATGTAAGCGGTTTAGAGGAGTGGGGAGTGCCATCGTGAACTGAACGATATATAAGCCTTATAATACTTCTAGACATAAGTTGCATGTAAATAAATAACTAACTCGTAAATAAATCGGTCTACTTAAAGTCTGTGAATATCTTATTAGTAGTTTGTATTTGTTTTATGAAGAAAAAAAAATAAGAAAAATAAGTTTTTTGAGCAACGGCAGGGGATTTCTGGACAAAAATTCCAGAAATCCCCTTAAGGGGATTTTTCGCAGGGGATTATTGGAATAAGCCTTATTTACGAGTTATATCATCATCAGGTTATTTTTGTCTCCACTGCAGGAGCACAACCCTCTCTCATCTGCCGGAGACAGACGGAGGATTTGGCCTACATTCCCCGCGCTGACCAGACGGGTTGGGGAGGCCTGATTGATGTTTTATAATGTATTCCCTTAGTCGCCTTGTACGACATCCACGGGAAGACTCGGAGTGGTCCTATTCTACTCTACCGGAAACCACGCGGCACGAGTTATATAGAAATTTTCTATTTCAATCACGTTTAGTTGAGCAGGTAACATACTCGGTTTAAAGTAGACTTTACACGTACAAATGCCAACTACTGTCCGAAATATCCGCTCTAACCCATCAAGCGAGTCCGGCTCCGGCGTGAAGTGCACTAGTGAACGGCCGCTAGGCCGGCCGGCTGGTTGGTCGCGGACGAAAACTGTGGAGACGTCTCACGTAACAATCTGCGAGATATCTTACTAATATTATATTAGATGTTTGGATGTTTGTTACTCAATCACGCTTCAACCACTGGACGGATCGTGATGAAACTTGGCACACATATAGGTTAGGTCCTGGAATAGGGCATAGGATAGTTTTTATCCCGAAAAAACACCCATTCCTAAGGGAAATACATAATAATTTGCGATGTTAAGTCGTTCACTGTAACTGCTAGTTAAATTATAATATACGTCGTGTTTTCATTCTTAATCATATTAGCTCTTAGACGTCCACTGCTGGACATAGCCCTTCCCCAACGAACGCCACCCTTGGACGTATTAACCTTACTACGTCCAAGACGCGACCACACTCGGTTCTCCGCCATATTCCGGCCATCTTACTTAATGCAATTTACTTTATTTTTAATTATAAACAATTACAAGTTACACACAATATTAGAATAAACATATGGATAATCATCATCAGGTTATTTTTGTCTCCACTGCAGGAGCACAACCCTCTCTCATCTGCCGGAGACAGACGGAGGATTTGGCCTACACTCCCCGCGCTGGCCAGGCGGGTTGGGGAGGCCTGATTGATGTTTTATAATGTATTCCCTTAGTCGCCTTGTACGACATCCACGGGAAGAGTTGGAGTGGTCCTATTCTACTCTACCGGAAACCACACGGCATATGGATAATCGCTTGGTCCAATATTGACACATATATATACATCGCATAAGGTATGGATTAGATTGGCATAAGTATCTTGAATAGATTCAATGTTTTTGATACAAGAGTTTTTGGATATACGCGACATAATTACTTTGAATTGACTTAAAGAAATCTATACTAAATAATTTAGTACAAAATACTAAATGATACTGTTCCACCCAACGATCTCATGTACTACTAGATGGAGCGTTCCAAACAATCGCTCTGTTCCACGCAACTGCGGCTCCGGGAGCTTTCAAGGTTCACATTCACTTTGAAACTTGTGCATTTACTACGCAGAAAATTTTATTATGACTAAATATTGACGCTACGGGTAAATAGCATCAATATTTAGTAATAATTAAATGGTCTGCGTAGTAACTGAATGTGTACTCCCGGAGCCGCAGTTGCGTGGAACAGAGCGATTGTTTGGAACAATCCATCTAGTAATACATAGAGATCGTTGGTTCCACCTATGAAAATGACACGTAATTATGCCAAAAAATACAAATATTGTACACTACCTGAAAAATGTACTGCAACAAAGATATATTATTGCTGGTTTTAGTGGACCTCTGAAATATACTATTTTTGTACTGTACTATAGTTTTTGGTTGCTGGCTTTCTATTTCTTGGATAATTTTGTAAAATACACTCTCACTTTACAAATTTTCATCAAAATCCGTTCAATAGTTTTTGCGTGATGCCCGTAATTTTTTTTTAAACTGTTCTAACATATTCAGTTACTTATTGTAAGTCGCCCTGGTTGGTTCGAATATATTGAAAGTACAGACTTTTATGCCTTTACGATTTTATTATAGTGTATAGATACTTATTGGTTATTAGTACCAATAAGTTTCGTATCCGGCCTCAATGGACAATCTGTCAGGCATTTGAGATAATCTGTAAGAGTAGTGTTATATTCACACAAACACACACACACACACACACATACAATCACTAGACTGTAATATAAATATATTGTAAATCCATTATTGGCAGTAAGAACTATAAATTTGAATAATACTGTATACTAAGTGCTGTGGATTTTGTGACAATAAAAAAAAAAAGGTCTCAGTGGACAATCGTTGCGTCGCCATGCGCTACGCATTTGAGATAATCTGTCAGAGTAGTAATATATTATAACCCATAAAAATATTCCAAAAGTTGTGACACCACGACGGCTCCACAGTCCGCCGGGAGCGCAGTGCGGTCGCGACCGCACCTTGTCAGCTCACAGATTGACGTGGATTGTTGTCGTGGATCTTTGTCAGGGCGCAGCGCGGCCGGGGGTCATCAACGGGGCGCCAGGACCTATGTGCGGTACGCACTGGAATTGGCACTGGATTTTCGTTGATACTGAACGTGACGGTAGTTGTAAACACAGTTTTTCATTGATACTTTGCCGCGCCCTAATATAAGCAAGTATCTAAGTAGATATTTTCAGTTTTTTTTTAATTATTATTAATGGGTTTGCGCTTGACCTTAATCTCAGATATTATTATCGTTCAATAAAAATTAAATTGAATTGACATTATATCTGGTTGATAATATATTATTTATATTCAAACTTTCGCATTTATAATATCTATTAGTGGGATAACGAATACGAGTAGAGAAAATGACGCTACCTTATCTGATCGCTGCTTATGATGATATTTGATGTCATACAAGTTTATTCTCATGCCGTGGAGTAGTATAGGACCACTCCAACTCTTCGCGTGGATGTCGTACAAGGCGACTAAGGGAATACATTATAAAACATCAATCAGGCCTCCCCAACCCGTCTGGCCAGCGCGGGGAATGTAGGCCAAATCCTCCGTCTGTCTCCGGCAGATGAGAGAGGGTTGTGCTCCTGCAGTGGAGACAAAAATAACCTGATGATGATGATGATAATATATTGGATGCGGAGGGCGGAGGACCGGGTGTGGTGGTGTTCATTGGGGAAGGCCTATGTCCAGCAGTGGACATCTAAGGGCTGATATGACGATGATTATATCCGAAATTAATCCTGACTTTCTCTTGTATATTTTAATTTGTGCTACGCTTTAAAGATGGCAACAATCTTGAGATTGCAATAAAATATATGTGTTACGTTTGAAGGTTTCGCAGTCTTGATAATAAATAAATAAATATATAAATATCTCAGACATTCACACCAATTATCCAGTCCCAAACTAGGCAGAGCCTGTGCTATGGTTACTAGATAACGGATAGACATACTTAAATAAATATATAAACATCCAAGACTTGGGTACAAACATTCATATTCATCATACGAACATTTGCCCCTAGCGGGATTCCAACCCGCAACCTCCGGCGTGGCAGTCCGAGAGCTACCAGTTCCGCCACTGAGGTCGTCAAATAATAATAATGACATATAAACTAAAGCAAGTATATCCAGAACGGTCCAACGTCTGTGTGCCCACTATTTCACCGTCGGCCGCAGGCACAGAGCGCACAAGCCAGCGTCGACGCGCGCTCGATTTTATGCCTAATCTCTAATTATACGTCCATTATTTCATTTGTCCAAATTGATCTATGTGCAACGTGCAATTACCGGTGCTATTCAATAGTGGGATATTTGAGTGATGAGTCGTTGTAGACAAAACCGTTCAATTTAAAAGTCCCATGTCGGGCGCCACTTTTTACAATAGTTATCAGAAACGATCTCTATGTACTACTAGATGGAGCGTTCCAAACAATCGCTCTGTTCCATGCAAGTAGCCACAACTCTTTCACATTCACTTTGAAACTTGTGCAGTTACTACTCAGAACATTTAATTATTTACTAAATAATGACATTATTTAACCGTAGCGTCAATATTTAGTAAATAATTAAATGTTCTGAGTAGTAACTGCACAAGTTTCATTGTGAATGTGAGAGTTGTGGCTACTTGCGTGGAACAGAGCGATTGTTTGGAACGCTATATCTAGTAGTACATAGAGATCGTTGGTTATCAGAAATTAATTTTATACGTGAAGGTAAAATAACTTTGGTGGGCGCATCCGCCGTTATGGAAATCACATATTACTTATTTAGTATAATCGAGAGTGTCTGCTGTAGCGGGGGTAAGGAAGGACGAAGCGGGAGTAGAAGGATCTTGTCACTCTTTCTAGCAAAACCAAATTTATTGGCGTTCGAAAAAGATGACAGTCTTTTTTGTATTGCGTTAAATTAAAAACGCGTGTGCCTAAGTACTCACCATTTTTTTTTATTCTCAATGCCTCAGATGAAATACTTATATAACGTAACTAAGGTCGATACCGACTAAAAATCAAAAATATTTACTTATTTTTAAATGTGTCATTTGAAGTAATAGTCATAACATATACCTGATGAGTAAATTTGTGACTGGATGTCATTTATATATTATATTATGTATCTATGTATGTATATCAGCTTTCTGATACCCATATTACAGGCTCTGCCTAGTTTGGGATCAGGTGGTCGTGTGTGAAATGTTCCCATATATTTATTTATTTATTTAAATTGCGATACTATCGACATCGATAAATTTATTGGTCGAGTGTGTAAACCCACTGTTTAAAAATATAATTTATTATTATGATTATAAACCAATAATAATTAGAAAGTTATAGAACCGGACGTATTCTGTCTAATGGGCAATTTTTTCCCTTCAAGGTTTTACATACATACATAATGCTCACGCCTTGATCCCAGAGGGATAGGTAGAGACGATGGATCGCCACTTTTCGCGATCCTGACACACCTCACTAGCCTCACTCACAACGTCAGTATGTCTGCCTCTCTTATTTCAATTATCTCTCTCGCTGGTCTGCTGGAAGAAATATCTCTCAGAGATAACTTCGCCCTTTGTACTTGTGTTTCGTTTTAATGTATTCTTTTTGTTTATCTGTGTGTGTGCAATAAAGAGTTAAATAAATAAACGTTTTACATTTACAGTATTGCAATAAACAATGAATTATATACAGTATAATTAACTAACTTAACTAATTTAAATATAACCTCTAATCCTACATCCTTTTCTCAATACCGCCCCATTTCCATACTTCCTATTCTGTCCAAGATTTTGGAAAGTGCTGTTCACAAGCAACTCTACTCTTACCTCATTCTGAACAATCTTCTTAGTCCCTATCAGTCCGGTTTCCGTCCATTTCACAGTACCGTTAGTGCATTGCTGAATGTCACTGATGACATTCGCCACGCCATGGATAACCAAACACTCACCATAGTTACCTTACTTGACTTCAGCAATGCATTCAACTCCGTTGACTTTGATATCCTCCTAGGTATCCTTCGCTCTATTAATGTTTCCCCCTCCGTGATATTATGGTTTGACTCTTATCTTCGTGGCCGCCAGTAGTGTATTCAGACTGAAGACTCATCTTCGGATTAGTCAAGCTTATCGGCTGGTGTGCCTCAGGGCGGCTATCTCCATTGCTTTTCTCTATTTTCATAAATGAAATATCAAAAGTTATCTCTTCTCCCTTCCACCTGTATGCAGATGATCTACAAATCTACAGGCATTTCTCTCCGGGAGATGTCACTGAAACCATTAATCTGATCAATGCCGATCTCGATGCGATTCGGGATTGGGCTAAATCTTTTGGTCTCCTTGTAAATCCGACCAAATCCCAAGCTGTTTTAATCGGGAGTAGCCGATTGAGAGGCAGACTCAATCCTGCTGACGTACCACATGTTTGCTACAATAATGTCTCTATTCCATATACAGATAAAACAAAAAATCTAGGGCTAATTATAGACTGTAATCTGGGGTGGTCTGCTTATATTAGTGACGTTAGTAGGCGCATGCACTATTCATTCCACTCTCTCAAGCGACTCCAATACTTTCTTCCGTTCAAAACTAAAGTTATGCTCGCTCAGACCCTTCTTCTCCCCATTCTCGACTATGCTGACGTGTGCTGCCTGGATGCGACAGAGGAGCTACTTAATAAACTCGAGCGTCTACAAAATCTAGCCATTCGGTTTATTTTCGGTCTACGGAAATTCGACCACGTATCTGAATTCCGCTCGAAGTTAAAATGGCTCCCTATCCGTCTTCGCCGAAATGTGCACATCCTATCCTTTCTTTACAAGATCCTCAAAAATCCTTCTGCTCCCGAATACCTCCGTTCCCGTTTCCACGAGCTACCCCCCACCCACCGACCTAGACGTGACTGCGTCACCAAGACTCTCACCTATCCCAAATCCAACACCAAATTCTTTTTCAATTCCTTTACTGTCCGAGCGGCGCAGATGTGGAATAAACTGCCGACGGTCATTCGAGATAGTACGTCGGTGACATCCTTTAAAACTAAACTAAAAGAGCACTATCTGTCTCACTCAGTATAATATGATATGTATGTATTTATGTATGTTTATTATATTTATTATTATTTACTATATGTAATATGTATGTATATATATACTATGTATATGTGTGTAAAGTAGTTTCAGTATTTAGTTATTATGTAGTATATTATGCACTTTTTGCCCCCTCGCTCTTAGTGCCTTGTCTCACACCCTGTAAGGTTGGCTGGAAGAGATCTCTTTTAGAGATAAGCTCGCCTTTGTACACAAAATATGTAACTGTATTTACTTTTAAAATTTGTGCAATAAAGAATATCATATAATTGACAAAAAATGACGTCATTTTAAAATTTAAGGCACAAAGGTGTGTGCCCAAAACATGGCAACGCATTAAAGCAGATAACTGCCAAGGTACACAACGTAATGGGCGCGACGCAGACGCGCCAAGTCTAATTCCGACGATATCAGGGCGACAATGATAATTGCTTTCTTGCCTCCCTGCCTCTTACGTATGTTGACTAGCCAATTGCCAGGGGTGCCACCACTGCCGCCTTTGTCATGGAAATTATGATAAATTTTCTTTTTTGTACCAAAACTTGTGTTGTTTTGCCGTGTGGTTTCCGGTAGAGTAGAATAGGACCACTCCAACTCTTCCCGTGGATGTCGTACAAGGCGACTGAGGGAATACATTATAAAACATCAGTCAGGCCTCCCCGGCCCGTCTGGCCAGCGCGGGGAGTGTAGGCCAAATCCTCCGTCTGTCTCCGGCAGGTGAGAGAGGGTTGTGCTCCTGCAGTGGAGACAAAAACTACAGAAAATCCAACTAACCATTTCTGTTTATTTTCAAATGATTATTTCATGAAGTGACAACCATTGGGACAGATGAGTTCAGAAGTGTTATTCTCAAAAATACAAACTCACGTGCGAGTCTCACTCAAGTGACTTCACTCACTTCGAAACCTTATCCATTGGCATTCTTTGAACATTCTAGAGCACTGTCGAGGTGGAGTGAGTTCTTTGCTCACTTCACATACTACTGGAGTGGAGACCGCGGATGGACAGGATGGACAGACGTCTTGGCTGAATTCGGAGGGCGGAGAACCATGTGTGAAGCCCTATTTGGGAAGGCATATGTGTGAAGCCCTATGTCCAGTAGTGACGTCTAAGAACGGGTATGATGAAAAAGTGACAAAGACCTCGCAGACACTAACCTCGTGACTAGATTGAGTTTAAGTAAAAGAAGCATCCCGTCTGGCCAGCGCGGGGAGTGTAGGCCAAATCCTCCGTCTGTCTCCGGCAGATGATAGAGGGTTGTGCTCCTGCAGTGGAGACAAAAATAACCTGATGATGATGATGATGATAAAAGAAGCCTATGCTTCGTTTGACAAATGTTTGTACATCTGGTGAGAGATAAAGCAAACGTGCATCTCGCAGCAGCCCTGGCGTCGCGTCGTCCGCAAGGTGAATGCGTCGATTTGCATGCGCCACAGATAAAAATACTCGGCGCTCGTCGCAGGACTTAATGAGTGTCGGAGTCGCAGCGACGACGGTGGTGTCGTGGCGGGGATGGCGGGATGGCGGGCACGAGGAACTGGTGTCGTATGTATGTATGTATGTATGTATGTATGCACTCGTATGTATGTATGTATATATGTATGTATGTATGTAAACGCTTTATTGTACCAAAAATTACAGCAACAACAATAATAAAATACGAATTAAACCGTGTACAAAGGCGGACTTATCCCACTAGGGATCTCTTCTAGTCAACCTTAGAGTAACCGAAAGGACAAGTATAATGCGTTTAGTACCAAATTTGGATAGAGAAATGTACTATATATGTACTTATAATAATGTTTGCAAATATATATTATATAAACATAAATACTGTCCGTCCCACTAGTCCCATTGACCCAGTCCCACGGTGGGACAGGTGGGATGATTATGTCCCAGTAGTCCCATGGGACAACTGATACTAATATATTTTTTAAATTATGTCGTTTCTTCAACTTTTGACGGTGACGACTTGAAGTTATGAGTATTGATTCTGATCTGTGAACTAAGTATTAAATGTGAGTAGTTGCCCCTCAATGCTAATGAATGTAGTAAGTATTTCTGCTAATACCCCCATCAAACTAAAAAGCCATTTTGTACTCTCTAACGGGTCACGTGACATATTCTGATTAGCATATGGCGTCTAATTAACTAATCCGAATATATCACATGATCGGTTAGAGAGTACAAAACGTTTTTTACTTCGAAGCATTTTAGCAGAAATGCTTACCCCACGGAGATTAGATTAGATTAGATTTATTTATTTCACTTTTACATCTTAAAAATTCAATTTTACATGTCGTTCTAATACGGTAAAAGGGATCGTCATAAAATAAAATAATGTATAAATTACAATGTCAACAATTCAAATAATATCATAGTATATAACATACTATCTATGTCACTATATATTATTAAAATTAAAATTTAAAAATACACTTGGTATTAAATTATCAAATTAAATTAAACGTCAGAGGGCCCACCAATTTAATTTTTTAGAAAATATTGACATTATTTAACTTCAGCGTCAATATTTAGTAATAATTAAATGTTCTGAGTAGTAGCTGCACAAGTTTCAAAGTGAATGTGAGTTGTGGCTACTTGCGTGGAACAGAGCGACTGTTTGGAACGCTCCATCTAGTAGTACATAGAAATCGTTGATTTATGGAATAATATTCCTTTTCCAACAAAAGGTTATAGGAGTAAGTGACCATAATTATAGGTAAATGAGTATTGTGTGTTAGTGTGGCGTGACTGCACGTGTCAGCAGCGTCGGCTATTCTGTATTCCAATATGTACGATAGATACGTATGTCGGCAGCTTTCTCAAACGACCGGACAGATCTATGAGACGATACACGAGCAATAATCCGTTTACTTTTATCTCTCTACTCCCTGTCCACATACCACCTCCCTCCGCGACCCCCATCGGACCTCTCCCAACTGCATAAGGTCGAGAACTCGCAACGTGAGGGTAGCGGTAAGTTTGCGAGGCGTGTCCGTCAAAGAGGTTATTACCTGAAGGATATAAACCGTCTTGGTCCGAGCGGCGCGGGCAGCGGGGGGCGGGGGACAGTCCCCGGGCGAATAAAATGCAAATAGCGGTAGAGTAGCGAGTTCCGTATACAGCTACGTAAGGATGGACCGTTTGAGGAATAGGGAGGGGAGGCACGATATCGATGGAGCGTCTTACGTCAGCAGCAATTGAAATTTCTGACACGAAGTCGCTAATAATAATCCTACTAACATTATAATAATAATTTAATAATCATATAATAATTTATTTCGTTTTTCATAACAATTCTTACAACTCATAATACAATTGGTACATAAAGTATCTCAGAAACTAACACAGATAGATCTAGACCTCACACTAGGGTACCCGGTGTTGTGCGGCTACACTCCTTTGCATTTGATTTAGCAATGTGTGTGTGTGGATTAATATGTGTGTGGATGTGGGGGGGGGGGGGGGGGTGTTTGGGTGTGGATTTGTGTGTGTGTGGGGGGGGGGTGTATAAATGCGAAAGTTTGGATGTTTGGACGTTTGTTACTCAATCGCGCTTCAACCACTGGACAGATCGTAATCAAGCTTTAGGTCCTGGAATAGTTTTTATCCCGAAAAACATCCCATTCCTACGGGAAGTACATAATAATTTGTGATGTTAAGTTGTCCATGCGGACGAAGTCGCGGGCAACAGCTAGTCTGAATTAAATTTCCGGTTGTTCCCGCGTTTTGTGGAGAACAATGTATTTGTTTTTTCTCAAATAATGTTTACTTCGGGCTTTGGTCTTTAGGTAGTGATAGTAATTAAAACAAATGACCCCATTCTTAAAGAGCTCAACATAACAAAACGGCTCTCCACTATCTGCAATGAAAGGACTCTAAGCTTCTTCGGTCACATTGTGCGATCTCCCAAGCACGACCTGGAGAAGCTCATCATCCTGGGACAAGTGGAGAGCAGGTGTGCCAGAGGACGAGCTCCGACGAGGTGGTCAGACCGGTGAGGAGGGTGGCTGGCGGATCCTTATATGAAGCGGTGCGGCTGGCCAATGACCGCTATGCGTGGAGGCGCATTTTATACGGGCGCGATCCTCAGCAGTGAGGGAACGACAGAGAAGAAGTAATTATGCAAGAAATATCTGTTCGTGTGTACAGTGTGAAGGAAACATAAATAAATAAACATGACTAAGCTGCTTCCAACGATACTAAAGCTTACTATCAACGTTAGTAAGGGAACTCTGTGACTATATCAGGACCAGCGTTGGTCTGAGGCACTCTGATTCTGATAGGAAACAGAAAATAAAAAGATATCGTGATTAGACTGATGGCATTGTTGCCAATGTCTTAAAAGAAAACAAAAAAAAGGAAATTTCCATTCCGCCACTGGTACTTCGCTGTCGATTCGATACCCAAAAAGTTCCACTCACTTTTCCACCGAAACGCTGATTCGGTGCGGCTTGTTGGTCGCATTTACGAGGGTCGCTGTAAAGTGTAAAAAGCGCAAAGTGTTTGTTTATGCGCAGCAGCGATTGAAAGCCACGGCGGCGGCGGTGGGCGGCGCTGCCCGATTGAAAACTTAAGGCGGGCGTTAGCGGACCCCATAAACGCGACCTGAGCTTTTACTGCCAACCGAACTGGCTGAATTTCGATTCGTTTAGAGTTTTACACACAGACGACTATTTGTTTTTATTGTTAACTGGCTTTGTTAAGTCAGCTAAAGAAAATTGAGACAGTCCATTTCGAAAACTTGTGCAGCGAATTGTTGAAAAGTGATAACGTTGATAACATTGACCGCCTCGTTGTTATAGTGGCTTGGTGATTGGGCTCGAGCTCCAGAGGTCGTAGGTTCGATTCCCACTGGAGACAGACCACTTTATACTTTGCTCCCAGTCTGGATGTTATATTTATGAATTGTCCTATCCTTGTTTAACTTCCATAACACAGGAGAAAATCCTAGTTTGGGGTTAGACAAATGTATGTTTGTATGTAGATAGTGAATCTATGAATTTTCAAAATTTTTTATTGGTGGGCCCTCTGACGTTTAATTTAATTTGTGATAATTTAATACCAAGTGTATTTTGAATTTTTTATTTTAATATTATGTACTGACATAGACAGTATGTTATATACTATGACATTATTTGAATTGTTGACATTGTAATTTATACATTATTTTATTTCATGACGATCCCTTTTACCATATTAGAATGACATGTAAAATTGAATTTTTAAAATGTAAAAGTGAAATAAATAAATCTAATCTAATCTATCAGAAAAAATACGTCAACTGCTAAACTTAAATCTCCCCAATAGACTTGAATTGGAAAATTTGCCGTAATCGCCACGCTTGGCAGGCGGATTGGTAATAGCTGTAATAATCTTAATATACACAGGAGAACCTTAGTCTCCTTGACGACACTCACTAGGGCTATATTTATTTATTGTTTATCTATTGCAAAGTATCTAAAAAGTTTGAAAAGGAAACCAATTCTGTATTTTGTTGTCAAGATTTTTTCTAGCACGTAAAACTGTCGTGGCATTGAAAGAGTTACATAATTCCAGGCTATATTTGAGTCTTGGTACAACCCACTTGACGTCCAGGATAAGTATGTACGAAGTAAATTCGGTATTTTACGATATTTTTATGTTTTGGCATAACGCGGCGGGCGGCGGAGGCACCGCATATGAATTAGGACGGCTTGGACACTCTCGGCCTTGTTTGACGTAAAAAAACACTGAGGAATCCAAAGCTTCTACCACGGACTTCTACACTAATATTATAAAGAGGAAAGATTGTTTGTAACGAATAAACTCAAAAACCTCTGGACCGATTTCAAAAATTCTTTTACCATTAGAATGCTACATTATCCCTGAGTAACATAGGCTATATTTATTACTATAAAAAATAAAGGATCCCTACTAAAACTTCAATAATGTAACTCAAGGTGTTAAAAATATTAGCCATGTCTTTCATGGCATGCGCTGCGGAAACTATTGATGATAAAACAAAAAAATGTTCTACAATATTAAAGAACATATCAATATCTATTTGGAGCGGGATTGGGCGTAGGCGTAGGCGTGGGTGTGGGAATGAGAGGGGAGTGGGAAGTCCCCTAAGAGCGGATTCTGTAGACCACGCGAGCGGAGAGGCGGGCACAGCTAGTATATTCAATTCAATTCAAATTCAATTTTTTTATTTCAGACATTAGTCCATATTTTTGTTAGTACAGTCTTATTAAACTATGTTAGTTGATTTTAAAAATATATTAAAAAATTTTAAAAAAATACAAACATTAAAATATCACACAATTTAAAATTATAAATTCCAAGTATATAAAAAAAAGGAAATGAAAAAATTACGACATACAATCATTCATTTATATAAATAAAATAATGTATATGAACTCTTGTCCTTTTTGTAAAACTTGAGATTACGCTAATCCCAGTCATCATGATATCATCCCTTACACGTCCACTGCTGGACAATTAACGCCACTATACCCGGTCCTCCGCCCTCCACATCCTGCCGCTTCCGGCTACCTTCTGCTTCCACGAAGTCTGCGACACTTAAGCATGTTAATCCTTTCAGCTACGTCGGTTAACTTAGTTCTTCGTCGGCTCTCTTAATAACGAATCATATCCTTCAAAGAAATCTAATAGCCCTCTCCACAGCTCGCTGGGCGACTTGAAACTTGTGTTTCAGGCCCACCATCAGTGTCCACGTCTCCGCACCGTAGGTCATGACAGGCAGGACGCACTGTCTTTAAACATTGTGGAATATGCTACGTGAAGACTTGACGCAGTTTTTAATTTCTAGTCCGAGTAACCAAAGTAAACCTTCGTAAGTTCTTTCTGAAGACATTCTTAAGGAGCGTAAAGTACCAACTGCATCACGTTTCCTGCTGCAACTTTTTATTTAATTGTTGATGGGTTTGCGCTTGACCTCAATCTCACCTGATGGTAAGAGATGAGGCCTAAGGTGTAGCGCGCTTACCCACAAGATGCCTATTCACTCTTCCTTAAAAAAGATCCAAATTGTACTTGTCCGGAAATACCCAAGCTGGCAGGGAGTTCCATTCCTTAGCAGTTCGCATTAACTTACATTTATGGTATCAAACTGTCTGCTTATCAAATGTCATCACCAGGGAATTTGATGTCACGGTAGATTAATATGTAACCTGTAATCGTCTACCCTGTGATTTGGCTTGAATACAAGTTCCTTCACTTTTCTCATCTACTTCACTTTTGCAACGAATTTTAATCCGAGAATTGAAGATTAGTAATTGAACTATGTGGAATGTCAATATATTACTGTATAAGTTTAGTGCATAAATGAAAGACCAATACAAAATAAATAAAATAATATAAATATATCAGACATTCACACCAATTAACCAGTCCCAGACTAGGCAGAGCCTGTGCTATGGTTACTAGATAACGGATAGACATACTTAAAATAAATATATAAACATCCAAGACTTGGGTACAAACATTCATATTCATCATAGGAACATTTGCCCCTAGCGGGATTCGAACCCGCAACAATGGGACCGGAGACCCTCGCCAGCACATACACTACACTACCTTATTCCGATCCCTGGTCATTACAATTAAGACACAGATATAAAAATGAATATTATTCCATAAATGAATTTTCTAAAAAATGAAATTGGTGGGCCCTCTGACGTTTAATTTAATACCAAGTGTATTTTTAATTTTTTATTTTAATATTATATACTGACATAGATAGTATGTTATATACTATGACATTATTTGAATTGTTGTCATTGTAATTTATACATGACGATCCCTTTTACCATATTAGAATGACATGTAAAATTGAATTTTTAAGATGTAAAAGTGAAATAAATAAATCTAATCTAATCTAATCTATAATAACTGAGTAAAGCCAGGGAAAAGTTACAAAGATTTTAAAAAACTACTTTTTACATGGCACGAGGTAAGAAACAAAAATACGATGAACAAAAGACAAAAGAGCAACAGTGGGTTAATGATTAATGTACGATAACGTTGCGTTCGCTCATTAAAATCGTATTATCTTTGAATATTCAAATTGTTTTCTTTTCTATTTTGTGTTCGGTTTGCTCCGACCGCGCCACGTGGCGGCCCCGCGTCCTTGCCAGTGTTGCCACCAATCTACAAATTGGATCGCGGCCGCGCGCCTATTCAAATTGTTCGCCCTTTTTAATGCTTACTTTTATCCCTTCACCGACACAACAGGACACCTCTCGACCAAGAAAACCACAGAGGAACGAAACAGTAACGAATAAATTACTCAGCTGGATTTTGGATAAAACATTTTCAGTACGACTCTTTATACTGTGGTTTTAATTCAAAAGGAATGGCCGTAAGATGTAAGAGCATTCACAGTTTACGATCGTCCAAAACTGACGTTTACTCGTGTTTTGATTTATGAAAGCGTTGCTTGGCTCTCCTTTGTCTGTACTTGATTATTCGATGGAATTGTTACCACGAGTCATGCCGCGAAAGCCTCTTCTTTTTTATTCGCTAATGCTATTTGCCTCAATGAATATCTTTTATCTGTGGCCGGCGGAATGAATTTTGTTTATGTTTTCCACGAATAAGATGGCTCGGGATAATAAAATCGTAAAAGTTTCGGTGCAATTTGTGTACGGACCGGAGTGGACGGTTTAATCCTATCGTATCTAGACCGCAATAAAATTGATTTGTGGCTAGAATTAGATACAATCACATGATTTAAACGCTTCAATTTAACGAAATGAGAATATGGCAAATGCGCTGTACAAACAAGAAGGTCGTCTTAATAAGAAAAGACAATGCTTCCTACAAAGGAAAGCGAAAAGAGCTTTCCGACTTGTACAATATAACTTTATATGTATGCAAAAACCATTTCATAACTGTATTATAAATAAACAGCTAGACTAAGTGCTTAAACTCACTAGCTTTATATTATGCCGAAGAAACCTGACAAAAGCGAAACCGCAGACCAAGCTCATGTAAGGGACATTAATTCAATTTCGCATCATATAATTTACGTATATGTGGACAGGCTAATTGTGAGGAACAAGATTCCTTGGTGGTGGTTCTCCGGCTGCTGGAGAGAGGGTTATCCGAGACGTCCTGCTGTCGGACTCTCTGATTTATTGTAATACACAACAGATACTCGCCCATCGGCGACACGCATCGCTGACAGAGCTACGTATCTAGCGAAGCTGACCAATATTATTTCAGTAAGTATTGCTCGCAAGTGTCATAGTGTAAAATGAAATAATTTAAATATACTCGGATCGACTATTTATAATCGTTTATATTATATTAAAATATATTTATTTTCGTTAAACAAGAGTAATCATAAGAAAACATTTGGGGGCTGATGTCTCCTTTTAGACTTGGTAAGGCTGTGTTAGGAGGCACCGCTCTTCATTACAAATTAGTAACTCTGTTTTATTATAGATTTCCTAATACTAACATTTATTTTTATTTAGTTTTCCCCGAGACATGAATAATGCAGCTTCCACCATTTAAAAATGCCTTATTTCCAAATCCTTTACTATTCAGTTGACGAGTTCTTGATCAATATTATTTATGCGGTACACAGCATTACGAAAAGAAAGGCGCAACTAATGTTAAAGCTGTCATATTTTAAACTAGCTGTGCCGCGGCTCCGCTCGCGTGGACTACAGAGTCCGCTCCCGTTCCCACTTCCGCTCCCGTTCCCTTTCCCACTTCCACCACCACTCAGACTCTCAATCTCCCAATCCCACAGACAAACAAACTAAAATTGCAAAAATGATCGAAATAATGTGTTTTATTACTTATCCTTAGAACCCCAAACATTGGTTTTTTGGAAATATCTTCAATGACAGACAAGCTAAGTTTACAATTTTATTTATTAGATGTGTGATTCAGAATTAGGCCTTATATCAACATAAAAGTAAATTTCAATGTTTATCTGCCAGTAAAACCTAAGATTAGCCATGGTTGCGACTCTTGCGACCAATATTCGAAATATATACAAATAGGTTACAACATGTTATTACTGTTATTAAAAATGAAATGGCAGCTTATAACTGATGCTTGCATATCACCAGCCGACTTGCTTATTATCTTTTAAAAATTGTCTACTGGGTTTGTAAACATGTGGCAGATACGACATACCTAACCGGCAAATTGTTCCATCTGGAAACAACCCTGTTGGTAATAAAATTTCTTTGAGGGTTCAGGTGTTCGGCATTGAACCATTGTAGTCTAATATTATGTCCTCTCAGTCGTTTAATGCGATTTAAAATAAATATGTTCTTCAATTTGTATGCGTTGTAGAAATTATTTCAAAGATTTTATAAATAAATAATTTTTTTTTTTATTTTATTTATTAACCAATAAAAACAGAATTTACATATTTCCAGTGCAACAAAAACCAGACACGGTTTGTCTGTGCACCGCGACGACTTACAAACTAACATTTAACAGTCATATTATGTGCCAATATGTCAGACATTCACACCAATTATCCAGTCCCAAACTAGGCAGAGCCTGTGGTATGGTTACTAGATAACGGATACACATACTTAAATAAATACATAAACATCCATGACTTGGGTACAAACATTCATATTCATCATACGAACATTTGCCCCTAGCGGGATTCGAACCCGCAACCTCCGGCGTGGCAGTCCGAGAGCTACCCGTTCCGCCACGGAGGTCGTCAATTAGGTATTATCTTTCTCTGAGTTCTTTCGTTAAGGTTCAAACGCGACAATTTAGTTTCGTATGCCAATCTTCCAAGAGCTCATTAGAAAATAGACGAATATTTGAATAACAAAGATATCTTGTATTAATGTTGCTTCGGCTTCGCACAATCTTTATAATAAATTGTATACAAACTTTATTTTAAAAGATGTCTTGCTGGAAGTTCGTTGCGCCGTTTCTTCTTCACAGCGCTAACACATAGTAAGCAGTAGTCTCTAAAAAATACGTGTATAAATGTACCAAGTGTAATCACGTGCAATAAAACATTTATTTTTACTTTTTTTTCGATTTAGCTTTTATCAAATCTGCTCTGCACATTCTCCAGAAGAGTGATGCATTTCTCGAAGCTAAAAATGCAGTACATGATCAGCTATCCTTTACTGAATACTCTAAAGGCCTACTCTAGAAATTCGTAAGCTATTGGAAGAG
This sequence comes from Esperia sulphurella, assembly GCA_947086405.1. NCBI lineage: Eukaryota > Metazoa > Arthropoda > Insecta > Lepidoptera > Oecophoridae > Esperia > Esperia sulphurella. Next base: position 16,782,901 of record OX352266.1, read on the forward strand.
AGTGTATTCGTATTCGAAGCTAATTAGGTCCGTATATCGGATATCTACGCCGGCACGTCGCGTGCGATACCGCGCGGTGACAGCAAGTAAATAGGTAGTCAACTCACTTGGAGCCCAAAGCCACGTGGAGCCAAGAATATGTACGCACAGTTTGAAACACAAATATAGAATGAGAGATGTTTTTGCGATTTTTATCAAACACATTACAGGGTGGGATGGATGATGGCTTGAAGAAGGTGGCCGGAAACGGCTGGATGCGGAAGACAGGTGTGCGGACGTTTATTGGGGAAAGCCTCTACCAAGCAGTCGACGTCCAAGGACTTACATGATTATGATGATTAAACTCCATTTGAGTACCTTCTAAAAAATTACTCGCTAATATTCCACCAGGATAGCATCAATCACACACAGTCTAATATGATAATACATTACAGTAAGAACATAATAATCTGTGGATCTTCTTGAGAATCTTTGTATACATAAGAAAAAAACGCTGCACCGATCGATACGCTATCTCCATTCTCTAAATCTCGTCTGCCCATTCGCATTGCAACGGATGTGATCTTCTCACTTTTACCAAAGCTTACGATTGATACCGACCACGCTGCTGACCTTAGTTTTTCATGAGATCTGATCATTCCTTCTGTGATCGATCATGTGCTACGAAAAAAGCACAGCCCTTTCTGTAGTTTGAACCGTATGTCCTAAAAGGTTGAGCCTCATGCAGAGTACGCCTTATCCACGTCTACGCAGCTCAACGTACCCCGCAGCATAAACGCAATAAATAACGTATAGGCTAATCCGATACAGCGGCCGTGATTTGTTGGTTCTACGCTCATTCACTTACTTACTCTTCGGGCTAATTGTATCATTCAACAGTCCCGCAGTATAGTCGGTGGTGCACCTACTTGCGAAGCTCCGGGGTTTGAATCCCGCCCAGGCAAACATTTGTGTGATGAGAATTTATGTTTGCTTTATGTGCATGGGTAGAAATGTATATTTATCGCAAATGGTTTATTTTTAACACCAAATTATAAATTTCTAGCTATTGCCCGCGATTTCGTCCGCACGGACAACTTAACAATACAAATTATTAAACATTTCCCGTAGGAATAAGATGTTCTTTCGGCATAAAAACTATCCTATATCCTATTCAAGGACCTAACGTATATGTGTGCCAAGTTTCATTCCGATCCGTCCAGTGGTTGAAGCGTGATTGAGTAACAAACATCCAAATATCCAAACTTTCGCATTTATAATATTAGTAGGAAGCTGGATACCATATTCTCTAAAATACAGTTTCTTTCGTTAAATGCGTCGAGTAGTTTTGATGCTAGCTCAGTTTAGACTGATCGACCCGTGACATCGTCAGAGGACTGCAGATGGTACGCTGATATAACTATTAGAGTTTTAATCTTAGTTACGCGAAGCTCTCGAAAGTATATACATTTCGTAACTAGCTGTTTCCCGCGACTTCGTCCGCGTGGACAACTTAACATCACAAATTATTATGTATTTCCCGTAGGAATGCGATGTTTTTTCGGGATAAAAACTATTCTATGTCCTGTTCCAGGACCTAACCTATATGTGTGCCAAGTTTCATCACGGTGGTTCACTATTTTGGCTATAATGGCTTACACATAAGATATAGTTATATACTGTTGCGGGCTTTTTTGTAGGACTATTTAAGATAAACATTTCCATCATACATTACATATGTGTAACTCTAGCGGTTTTGGCAGCGCACGCCAGAATAGCTCGCAGATGGTAGATTTTTTTCTACTTACTTGATATTTTAGACAATTCACACAATTTCTTTATAAATTGTAGCCTATGTGTTATTCTGATGTATAAGCTATATTATTGTAAAGTTTCATTAAAATCCATTCGGTATTTTTTACGTGAAAGAGTAACAAACATCCATCCATACTTACAAACTTTCGCGTTTATAATATTAGTAGGATGTCTTTTCTTGTATGACCGCTTACCTTTAAGTAAGATATTCGTCGAATTTACGTCAAAAACACTGACAACAAGACTTTATAGATAATCAACTCAATCAACTGGTACTTACCACAGGCAATATATCTGCAAGTTCGATCGCTCAACTTCGTTCAAACGCCGATAAAAACGTATAAGTCCCTTATTTATATTCTTAATGTAATAAAATTTATAACCGCCATAATCCTCCGCCGAAAACAAACCCTTATTAACAATACCCTAAGAACTTACTTGATGTTTTTGTCGAGTATCCTAAGTTACTGAAATCTCTAGATGAGATATTGAGCTCTATACGAGGGGGAATAGGAGTGTTTTTTGAGTCTAGTTTTTGGACAGTGAGAGTGAGTAGTAATGGCGAATGAGTGCTGGTATAAATAGTATTAACAACAATTGATTTACATACAAATTGCTTTAGACAATATTGCTGACGGAATGGCGCGCGTAACGCATACCGTGCCGCCATGAAATGGGCGACGAGCGGGTTTCTTCCACCTCTGCATCAAGATTCCGTCACCTTCGTAGAAGATGTCGTATCTTTCATCCTATCCTACTAATATTATAAAAGCGAAAGTTTGGATATTTTAATGTTTGTTACTCAATCTAGACGACTAGACTAGACGACTTCCGTGGCGGAACGGGGTAGCTCTCGGACTGCCAAGCCGGAGGTTGCGGGTTCCAATCCCGCTAGGGGCAAATGTTCGTATGATGAATATGAATGCTTGTACCCAAGTCTTGGATGTTTATGTATTTATTTATTCCCCTAGTTTGAGACTGGATAATTGGTGTGAATGTCTGAAATATTTATTTTATTTATTTCATCACGGTTCAACCACTGGACGGATCGGGATGAAACTTGCACACATAGGTATAGGTTAGGTCCTGGATTAGGACATAAGATAGTTTTAATTCCGAATAAACATCGCATTCCTATAGATATATACTGTGGCGGGATTTTTTGTAGGACTACTTAAGATAAATATTTCCATCATACATTACATATGTGTAACTCTAGCGGTTTTGGCAGCGCACGCCAGAATAGCTCGCAGATGATTTTTTCCTACTTACTTGATATTTTGGACAATCCACACAATATCTTTATAAATTGTAGCCTATGTGTTATTCTCATGTATAAGCTATATTATTGTAAAGTTTTATTAAAATCCATTCAGTCGTTTTTAAGTGAAAGAGTAACAAACATCCATCCATACTTACAAACTTTCGCGTTTATAATATTAGTAGGATAGGATATACAAGCTGTGGCTCGACGATATCAACTGGCGTTGATTTCTTTCCATTTTTTATAGTTATGTCTATGCTTTTACTCCTTTTCAAACGGTATTTGTTTGGCACCCGCTGATCTAATGGCTTATACAAAAGAGCGCAGTTACGCCGCCATACGTGGCGTCTCGTGTCAACATACCCATACCTCCAGCGTACATGTGTGTATGTGCAGTCATGAGAATAAGAGCACCTGATTGCTCCTCGCGTCTGATTGAGACGGTCTGTTTATTTTTATTCGGGATAGTGCGCGACGCGACGGAATTACCTTCATAGAATTTTGCATCTCAATGAGTTGGATTGTTGCTTCAGTGAGCTCAGCGTGTAATGAAATGTTCGCTTTCGTGTGAATAAACTCTTCTCACTTTCTGTTTCATATTGACGCTACACATTGAAAACAAAAAACAGTTGTCGGTTTGAACAAGAACTTGTTAACCGTGAACAGGCATCTTAACTCAAAATCAAAATATTTATTTTCAAAATTGGAATACATTATTCTCTTTTTGACGTAAAATTCTGCCTAAAACTACTCCACTTCCACCTGTATAACCGAGGGGAAGAAGTGGCAGCAAACCCAACGGCACAGGGCCCTACCTTTGATTTATCTTATTCATTACAATCATTAAGTCTACCTATGCTGAGCCATCAAGCACTCCATGGACTTTTATCATTTAAGTAGTCATCTAACTTATAGTAGGCTTTCTTGCACTCCATACAACCTCAACATATTGTTCCTTGAACTGACTAACTTGTTAATCAACTATCGTGTTTCTAACGATCATAAAATGGATACCTTAGCTAACATACAGCAAAATTCAATTTAATTGACTACAGTTTTTTTCAGTACGTGTAAATAATTCTTAAGAGTATTAAATAAAAAATATGAAAAAAAATATTTTTTTTTTATCCTTATTCTTAATGTATACGCTACTACAACAAACTACCAAAGGAAATCTTATTCCCACATACATACATAATGCTCACGCCTTGGTCCCAGAAGGGTAGGCAGATACGATGGATCGCCACTTTGCGCGATCCTGACATCTCACCAGCCTCATCAACCTTTTCATGCACCTCCTTTTATTCTTCTCACTGCAGACCCCACTAATATTATAAATGCGAAAGTTTGAATGTTTGGATTTTTGGATGTTTGTTACTCAATCACGCTACGACCACTGGAAGGATCGGGATGAAACTTAGCACACATATAGGTAGGTCCTGGAACAGGATATAGGATAGTTATTATACCGAAAAAACATCTCATTCCTACGGAAAACCAAATTAACGCAGACGAAGTTGCGGGCAAAAGCTAATATATTATATAACGGACAGTAAGTTTAAGAATCACATTAGAGACAGCTTTCTAAGAACTCCTATTATAAAAAAGACGATTACTTGAATGACAAAGATATTGTACTTACACAAACTTGTTTTTTAACCTTTCCACTATCGCTAAGTTGTGAGAAAGCCTCCTTCCTTCAGCTTCCCTGCTCCGTCACCGAAGGTCCTCATCGAGTTTTATTATGAGACAATAAAGTGCGGCTATCTCTGTCTCACACCCGTCGTATAACAGCGTAATACGCGCGCTCCGTATGCGTCGGCACTCGCGCTATATGGTTATGGGCCCACTGTGCTGGTACTTTATTCTATGGCGGATTAGATAGAGCTGCTGTGACGGACTGTGCGCCTAATGTATTACTAACGTACGTGTTTAACGCAAGTACAATAGAGGACGGGCCTATGTGGAGAGAGTACTTTGACGAACGATCTAGGAGCAAGGGGGTATGGTACAAGACGATACAACCCAATCTCTGGCACCACCCGTGGTTTGATGGTGCCGATATGAGTAGATCAGATGTTGTCACAGCCTTGAGGCTTCGATCCGGTCACATACCACTCAACAGCTTCGGCTATTTAATGGGTAAGGTGCCTTCTCCTAATTGCTTAGAATGTGGAACGATAGAGGACGTCTACCATATATTAGTGGAGTGTGACCGGAACGAAGCAGAAAGGAGACAATTTGAATTTAAATATAATTTTTTATTAGACTTTGGTAACTGCAATAGTATCTTGGCCTCACCGATTTCCGAGGAGGCCAGGATGATATATAAAATTGTTAATATTGGTATTAAACGTAGAGGTTAAGTAATATGCATGTAACAATGAGGGTGACATGTTCTAAACAGAACAAACCCTATATAAATAATAAAGATTAAAAAAAAAGTAGAGGACGGGCCATCAGAGTCGATTCAAGTCGCGAAGAAAATCATTCCCCAAAGGGAATTATTCATAAAATCTGCCTAATTACTTACAATGACGTACACAATTTCTATAGTCGTGAGTCATAAGGTGAAATCTTCTGTGGATGTCATCAAGGCGACAAAAGAATTGTACCAGAGATGGGCAGTAGCATTCTCCTGTGTATATTAAGATCATTACTGCTATCACCAATCCATCTGCCAAGCGTGGTGATTATGGCAAATGTCCTAATGGACAGCCCACCGAAAGGCATTCTATTGGGGAGGCTTATGTTCAGCAGTGGGCGTATATAGGGTGATGATGATGATGATTGTGATTCTGCAGCAGGCGAAGCCTTTTTTAGAAGTTTTTAAATACTACTTGTAATAGTATCAAGTTGTCTTAAACCTTGTACGTAGCTACAAAATGACCGACTGACATACTGTTTTTTTTTGTGAAATCATGAAATATTTTCTTGTGAGGCTGATGATGATTAATTTCTCCATCCAGACATGTAGACATAGATATAAACTCTATAGTTTCAATTACCCCGGTGCAGCTTACTCGTACTTCATCATCACCAGCCTGCAATAGCCCACTGCTGGACTTGGGTCAAGGCGCGCCACTGTACCCGATCCAGTCACTGCCAGCCGCCTTACGTAGAACGTCGCTCTATCTAGACAGGGGGCGTCCCACACTACGTTGGTTTACCCCAAAGGTTCTCCGACAGATGTGACCAGCCCACTGCCACTTTAACGTACTAACCTATTGAGTTATGTCAAAGACTTTAGTTCTTTGGCGAACAACCTCATTTCAGATCCTGTCCTTAAAAAGTGAAATTGGTGGGCCCTCTGACGTTTAATTTAATTTGTGATAATTTAATACCAAGTGTATTTTGAAATTTTTATTTTAATATTATATACTGACATAGACAGTATGTTATATACTATGACATTATTTGAATTGTTGACATTGTAATTTATATTTTGTACATTAATTCATTTTATGACGATCCCTTTTACCATATTAGAATGGCATGTAAAATTGAATTTTTAAGTTGTAAAAGTGAAATAAATAAATCTAATCTAAGAGACGCTTCGTGCATAGTACAACATCATAACTTAGAACTTCTCCTTATAAGTATAATATACACTGAACAAACACAACCGCAAGCAATTTGGTTACACTGCAAGTTTTTTCCTAATAACCATGACTGTCCAAATCGAAAATATCTGAATTGTCCCTTTGTAATAGGGAGCTGTGGAGAGGACTATGCTGGGGGCATCTTTGAGTGATATGAAACGTAATGAGAAGATACAACAAATAACGAGTAGACTGACATAGTCGAAAGGATTCGCAAGCTGTAATGGATCCCCAACCCGTCTGGCCAGCGCGGGGAGTATAGGCCAAATCCTCCGTCTGTCTCCGGCAGATGAGAGAGGGTTGTGCTCCTGCACTGGAGACAAAAATAACCTGATGATGATGATGCTGAATGGCAATGAGCGGTAACCGAACGTCAACGGCGAGATGACTTCTAGAGTGGAGACCGCGGAAAGTGGGACGCCCTACCGCCAGATGGACCAACGACCTGAAGAAGGTGGCTGAAAGCGGCTGGATACGGAGGGCTTTTTTCCAGCAGTGGACATCTAAGGGCCGGCATGAAGATGATAATGAATGAAGTATTGGACTTACAACAACAAGGTTTTCAAGCGGAACAGATATTCTCGTGTAATATGAACAGTACGGCAATAAACATAGCTCGTCGCCGCGACCGTCGGCCGCCGGTCTCTATGCAAATATAATAGACCTTATCTGTATTTTGCTGGGCTCCATTTCGGCTAGGCACCGAACCACTATCGCCCGCTACCGACGGCAAAACACAACTGATACAGAATCCCACTAATATTATAAATGCGAAAGTTTGGATGTTTGTTATTCAATCACGCTTCAACCACTGGACGGATCGGGTTGAAACTTAGCACACATATAGGTTAGGTCCTCTAATAGGACATAGGATATTTTTAAAAACATCTCATTGCTACGGGAAATACATAATAATTTGTGATGTTAAGTTATCCACGCGGACGAAGCTAGTTAGGAATATTTCCAGCCAGGTTATTTACAAAAATGTAGATACGCTCAGTCGTTTGCCTACGGTGTGCTACGGTCCTCGACCTGCTACGAAAAGCTGCTTGTTAGCTACGGGTTTTATTTGATCGTGACAATGATAGAGGGCTGGTGACAATTTGACAATGTGACAGTTTGTAGGCAATAGTCGGGTTTATTCTAAGGGTTCATTAAACACCATCGACATGTATGAAATTTGACACTTATTTACCTGTCACCATCAGACATATTTGTCATTTTTATTAAACATCAGTAGCGACAATCTGACAATTATGCTGGTTTTTCACAAAAACGTCAATGAATTTTTTTGTTCACCTTTTTAAATATTTTTTGTTACTTTATTAGCGTGTATCTATCATCATCATCAGGTTATTTTTGTCTCCACTGCAGGAGCACAATCTTCTCTCATCTGCCGGAGACAGACGGAGGCCAGACGCGTTGGAGAGGCCTGATTGATGTTTTATAATGTATTCCCTCAGTCGCCTTGTACGACATCCACGGGAAGAGTTGGAGTGGTCCTATTCTACTCTACCGGAAACCACACGGCAACCTATCTATCTCATTGTAACCTATCTGCTACGCAACGAGACAAAATAAGATAATGAAAAAGCTTCAAGACAATAAAGACTTGCTTGCTATTGAACTGTCGAAGTAATCGCCTCGAAAAATATGTATTTTAATCCTTATCATTACCTAGTCTTAAATCTCCTATTTACTTACACAATAGGCAAAAAAATATTGATGTTACAAAATTATATTTTATTTTGCTAAAGGCAGGAGTATAATGCAATAACACACTTTATTTTTACATAATTTTACTCACAAGTGATTTGTTGTTAAAAGATTTATTCAAAATTCAAGAAACTACGAACTTATACAATCTATTTTTCCTACCCTACCGGCTGTCTGTCCATATTTATATTATTTTTTTCTTATTTATTGTAGGACTGCGGGCAACTCACATTGTTATAGGTACGGCTAATAAAAAATAACGATGCGAAAGTGGCCAAATTTTTTTTGTTATATACAGCCCACGTCTGAAGCCGATTTAGACATTGCGGGCTAGTCCACTAATAAGCTCTGATGTATGAAGATACATTTGTAACTATCTACAAAGGTCAAGTTTAAGATTCACATTAAAAAACAACTTTGTAAGAAAACCTATTATAAAATAAACGATTATTTGAATGACAAAGATGCCTGGCACTAATGTTAATTCAGCTTCGCAAAATCTTTATTAATTGTATGCAAGCTTGATTTTTAAAAGATGTGTTGCGTGAAGTTTGTTGCGCCGTTTCTTCTTCACAGCGCTAACACCTAGGAAGCGGTAGTCGATAAAAAAATTACGTGTATAAATGTACCAAGTGTACTCATATGCAATAAATGATTTTGACTTTGACTTTGACTCTGGTCAGACCTAAATACAGCAGGCCGGTGACGGGGAGCAGCGAGGTGCCTGAAACTGCGATCCTTAACCCGCCTACCCAGCGTGGCGATTGGGGCACTCTTTCAGGCTGCTGATGGTGTAGTATATTATGCACTTTTTGCCCCCTCGCTCTTAGTGCCTTGTCTCACACCCTGTAAGGTTGGCTGGAAGAGATCTCTTTTAGAGATAAGCTCGCCTTTGTACACAAAATTTGTAACTGTATTTACTTTTAAAATTTGTGCAATAAAGAATATTTAATGGTGAGACAAGGACAACACCATTCATAGATATAACATACCAATCGGGACAAAACTTGTACAAATTGTACCAAAAAAACTCCCTAATAGGAAATCAGACCCACTGAGGTACCAAGGCGGTGGATATACATAGATACCTATTAAGTAAACAACAACCGCAAAACTTTACAAAATCACTGGAACCAATAAAAAACAAAGCTCCCCCACCCCCACCCCTCACAAATCAAGCGAATCGCGTTTGTCTAATATTTTCCCCAATTAATCTACATAATCCTTGTCAACCACAGGCTTGACGACGAGAAAAATTCCTCGAGAAAGTCTTTTGATTTAAGCGAAACGAATTAGAAAGTAGAAAGCAGAGGAGTTTGATAATATAATGATAATAATATAATGTTTAATTAACGCAGAAAATTAACAAGGAATTCTCTAAAATATGTATTAAAACCTTAATATCTACAGCCATATAAAGAATATTTAAATAAATAAAATAACAATTCATTTTGTGTATAAAAAAAACCTTACAGTGCAATTAATCAATTATTTAGAACTAGCTGTTGCCCGCGACTTCGTCCGCGTGGACAACTGAACATCACAAATTATTATGTATTTCCCCTATAGGAATGATTTTCGGGATAAAAACTATCCTATGTTCTATTCCAGGACCTAACCTATATGTGTGCCAAGTTTCATCACGATCCGTCCTGTGGTTGAAGCGTGATTGAGTAACAAACATCCATCCATACTTACAAACTTTCGCGTTTATAATATTAGTAGGATGATTGACTGATTTAGCTGTCTATATTTTAAAAAAAATAACAACTTTAAGTTCTTATGAGAAAAAAATTACATGTGTATAATAACAAGGAATAGCTGACAGTTTAAATATGTGGTACTGGAGCCTAAACTGGATGCCTTGTATCTTAGGCGCCAGGTCTCTATCCTCGGAGAGTTTGTCCACTGTAGGTGTGTTTATATTGTCCAGTGTTGGTAGCGTATGAATTGAAGTAGTTGCCGTGTGGTTTCCGGTAGAGTAGAATAGGACCACTCAAACTCTTCCCGTGGATGTCGTACAAGGCGACTGAGGAATACATTATAAAACATCAACCAGCCCTCCCCAACCCGTCTGGCCAGCGCCGGGAGTGTAGGCCAAATCCTCCGTCTGTCTCCGGCAGATGAGAGAGGGTTGTGCTCCTGCAGTGGAGACAAAAATAACCTGATGATGATGATGAATTGAAGTAAGTAGGTATATGTATAAAAAAGAAACTATACATAAAAATATAAGTCAGACAACTATAGGAATATTCAAATTTAAGTTTATCGTCAGTCGAACACAAGCCTAAGCAAATGGCACTTGTTGTGGGCTGTCCATTGAGGGATTTGCCATAATCAGCACGCTTGGCAGGCAGGTTGGTGATCGCATAATGATCTTAAATACTCAGGATAACGCTGGTGCCCATCTTTCGTGCAATCCCTTAGTCGCCTAGACCATATGGCTAAAATGACCAGTAATTCTCAAAATAGGTATTAAAACTTAGACTCTTACGACTTAGACGCTTTCCTCGTGTTGTTTGAAGATATTAGTAGTGAATTAGCAACCTTTGTAACAAAGAAATAAGAGCTACTTATTTTATTGTAAGGCAACTCCGACGACAATAAGAACTTTGTATTGATACAAGTCGAGTAGATACAGGTAGTTATAAATCAAAGAGGAAACAACTCAGGTATGAAATGAATGGTCACTTGAATAAAATACAGTTTGTTCAGCCGTGAACCTCCCACCAGTCTGTCGCCACAGTGTAACGTCATGTAACGTAATGCAGCACAATAAGTAGGTACAAGTAATCACGTAGTTGGCGAATAGCTCAAGTTGGCGAGTATCGCCGAAGGGCGGAGTAAGCAGTTTGGCAAGCGGCTCACTCAAGGATGTACCCATGTGTTCCTTCTCTTCATCATCATCAGGTTATTTTTGTCTCCACTGCAGGAGCACAACCCTCTCTCATCTGTCGGATACAGACGGAGGATTTGGCCTACACTCCCCGCGCTGGCCAGACGGGTTGGGGAGGCCTGATTGATGTTTTATAATGTATTCCCTCAGTCGCCTTGTACGACATCCACGGGAAGACTTGGAGTGGTCCTATTCTACTCTACCGGAAACCACACGGCTATTCTTTTACACACGACCTTACTTTCATTATTACCGGTTAGCACTCGAATGGACTACATTTTATGATATCTTTACGCCACCGGTATACTTAAGCAAAATAACGATACGTACAGTGTGGATGAGTAATGCGTGTAAGGTAATGGAAATAGTAGCGAGGCTCACGCGCGTCCCTAGAATGTTCCACACAGCGGCATAGAGCGACAAGGGTCGCGGCGCGGACCAATGCCGTGCACTTAGAGCGTTCACAACTCGGACGCACGTAACAATGTCTGCAGCTTGTTCTTGTTTTAACGAAAGTTATACATCGACCGACCGTGTTCGTCGTCTTTAAACCGGTTTGATCGGTCTAGGGCAGGCCTGTCTCACTGTCTCCGCACTTCAGGTGCGCGGCCCCGATTGCCGGGGCCAATCTGTCGGATGTAGCAAGAGCGATGTGACGCATTTGAGTAAAGTCCCACGCCGCTCCACAATCCGAAAGCGTAGGTACCAGCCCTAGGCGAATTTGTAATATTGACTTTCTTCTATGCTCGTAAAATTCAATTTGGCTTGCATTGAATTATATAGGTGAGTTATTGAGAAATTGAACAAGATTTCTTAGGGAATTCGCCTTCTGTATATTTAGTACTACTAGCTGTTGCCCGCGACCTCGTCCGCGTGGACAACTTAGCATCACAAATTATTATGTATTTCCCGTAGGATGAGATGTTGAGGATGAGATGAAAAACTATCCTATGTCCTATTCCAGGACCTAACCTATACGTGTGCCAAGTTTGATCACGATCCGTCCAGTGGTTTAAGCGTGATTGAGTAACAAACATCCAAATATCAAAACTTTCAAATTTATAATATTAGTAGGAAGTAGGATATCTAGCTCGGATTAGACCGACTGATCTACTTTGACTGTGTACCTCTGTCGGTCATGAATATTGAAGGACGCAACGATGGGTAAACTGAAGTTCTCTGGTCGTCCCCCCTTCCCCCACCCTTCCGCGTTTTCCTCCCAATAAATCTACATAATTTTCTCGTCGCAATTTTTTCCACGATAACGAAATATACTATGCTTGAGGTAAAAAGACACATAATCAAATTATTATTTTGATTTATCCTCGTAAGTCCATGCGTACTAAAGACCTGGCTTTTTTAATTATCAAAATCAAAATCAAAATATTTATTTTCAAAATTAGAACACATAATTCTCTTTTTGACGTCAAATTCTGCCTAAATCTACTCCACTTCCACCTGTATAACCGAGGGGAAGAAGTGGCAACAAACCCAACGGCACAGGGCCCTACCTTTGATTTATCTTATTCATTACAATCATTAAGTCTACCTATGCTGAGCCATCAAGCACTCCATGGACTTTTATCATTTAAGTAGTCATCTAACTTATAGTAGGCTTTCTTGCACAGATTAACTTTTATAGAAGATTTGAATTTTTGTTCAGACAAGTTAATAATTTCATTCGGAACCTTATTGTAGTAACGCACGCACAGCCCCACAAAAGAATTATTGATCTTAGACAATCTAGAATGATGTATTTGAATTTTATTATTATTTCTAAGATTTAAATTATGCCTCTCATTATTTAAGCTGAGTAAAGAAAGGTTCTGTCTAACGAACATAATGTTAGCGAATATGTATTGACATGGCACCGTCATTATATTTATTTCCTTAAATAATTCTCTTAGAGAATCACGACTACGAAGCCCATAAATAGATCTTATTACTCTTTTTTGTAAATATTATAATTGTAGTCATACCTAATTGTGATGCCTGAAAAGCAGCTCTTCGCTGAGCCATCGACCAATTCATCTCACTGCAGAATATGTATAAATACTTAATTGCTGTAGGTACATACTTAATGTTGTTGATGAATAAATTCTATTTTATTTTATATTATTTTTTTTATAACCAGGGATTGGAGTTAGGGCACGTACCCAAACTACGTGACCCGTTTAGGGGTGAGGGGGGTCTTCAAAATACCATGCTTATTCACTTGGGTGGGGGGGGGGGTTTGGTTTTCGTCACGTAGTCAATATCCTCTAGGGAAATCTCGCGTTTTTTTTAACCTCAGTTTTTAGTACTTTTTAAACTCACAGGTGGCAACACGTACTGAAAACCAACAAGCTGATTGAAAACCGACAGTTTTTTCTTAATATTTTTATATTCTTTAATATTTTTTTTACTTGTAATTATAGGAATGTACACACTTTTAGTGTCACGCGGCAAGCGCCGTATTATTAAAGACAGATATGAGGTTTTTTTTTTTAACTCTCTGTTTGCAAAAATTGGTTTGAAACCATATTTATGCATTACTACGTGAAAACTAGAGGGGAAGGGGGTTATCTTGGCATATACTAGGTGGTCTCCGAGGGGAGGGGGGGAGGGGGAAAAATTTGTAAAAAAATGTGTCACGTAGTTTGGGTACGATCCCTCAGGTAGTCAGTATTGGTCATTTATCTACTTGTGACGAAATGTGACCGGGTACAGCACACCCGGTCATGCTTACGGAGGAGTTTTGCCCATAATGGCCGAGCTGGATATATATGTTATGTGTGATATATCATTCACTTATTCGTGTATCGTCTATGTATATCTCATTCCAGATTAATAGTCCTATGAAAACCAACGCTATTTACGTCTCGGTAACATATACATGAAAGGGTCACCAGCAGCAAAAATAGGTTTGTATTACCAAGTAAACTTTGCGGTCCACTTAGGAACACCATCTATTGTGTATTTTGTTTTCGAGACGCAAATGCGTTTGTTTTCATAGGACTATTAATCTGGAATGAAATATATATATTGCTCGTTTATGTTTAGGTAAAAATACAAAAAATACAAAAATGTTTATTACAGAAACATAGGGGGTTACAGAGGATAGTTGGGGCCCTCTTTTAGACATAAAAATGTCTGTGCCAGAGGACCTCAAACTTACTATATGGTTATACCGCCATTGTCGGTCACTAGGGCCTCGCAGGGTGCACCGCATACAAATGAGATTGGTATTTGGAGCACCGGATGTCCTTGCGCTCCCTTACACTCAATATGTATGTGTATTTTCGTTTAATTGTAGTTTCAATTACTTAGCTGACAGCCACATTATTACAAAATATTTTTTTGTAATTTTTTTTCTTTATTTTACAAAAATTACAATATATACATTACAGTAATGTCCACAGAAATAGAAGCACATTTATTTGTGAATAGAGCGCTCACGTGATCAGGGGGCCAATTCTACTAACGAATTTTCCCACAAAACGCAATTGAATTGCAGCTGAAACGCAGGTTGTGCGTACGAACACTATTCGTATTCAGCTTTTCGCACAAAACGCAACTGAACTGCAGCTGAAACGCAGGTTTTAACACAATTCGTGCTTCAGCTGCGTTTCAGCCGCAGCTAACGTTTAAACAAACGTCAGACGTAAATGGAACGAACGTTATTCTACATTTTGACAGTTGTCTCAGGTAAAAACGAGACGCAATGTTGTTAAAATAGCGTCTGTTAAAAACTTAAACGTAACTGTAGTTTAAACGAACGATAAATGTTGAAAAATAGTAGAATTGGCCCCCTGGACATTAATCTACACCCATCGACAAAAAATAGGTACATACAATCAAACAAACAAAAAAAGTAAATAGCTAACAAAACATAAATTTCATGTTTAGTACTGCAACACTACAATAATTTTATACTAATAATTATATTACGTTAGGTGATAACAAATATGCTAGGTCGTACGTGGTTATTAAGAAAAATTAAATAGTGAAAATTGTACCTTAAATTAAAAAATTCACTAGGTCATAAATACCACAGACCGGTGGCGGGCAGCAGCGTCACCGGTGCGAGGCCTAGTACTGCGGTCGCCAACACTTCTGCCCAGCGTCGCCATTATGGGCAAAACTCCCCAAAAATGAACAGGGCGTTCATTGGGGAAGGCCTATGTCCAGCAGTGGACTTCTAGGGGCTGACATGATGTACTTTAAATACTATCATCTCTGCATTATACCGAATTACAAAAAAATATATGAGTGCAGCCGAATCGCAAGTCTTTGTCCTTCGACTAAACGACGAGTACTATTAAATGTCAAAACACAGCATATTATAAACTGGTAGGGCCGAATTTTCGCGACATTTTTACACGCCAATAGCTCCAGAAAGAGACAAAAGGCGAGCGAATTATAAATTGAAATGAAATAACATTAAGTTGGAATAAGTGTTTCCATTAATCGTTCAGCTGAAGCTCGAAGGACCATAAATTAGTGTGGGGCCATAAATCGCGCGGCTTCAACGCCAGTTAGTCGCGCGAGCGGCCGCTGTCCGCCCATCGCGCCGCCTGTGCCGGCGCACTGCGCTCCCGATGTGTGCTTTATTGAAACGCAAAACGCTGTATATGCCATCGATAAATTATGAGGAAGGAGCCAATACGATTACAGAGCCAATATGACACGTACAGAGTTCTGCAGTGGGGAGATATAGAAAAGAAATGAATTAGGTATCCAAAATGATTATTGACATTATAATTAATTTTTTTTTTTTCAAAATTTGGCATTTTGTTTTCGAGTCTTCCCGTAGGTTTCGTCATAGCGACTGAGGGATTACACTAATGACAGGTAGCAGCGTTCTCCTGTAAGGTTGGCTGGAAGAGATCTCTTTTAGAGATAAGCTCGCCTTTGTACACAAAATTTGTAACTGTATTTACTTTTAAAATTTGTGCAATAAAGAATATATAAGTATATTAAGATCACTACTGCATTTAGCAATCCGACTGCCAAGCGTGGTGATTATGGCAAATCCCCCTATGGACAGCTCGCCAAGAGTGCCATTCTATTGAGGAGGCTATGTCCAGATGTGGACGTGTTTCGTCTGATGATGAGTACACAATTTAAGTGCATAATTATAAGTGTAAACGATTATTGGTACATCTTATAATTATGTTCTTCTTTGAAGCCACACACGTCTGCTTTAAGTAAATGATATTAAAAAAATCTGGCGTTGCCCATAGAGTGTTAGTTACAATGATACCTTCATCATCATCATCAGGTTATTTTTGTCTCCACTGTAGGAGCACAACCCTCTTTCATCTGCCGGAGACAGACGGAGGATTTGGCCTACACTCCCCGCGCTGGCCAGACGGGCTGGGGAGGCCTGACTGATGTTTTATAATGTATTCCCTTAGTCGCCTTGTACGACATCCACGGGAAGAGTTGGAGTGGTCCTATTCTACTCTACCGGAAACGACACGGCAAGCGTGAATAATTAATAAATACTATTTCAAAAATGCCGAACCAGTGTTGCAACGTACAGTGTTTTAATATTAATTACTCCGTGCGAGCCGCGGATGCCAAGAGAGCGCCACCGAGCGCCACCGCGGTAAATAAAACTCCGATGTTTCTGTCAATGCCGACCTCTGCTCGATCCAAAGCGAACAATACAGATCGCTTTGTAAAACCAATTCAATTATATCACCAAGGATTATGTTTACTCACTGATACGTCCTTCTTCTACGATAACTTGGCAAAGATACAGGCATGCGTTCCATCCCCTACTTGCTCCGCGTACCGAACCAAGTTACAACTGTAGTAATGTACTAAGAAAAATAATTCCTGTTACAAAAACAGGCGCAATTTTCAAAGCTTGTCAAAGTCAAAATCATTTATTGCATATGAGTACACTTGGTACATTTATACACGTAATTTTTTTATCGACTACCGCTTCCTAGGTG
Source organism: Esperia sulphurella (assembly GCA_947086405.1). Taxonomy (NCBI): domain Eukaryota; kingdom Metazoa; phylum Arthropoda; class Insecta; order Lepidoptera; family Oecophoridae; genus Esperia; species Esperia sulphurella. The sequence goes on from OX352266.1 coordinate 16,800,118, forward strand.
TTAGCGCTGTGAAGAAGAAACGGCGCAACAAACGTCACGCAATGCATCTTTTAAAAATCAAGTTTGCATACATCATCATCATCATCATCATCATGTCAGCCTTTAGACGTCCACTGCTGGACATAGGCCTTCCCCAATGAACGCCACCACACCCGGTCCTCCGCCCTCCGCATCCAGCCGCTTCCGGCCATCTTCTTTAGGTCGTCGGTCCATCTGGCGGCGGGGCGTCCCACCCTGCGCGTGCCAATCCGTGGCGGGAACGGGGCATAAGTATAAACGGCGAGCACATCTCACACCTTCGATTTGCAGACGACATAGTTGTGATGGCAGAGTCGCTGCAGGATCTCGAGGGAATGCTGACCAGCCTCAACTGCTCTTCCAGACGAGTAGGTCTTAGGATGAACGTAGACAAGACGAAAGTCATGTCCAACTCACACGTCGACCTAAGCCCGGTGATCGTCGATAATGTCAATATCGAAGTTGTTCAGGAGTACGTTTACCTAGGACAGACAATACAGTTGGGTAGGAACAATTTTGATAGGGAAGCTGACAGAAGAATCCAGTTGGGCTGGGCAGCATTTGGAAAATTGCGTCAAGTCTTCACTTCGCCTATTCAGTTTGCATACAATTAATAAATATTTTGCGAAGCTGAATTAACATTAGTACCAAGCATCTTTGTCATTCAAATAATCGTTTATTTTATAATAGGCTTTCTTACAAAGTTGTTTTTTAATGTAATGCTTGGTCATTGAACTCGAATACCAGAGGTTGTGGATTCGATTCCCATTGGAGACAGACAGCTTTGTACAAGTTGGTGCCGGTCTAGATGTTAAACCTAAAAATTAAACCACGGAGCCACTGGCTTAGCTAGAAATATATAAAAATATGATAAGAAAAATTACGTCTCCATGTCATTTGATTTTGTTATACATATTTGGTACAGAAACTTTTTTATTTGTTACTAGCTGGGCACTTCGTCTGCGCAGGATTAGTATTTCGAGTAGCTTATATTAGCGTGGCGTAGAAAAGAACTAACATTATGACATTAAAATTATAATTTTATGGCGCACGCTAGAATAGCTCGCAGATGGTAGACTTTTTCCTACTTACTTGATATTTTGGACAATTCACACAATATCTTTATAAATTGTAGCCTATCTGTTATTCTGATGTAAAGCTATATTATTGTAAAGTTTCATTAAAATCCATTCAGTAGTTTTTACGTGAAAGAGTAACAAACATCCATTCATACTTACAAACTTTCGCGTTTATAATATTAGTAGGATTTATTTATGGAATGGAAAAATTCCGCTTTCGTAACCTGGTTTTGTAACAAGAAATATTTTTCTTAATCCATATACTATTGACTCGAAAACGTCTTTAAAAGTTAACTCTTTTTTTTTCATTTCAAATATCCAAAAGTACTTAAAATATGTCCTATAACGTTATAACAAGGATTTTCATTCTATTATACTTAACTTATCAATTTCTCACCCTTAATTTGGTCAGAACATTGTGTAAGTATAAATGCAGTAGAGAAGTGTGTCGCCGCTTGCAATCGACACACCGTGTCTTTGCGGTGCAGCGAAGAGTTGCATGCCTGTATCAAGTAAATTAGTTGCTACAGAACACGACACTACTGTACGGCGTGGACTTAAACTGCGGAGTTAGCTTATTTGGGAATAGCTGGCTTAATAGAAGCTTACAAGGACGTCTCCAGTTTGAATAGTTTTAAGATATGTTGCAGAGCATTGAAAAATAACAGAAACGTTTTTTTTATCAGCCCAAATTTATGATCAACGAGGGAAATCGCCTTATAAATTTTTAAAATGCATGAATATAGTTTAGTGAGATTTGTACAAGTAATGCAGCAATTACTGGTCCGATTTGAATAGTTTTAAGATATGCTGAAGAGCATTGAGAAATGACACACTTATTTAACAGTTACAATGAGATATGTTTAGATAAAATGCACATAAAATTGACAAATGAGATATGGTTGTAGAAAATTCGATTTCACTTCATAGGCAGCTTCACTGTGCCACTTTGCTATTACGAAGATTTCCCCCACTAAAGGCTATCGATCCGTCATGCGTCCATAATCCGACAGTTATACGGATGCATGATGAATCGATAGAGTTTACTGCATTTGAAATATGACACATTATTCCTTAACCTAACTAAAAACGACTGATTCAGGATTGAGATTATTTTTTAAATATTTTTTTTAAATATGTGGGGACATTTCACACACGGCCACCTGATCCCAAACTAGGCAGAGCCTGTAATATGGGTATCAGACAGCTGATATACAAACATAAATACATAATATACCTATATAAATAACATCCAGTCACAAGGCAAACACAAGTTCCTCATTACACGAATGTTTTGCCCTGAGCGGGATTCGAACCCGCGACCCCGAGCTTCGCAGCTAGGTGTACTACCGACTAGGCTACGAGGCCGACTATGAGGTGGCACTGAAATGTCCAAAGGAACCTTACAAATGAATTTAGGCCGATAAAAAATCCATGTCATATAATTTTCAATGCTCTCCAACATATCTTAAAACTATTCAAATCGGTGCCAGACGCCTGGAGAGTTGGACCCTGTTCTTGTTAGTAAAAAACAAAGCTATAACACATCTCCGACCCCAACTTCTCTCAGAACCATGCCTTGTACCCTTGGACGTCGGTTAATTCGTCCATGCTTGTACGTAAACACGTAATTCGTTACATTGATAACGATATCGCTTATTATTGTTCCAAAAACATCGTGTGACGTTAACAAGTACATACGTTTACGACGTTTATTGATAAATTAGTAGTAAAATTCCTTTATACTCGCCCCGATGATAGCGCTGGGCGGCAGGTTATCGGTAGGTCAGGTAGGCGTGATTTGAGAGAACCATTCAGTCAATATTTTAAGGAAGTCAACAGCATTATGTATGACACATTTATTTATTATTTTTTAACGAGGCTAAGCGTCCGAATATTCGGGTCTACTAGCACAGATAGTGATCTAGAAGTATGGAATCAAGCTAATATGTAGAATTTAAATTTCCTAATCAGCGCAACCTACAATTTCTCTGGCATAATATTTTTCTACCCAAAGGTTGTGTGGAAGAAATCGCTTAAAGCGATAAGACCGCCTGAATTGTACTATTTGTAACTGCTATAACTGTATTTGTTTGTGCAATAAAGTGTATTGTATTGTATTGTATTGTAATGAACTCCCTGGTCTATTCTGTAAGCATTTTGAATAACCTCCGTCGAACAACAGCACAATTTTGTACTTTCTAATTGCTCATGTGACATAAACGTTTCGGATTTAACTATCATAATGAAATGCCAAATGCATTAATAGGTTCGTGTTCAAAAAATAGATACGCGACACAGAAACCCTTTCAAGATAGAATGGTGAAGTAAACGATATGCAATATATTGCATAAACTATCAAACGCTTACTCGTTTCGCGCTGAGTCAAGGTCGGGTAAAAATCGACCAAAAATCTGCAAAAATGCCATATTTCGCGGTTTCTAACCACATAATATATCTCGTGAAACGTGACCGCGATGTATAAAAAGTGCGCGGGAGGGGCGAGCTGTGTCCGAAAATCGGCACGCGCTGATGGAAGTAAACAAGAGTCTTAACCGTTCTATCTTGATAGGATTTCTGTGGTACGCGAGCACTCACTTGGCTGACCACAAGAATAAATCAGTCATCGTCTATATGTTACGGTTGTATTTATTAACGAATATTAATGTATACATCTGTTATATAATATAGTACGTATATATTTATCTGCGTAATATTTATAGCGTATATTTTTTAGATTATACCTAATGTGTAGTGTATATATTTTAGCTTGTAGTTATTAAGTTAAGTACCTGGTATATTTATCTTACCACTCCTTATCTACATGACCCGAAGGTCAGTTGCCAGAGAATTCCATTATGGGCATTATGTTTGCCTTTTGTACTGTTTTGCGGAATAAAGTTTTAAAATAAATAACTATTCCTTATACACATACCCTTGCCATGTGGTTTCCGGTAGAGTAGAACAGGACCACTCCAACTCTTCCCGTGGATGTCGTACAAGGCGGCTGAGGGAATACATTATAAAACATCAATCAGGCCTCCCCAACCCGTCTGGCCAGCGCGGGGAGTACAGGCCAAATCCTCTGTCTCCGGCAGATAAGAGAGGGTTGTGCTCCTGCATTGGGGACAAAAATAACCTGATGATGCTGAAATAAAGATGCATCTTGTGGGTAAGAGTGGGACAATTTGTATAGAGAGGTCCAGCAAAGCCGAACTAACTCTATGTGCGAATTAAAACTGAATCATTCTCCGCAAGATACTGTCTCTACAATCGCACCAACTAAAGGATAGTTACTTCTACAAGATTCTTTATGATAAACTTGAGTGCATGGTTAGGTGTGCTAATTTCAAAAATTTATAATAAAAAATATATATATTTAAGTATATCATTAAATTAATATTAAATTTGGTACTAAACGCACTATACTTGTCCTTTCGGTTACTCTAAGGTTGACTGGTAGAGATCCCTAAGTGGGATAAGTCCGCCTTTGTACACAGTTTAATTCCTATTTTATTATTGTTGTTGTTATTTTTGGTACAATAAACCGTTTACATACATACATACATAAAAAACGTTAAAAAAAACTGCTTTAAAGAGTACCTAGTTATCGAATATATGTCTGAATTTATTTGTGTTACTTGTTAATCTGTGGATCTGTGTATGACTATGAATAACAATTATCACAACGACAAAAAACATCTGTATGACTAAAAACAAAAGTAAGCTGGCTTATTTATGAGTGCAGGAACACCGCTTTTTAAATCTTTGTAGAACTGTTTATAGTTGTTAAGGTTTTAATTTAAATAGCGTAATTCAGTATTCACAGCGGCTCCAGTGGCTGCTTGCAGCGCGTCGTCCGCTGTTGCGGGTAGCGGCGCGGCCGCCGCATTTAATTTATTTGCGATCGCGTTGCCTCCTACTCACGCTGCCTTCCCACGAATTCCTGTCGTGTATTTGTTTAGTTGCGTTTTTTTCAGAATAATGAATTGGTGGCGATAAATAAACGAGATTTTCGAGTGCCCCTGCGAGGAATGAACGTACGTTTACGTCTCCATTGTAAACCAGAGGCTAGCCTGGTCGTAAGCGTGCCGACATCCCCTTAAATTTCCAATTCTATCCATTAAAATTATCTCATTGAACAATCTTTGCAAAAGATTTGTATAATTTTCGCCATGAGAAAAAGGTTATTGGTTACGGTGCCTTCTATCCAATGCCTATGCAATGGGGTATTAAAATGACGCCACCGTTTTGCAAGCAGGTCTAACAGTCTGACAGCTGTCATGAGGATTTGCACGACTAATGAGAAAAAGAAAAACATCCAAGAGCTTAATAATACCCAACTATAGAAACGCCCAATCGGAAAAACGTCCAACTAGAAAAATGACCAAATATAGAAAAACCCAACTAGAATGCTAAGATTAGATTAGATTAGATTTATTTATTTCACTTTTACATCTTAAAAATTCAATTTTACATGTCTTTCTAATATGGTAAAAGGGATCGTCATAAAATAAAATAGTGTATAAGTTACAATGTCAACAATTCAAATAATGTCATAGTATATAACATACTATCTATGTCAGTATATAATATTAAAATAAAAATTTAAAAATACACTTGGTATTAAGTTATCACAAATTAAATTAAACGTCAGAGGGCCCACCAATCAATATAACTACCCACCACTAATACTAGAATATTGGTTATTTTTACTATTTGACATTTTTATTATTGGTAATTTTTATTAATAGACTTTTCTATCATTGGACATTGGTTTGGACATTTTTCTTTTTTGTCATTAGTCTTGCAAATCGTCATGAGTAGGTATGCCTTACAATAAAAAAGTTGCCCAATTACGGCGTATACGAGCATAATAGACATAGACATAGACATATTTTATTGATAATCATTTGATTACAAGTCTTTTTTTTAAATATATTAATAATACATGTCATTATTTTTATACAGTTGTAAGTCAATATCTTTTCAAAAGTCCATTATATAATCATAATTTAAAATTAAATTAAAACCATCATAAAAATCACATTTAACAGTATAACTGTTTCAAATTTCTTAAACTTACTTTCGATAAATTCATCGAAGCTATAGAAGGTTTGCTCGATAAGCCACTTCTTCAGTTTCAATTTAAATGATTGGTTGGAAGGAGCTTCCTTTATATGGCTGGGTATCCCGTTGGAGATAATAATCCAAGGTTGGTCGCAAACATCTTCCTGACCACTCCAGGTAAAGAAACCATCGTTCTTAGTAATTTATGTAAGCGCTTAATGAAGCTGAACGTCCGAATCAAAGACCAGAAGCGTCCTGAGTCCTGTTTAAACAAGCCGAGGACGAGGGGCACCTCTCGGACGCGGGGGCAATTTGACTAATTGCGACCTCTTCGTAACTCCCAAGAAAGTTCACCACTTAGCGGCATACGGCTTAAGATTCACGTCAGTTCATAAAGAGATTGAGGTTTGTTTCATTGTTGAACTGTCGCTGAAGAGTGGATGTCAGGACTTAGGTTAATTGAAGGGTTCCTGTAGTCGCAACCCTTACAGAGCAGGCTAGGTTGTTTGCCTTTTGCGTTTCAAGCGAACAGATTAAATCACCTACGATTATTATGGGCTACGGGCTATCATAAGGCGCTGGATCGGGATGCACTCTACTGTTGCCACTTTCACCCGTTGAGTGGTCCCTCTCCAGCACCTCTCATGTTGTTTTTTTTTGTATGTTTTTTGTATATTTGTTTTATGTGCCTGTCCCTGCCATTTTTGCTTGTATTACTAACAGCTTAAGTTTCTTACTAACAATATATGGATGAATATCTGAAATAAAAATATTTTATTTTATTTTTTTATTACAGGCGCAGTTTGTTCGTACGCGTGCGTCTGTACGCGTAAACTATCAAGAAAGGGACAACGTTATACGTAAGTAACGTAAGTATAAAAAGTGTTTCTCTTTTGTAGTACTACGCGCCGTGCTTCATCTTGGGGGGCGACGTGTCGCTTCTTTACGTAGTAACCACTCCCGCTCTCTATCCCACTTTCACTCCCTTCTATTTCGAAAAAAATTACCATAGCTTTTGACTGAGTTAGCCGATTGCGATGAAATAAAGACTAAATGTTAAGTTAAGCCTCATGTTTTTGTGAAAAGTCCATCGAAATCCGTTCAGTTCACTTAAAACTCACTTAAAAACTTAAGTGATGCGTGCACAAACTCACAGACAAACAGACAAAAATTCCAAAAATGATTGTAATGTTTTCTATTACTTATCCTTAGACCCCCCAGTTGTTTTTGTAAATATCATCAATGTACAGACACGCGAAGTTTACGTATTTATTCATTAGATTTTCTATTGATTTCGATATTTAGTGCGTGATGATCACCACAGTACTAATTAATGTTTGTGAATAGAACTAATTTATAGATAATAACTTCATGCAATTGCTCTTACTGCCTTGTCGCACACCCTGTAAGGTTGGCTGGAAGAGATCTCTTTTAGAGATAAGCTCACCTTTGTACACACCATTTATTACTGTGTTTTAAGATGTGCAATAAAGAATATATAATGTTACTTGGTACTCTACAGCTGCAAGGCTTCTTCTAGTGATATCCTTTGATCTTAGCGACACTCCGAGCGCTCCAACCCCAGATTTACTCCGTTAAAGCGTGCTCTTCATGTTTATATTAGTTCTAAAACACTTGACATTGGTAAAATCCTAACGGAAGCCATTAAAATAATAGAAAAAGATTAATTAAAAGTAAGTTAATTTTTCAATTACTTAATTTTTTATGTTAATTTTTATATTTTAATCGTGCTCAATTGATGTAATCGTATAATTTTAAGGATGACTGTAAAAATCTGTGAATCTGGTAATTTATAATAATAAACTGTTTTGAATTTGAATTTGAAGTACATATTATTATACCCCAGGCTTTTCGGTGAAAGAAAACATCGTGAGGAAGAAAGGCGCATTTAAAATTCACTGTTAGACTGGAGTAGGCCTGTGTCCAACAGTGGGGACATTGAGTAACAGTAGGCTGTTGATTATTTAAACTAATGCGTAATTTGAAACTACGAAAACACTCTTATTATCACTGACATAAGAAGGTTAGATCACAATTTGTAAACAGTACCTACCTACTATTATAGACTGTATTTTGTTACCCATTAAGTATGAAGCAGCTAACTTGCTGACCGGTCGTCTACTAGTCTATCCATACACAGTCTTTAATCTCGGGAAGTAATCAAAGTTTGCTCATTCATATGTATTGCTGGACGCCGCAATTTGAACTCTACAACATAAAGGACTGTACGTGTATCTTATATTACATCGACATACTCATATATGACTTACTAGCTGTTGCCCGCGACTTCATCCGCGTGGACAACTTAACATCACAAATTATTATGTATTTCCCGTAGGAATGAGATGTTTTTTCGGGATAAAAACTATTCTATGTCCTGTTCCAGGACCTACTCGTATATGTGTGCCAATTTTCATCACGATGGTTCCACTATTTTGGCTATAATGGCTTACACATAAGATATAGATATATACTGTGGCGGTTTTTTTTGTATCACAACGTATTAGATTGCACCAGGAACGAGCAGCGAATTCATTCAGCAGTGGATGCCAAGCGTGGTGATTATGGCAAATCCTGCAATAGACAGCCTACCAACAGTGGCATTCTATTGGGGAGGCTTGTGTTCAGCAGTGAACGTATTTCAGTCGATAACGAAGATATGGCGAGTATCAATTTCATATACATTGCAGCACACTTTAGTTTGATCGTCGATCATCAACAATATACTTCATTAAAACCTCCGTGGCGGAACGGGTAGCTCTCGGACTGCCACGCCGGAGGTTTCGGGTTCCAATCCCGCTAGGGGCAAATGTTCGTATGATGAATATGAATGTTTGTACCCAAGTCTTGGATGTTTAAGTATGTGTATCCGTTATCTAGTAACCATAGCACAGGCTCTGACTAGTTTGGGACTGGATATTTGGTGTGAATGTCTGACATATTTTCATTTTCATTTTTAAATCTAGCTAGAATATCATCTGTCTAGCAAAAAAAAAATTCTTAGAGTGTCTCACTCTCCACACCAGAAAACTGTAATAGGCTTTGTTAAAAATATAAATATTAAAAAAAAATTAGATAAATAATAATTAAACTTTATTTCACAAAATTTTTCCATACAATTTGTTAGTAAACCTTATACTATGTTAGTTAATTACAAGTAAAAATCTATAATGCACAGGTATAGCAGTATACGTAGGGACTCGCCGACTCCACGGCGCCTGGCTACCTGGCCACGTGCAGGCGTATCCAGTGCCGCAGCATCGGAGAATCCCACCTATCTGCTATTGTGTTCAGGAAGCCTCAACAGCATCCTGAACGCAACACAAGATAAAGAAAACCCTGTTGGTTTCATCGAATAAATGATGCTTGCGGTTTTGTTGGTGGAAATTAAGTTCGTCTTCATCGCGAACTTCGATGTGTCGGCGATCATTAGCGCATGTAACTAATACTCGATCAATCACAGAGCACGCTGTACCCTGAATAACTACGATCAGGAGCGAATGCAGACACTTCTTGGGGGCTCCCAACGTATTAGATGTAAAAATGGCTGAAAAAGATGGTTTAGGCTGAAAAAAAAAACAACTATATTGTTGATTTGAACAAGATCAGGCATCTTAACTCCATACGAGCGCAACAAGACCTTGTTCCTTGCACTAACTCAGCTTGTTAACTTATCACCACATTAATTCAAACGATCATAAGAATGATTACTTTAGATAATATATAGCAACCAAGATACACATTAAAAAACAACTTTGTAAGAAAGCCTATTATAAAATAAACGATTATTTGAATGACAAAGATGCCTGGTACTAATGTTAATTCAGCTTCGCAAAATCTTTATTAATTGTATGCAAACTTGATTTTTAAAAGATGTGTCGCGAGAAGTTTGTTGCGCCGTTTCTTCTTCACAGCGCTAACACCTAGGAAGCGGTAGTCGATAAAAAAATGACGTGTATAAATGTACCAAGTGTACTCATATGCAATAAATGATTTTGACTTTGACTTTGACAAAATGTCCCTTCATCATCATCATCATGTCAGCCTTTAGCCATCCACTGCTGGACATAGGCCTTCCCCAATGAACGCCACCACACCCGGTCCTCCGCCCTCCGCATCCAGCCGCTTCCGGCCACCTTCTTTAGGTCGTCGGTCCATCTGCGCGTGCCAATCCGTGGTCTCCACTCCAGAACTCGTCTGCCCCAACGGCCGTCGGTTCTGCGACAGATGTGGCCCAACCACTGCCACTTCAGCCTGCTAATCCTTTCGGCTATGTCGGTCACCTTCGTTCACCCTTAGTTCTCCGAAAATTCTTTCAGTCAAGAGATATTAAGCTTCTAACCTAAGAAATAGTATTCCTTTCACAAATAAAATTAACAAAAAGCATATAAAATTATTGCCCTGCTTGAAATCCATAACCTCCAAGCCCCCCGCCCGCCGCCCCGCTCCCCCCCCCCGCCGCGGGCCGCATTCAGGCCGTAAAACAATCCTTCATCTGCCGACGTGACTTGTGAGAACGCTGATTTCTCATAGAAAAAACCTAACGAGAACATTCGTAGATCATATCTCCGTAATGATAATGTGAACTGGGGCAGACAGTAATAAAGGAATAAATACTTGAGCCAAAATAACAATGATTATTCAGCATATAGTCTGTAGGTTCAATTTCAATCACATTTCACTCCAGCTATATGAAAAAGAGTACCGAAATGTTGGTGTTTCTAGATAACAGGTACGATTTCATTCGTTTTAAGATAAGATATGTTGTAGCATGTTGAAAAATTAAAGACGCATATATTTTTTACGGCAAAATCGGCATGATTTTTTCCGGAACCGCAACTTGTTCACATTAACTTTGAAACTTGTGCATTACTACGCAGAACATTTAACTTCATCATGTCAGCCCCTAGAAGTCCACTGCTGGACATAGGAATTCCCCAATGAACGCAACCACACCCTCCGCATCCAGCCGCTACCGGCCACCTTCTTCAGGTTGTCGGTCCACCTGGCGGCGGGGCGTCCCTCCCTGCGAGTGCCGATCCGCGGTCTCTACTCCAGAACTTATTTACTAAATATTAACGCTATTTACCCGTAGCGTCAATATTTAGTAATAATTGAATGTTCTGCGTAGGAACTGTACAAGTTTCATTGTGAATGTGAAAGAGTTGTGGCTACTTGCGGGGAACAGAGCGATTGTATGGAACGCTCCATCATAGTGCATAGAGATCGTTGCTCAAAACGAATCAAATCGGGGCCGGACTCCTGGGGAGCTTTCTCGTAAACTGAATGACAGGAGCGATAACAATTATATCGTCCTGTAGAAGTTACAAGAGTAAAAGTGAAAATAGAACAAAGCGCATACGTGTCCTAATGAACGTTTCCCGTAATTCCCGGGTGTCCCGCGAGCCGGGAGCGGGACGGCGGCGGGACGCAATCAGCGCGAGTTACGAGGCGCGCCGTTTTTAATCCCCGCCTCGCGTCCACAAACTTTTTAATTCAGCCGGTGTGGCCGCCACGGGACATTCATAGTACAGGAGACAAAGCTCAAATCAATTTAGAAGTTTCAAGTGTTTTGGATTAATTGGTTAAAGACGGATTACGTTTTTTTTATTGTTGATGCGACAGATGCGGCCTGCCCACTGCCACTTCAGCCGGCTAATCCGTTCGACTATGTCGGTCACCTTCGTTATTCGTCGGACCTAAACAATGGGCCCGATTCTGAAAGCACACATTTAAAATTTGACAGCGCTAAAATTGGTTTCGTCTTTATCTTCATAATACTGTGTGACAAGGATAGCAACAGTTTTAGTGCTGTCAAATTTTAACATTGTGCCTTCAGAATCGAGCCCAATATTTAGTTAAAACTTTATACTTACAGTTAAAAAATTTGTTCCATAATTGTTTTTTTCTAAATTGTAAGAGTGAATGGATGCAGTGGTGGACAGTCGACATCTCCAATTAAGATTTTGTGTAATGAAATGAGTTCTAATATGTCTCTTCGTTTTGAGACTTTTTTTTTTATTGTAGATGGGTTTACGCTTGACCTCAATCTCACCTGATGGTAAGTGATGATAAGGCCTAAGGTGGAGCGCGCTTACCCAAAAGATGCCTATTCACTCTTTCTTTAAAAAGATCCAAGTTGTACTTGTCCGGAAATACCCAAGCTGGCAGGGAGTTCCATTCCTTAGCAGTCCGCATTATGAAAGAGAAAGCAAAGCGCTTCGTGCGAGAGCGTGGGATGTCTAGCTTGATCATTACCATCAGCCGAAAGCCTTTTTACAGACTGGCTCAGTGCCCCGATCTGATTTTAATCTCCGTTAGTCGTGGTTTTAAGTGTCATTCTAGTCAGCGATATATTGATCACAGAATTCAAGGAGTTTTACTGGTATATAAACTATACTCCTACGTTTATTTAACTGCACAACCTACCTTTTTCTGCTATTCTCATCATCTACCCAAAGGTTGTCTGGAAGAAATCGCTTTTAACGATAATACTGCCTAAATGTACATGTGTAAGCTACTTTATTATTCTATCTTTGTTTTTAGTGCAATAAAGATTAATTGAATTGAATTTTGTATAAAACGCTTTCTCTAATTCAGAGGAATAGCGTCCTTTGTTCTCGTAATAAAGTGTAAATAAATAGGTTTATTTTATGAGGGCTAGCTCCTGGACTACAATACGTGGGTCACGGAGGGACGGTGGCGGGACACGGGAGGTCCACTCAGGGTACGGGACACAGTCGTTTTTAATCTCACACCGCGCCGCATTAGCAACGGACAACTTTTAACGCATGCCCACGGATTTATTGCTTCCTCGCTACTACGGTTATACCTCGAAGGGTTTTGATACTTTTGTATTGACTTGACTCAGCGTGAACACAGACAGACTGTATTCTGCAAAATATCAGTTTACTTTTGTTATATTGTTTTAATATTTTATTCAGACATTGGGCCCGAATCTGAAGGCACACATTTAAAATTTGACAGCGCTAAAATTGGTTTCTCCTTTATCTTCATAACACTGTGAGACAAGGATAGCAACAGTTCTAGTGTTGTCCAATTTTAACGTTGTGCCTTCAGAATCGAGCCCAATGTCAACATGAAAAAGCAACTAAAAATATATATATTGAAACTACGTTAGTGAAACATATAACTTACAATAATGTTTAAAATTGTAAACTTTATTTAAAAATCGATTACATTACAAATGTTTGTGTGTGAGACTGCTCCCCTCAGTCAAACTGAAAATTCAGTTTTGTGGGGTTTTTCTCTAACTTTATTTATGTTATTTGAATAAAAGACTTTTATTATTATTATACGATATGTATGTATTTATGTATGTTTATTATATTTATTATTATTTATTATAAGCATTTATTTACTATATATATATATATATATATATATATATATGTGTAAAGTAGTTTCAGTATTTAGTTATTATGTAGTATATTATGCACTTTTTGCCCCCTCGCTCTTAGTACCCCGTCTCACACCCTGTAAGGTTGGCTGGAAGAGATCTCTTTTAGAGATAAGCTCGCCTTTATTGACATTATTTAAATGTAGCGTCAATATTTAGTAATAATTAAATGTTCTGCGTAGTAACTGCACAAGTTTCATTGTGAATGTGAAAGAGTTGTGGCTACTTGCGTGGAACAGAGCGATTGTTTGGAACGCTCCATCTAGTAGTACATAGAGATCGTTGGTACTAACTCAGTTCCCCCTGGAATCCTAGTCTGGAAATAGACAAGTGAATGTGTATGTATGTATTATGAAATATTAATATTACGTGCTTATAAATACGTAGGTATGAATCATTATTAACTGTGATTCAATCAGTAATGCAATGAATGCATAATTTGCTGCGTGACACGATAGCGTGCTCTCGTCCTTGCACCGTTACACGAGCAGCTGACACTGCGATGTTCGACCTTTAGCCAACAACCTTAAGTTAGTTATCGCTCGTGTAAATGTTAGGTATAACTAATCCAATAGTTTGTTCAACTGTTCCCTGGCGGAATTCACAGGAGCCGCACTTCGAGTTAGGAGGTGAATATAATGTAATTTTTTTTAAATGTTAAATTGCTTAAGTTGAAAGGTAATTTGTGGTGTGCAGTGCCGAATTGGATTTACTGTTACGGTGCTGTAAGAGTATTTTAAATAAAATAAATAAATAATAATAAATGATCTCTAAAGCGCGGGGAGTGTGGGCCAAATACTCCGTCCTGCAGTGGAGACAAAAATAACCTGGTGATGATGACGAATCTCTTTTTAACTACGAGCTGATATATTGATTGGGTACCTATGTGTTTAGATCTGGATGTTTACAGTAAACAAAGATTGATTTTAATTTTTTTGTACATATAACTTGGTGAAATCTACGAATGCTATAATCTCACTACAGTTCAAATAAACCATTTTAATTCCAAGTGCCGGTTGGTTCCCGGCTTAGAATAGGGCCACCCCAAATCTTCCCGTGGGTGTCGTCAAGGCGACTAAGGGTTTGCAGCAGGGATGGGCAGCGGCGTTCTCCTGAGTATATTAAGATCATTACTGAGATCACCAGTCCGTCTGCCCAGCGTGGTGATTATGTCAAATCCCCAATGGACAGCCCACCAAAAGTGGCATTCTATTGGGGAGGCTTGTGTTCAGCAGTGGACGTATTTAGGCTGATGATGATGATGATTTTAATTCTACAGCAGGCGAAGTTTTTTTTGGAAGTTTTTAAATGCTACCTGTAATAGTATCAAGGTGTCTTAAACCTTGTACATCGCTACAAAATGACCGACTGACATACTGAAATTTTTTTGCGAAATCATGAATGATGTTCTTGTAAAATACAAGGTCAGCGTTGTAAGTGTATTGTAAATTATGTATGTATTTGAATAATCATCATCATCAGGTTATTTTTGTCTCCACTGCAGGAGCACAACCCTGTCTCGTCTGCCGGAGACAGACGGAGGATTTGGCCTACACTCCCCGCGCTGGCCAGACGGGTTGGGGAGGCCTGGTTGATGTTTTATAATGTATTCCCTTAGTCGCCTTGTACGACATCCACGAGAAGAGTTGGAGTGGTCCTATTCTACTCTACCGGAAACCACACGGCATATGGATAATCGCTTGGTCCAATATTGACACATATATATACATCGCATAAGGTATGGATTAGATTGGCATAAGTATCTTGAATAGATTCAATGTAAAGGAATGGTAATTTCCTCGGGGTTTCACAAAGCTGACAAGCGATCAAGGTAGCTGATATCTGTACGTAGTACCAGAAAGTAAAATAAACTACCCAAAGCAAAAAGTAGAAAAGTTTCTCAAGTGTTGTGAAGTAGTTTAATAAATCAACGTCGAATGACTTGTCGTGAACATAACTGATGACTTGTTTACAATGAGACCTACACTGTGGTGTGTGGAGGGAAACAAATCAGTGGAGGTTGGAGCCCCATTACAAAACAAGGACATTTTGGTGGCTGTAAAGGCATAATAAAAACGCGCGGCCCACGGCGGCGTTGGCGCCGCGCGGCGCGTCGCGGGCAAAGTTTCCACAAGGGGTTGCTTTGGGAAACGTGGAAAAAGACCGCGGTGATTATTGCAAGATCTACGTGCACCAACGATCTCTATGTACTACTATATGGAGCGTTCCAAACAATCGCTCTGTTCCACGCAAATAGCCACAACTCTTTCACATTCACAATGAAACTTGTGCAGTTACTACTCAGAACATTTAATTATTTACTAAATATTGACATTATTTATAACCGTAGCGTCAATATTTAGTAATAATTAAATGTTCTGAGTAGTAACTGCACTAGTTTCATTGTGAATGTGAGAGTTGTGGCTACTTGCGTGAAACAGAGCGATTGTTTGGAACGCTCCATCTAGTAGTAATAATAATAATAAAATCATTTATTCATCTCTTAAAAAATATACATACAATAACTCCGCCAAACTGTATAATACAGTTTGCTGGCAGAAATTGCTCTCTTAGTTTATACACATCTATGGCAGAGAATACTAAATATCACTACGCAATGGTGAATAGCAAAGCAAAGTTACAAAGTTTTTAATTTTGATATTAGCACAAATAGATTGAGGTTACGTTAATGAGTTTACTAGATATTTCTTATATTTAATTCTGAAATGATTTTTGTTGATTACATTGCTTCTGATGCCTAGTGGGATAGTGTTAACAATTTTGGGTACCAAATACTGCCTTGTTCTTTCACCATAGTAGTTGCAGACTCTAGGCACACAAAACAGTTGTTGGTCAACACTCCTTGTGAAGCGTGAGTGGTCACTTGGTGTCAGATATTGACCGCACTTAAAATTTTCTACAGCTAAGAGGAGTTTCTCCTTCTCATGGACTGGTAGTATACGACATATTGCAAAGAGTAGGTACATAGAGATCGTTGACGTTCACCAATAATATAAAAATGCTAAGTTGTAACTCTTGTTTACTATACAAGCAAGGTACGTATGAAATCAGACGTTTACTAAACAACAAAGTTCCAATACGACTGCAAATTTTATGTTGTATGTTCAATTATTTTTAAATTGGTTTTTACTAAATAGCTAAGTTTCTGAGGAGGCCGACTGAAAGAATTCAAATGGTAATAAGATGGAGAGCAGTGGTAGCCAAGTTAACCACGTTCCTGAGGTCGTGGGCACTCGTACCAATAAGTTACTTTATTTATAACTAGCTGTTGCCCGCGACTTCGTCCGCGTGGACAACTTAACATTACAAATTATTACATATTTCCAGTAGGAATAAGATGTTTTTTCGGGATAAAAACTATCATATGTCGTATTACAGGACCTAACCCATATGTGTGCCAAGTTTTATCACGATCCGTCCCGTGGTTGAAGCGTGATTGAGTAACAAACATCCAAATATCGAAACTTTCGCATTTATAATATTAGTAGGATAGGATAATAAATAACAAAGTAAACATGATCAAAATATTATTACAGTTGCAGAGTAAACAAAAGAAATATATTTAGAATATAACATACGCTAAAGTAGGTACAATTCTTTATCAAATTTGGTACTAAACGCATTATACTTGTCCTTTCGGTTACTCTAAGGTTGACTGGAAGAGATCCCTAAGTGGGGTAAGTCCGCCTTTGTACACAGTATAATTCCCATTTTATTATTGTTATTGTTGTTATTTTTGGTACAATAAAGCGTTTACATACATTCATACATACATACATACATACATACATACATAGATACATACATACATACATACATACATACATACATACATACATACATACATACATACATACATACATACATACATACATACATACATACATACATACATACATACATACATACATACATACATACATACATACATACATACATACATACATACAAGCAGAAACAATACAACATTAAAACTAAAGATCGAGTGCACGCATTAGACATTGGAATGAATTGGACATTCCGGGAATTAGACGTACGGGGAATTGGACATTATTTATTTATTTATTTAATAATTTATTGTACACACAAATATACAAAGAACAACACAAAGAAAAGAAAATTATACAAAAGGATAAGCTTATTTCTAAAGAAATTTCTTCCAGCTAACCTGCGGTGAAGACGGGGAATTATGGAGAGGCAGTAGTTCGTGGAATGCTGAGGTCTTCGAGTAATTGGAAGTAATGGATCGAAATCCATACTCTGACGAAATAAATATTGTCCTGCGTTTGAATTTTCAAGACCGTATGACAATAGTTGTTCAGAATTACCCCATTGTTTTTCCATGGGCCCCGTGGTGTAAAACAAGCTCCGAGGGAATAAAACGAAGGCATTTACTGGCGCAGTTTTTAAATCTAAACTAAAAACGTGACTCGTCGAGAAGGCGATAAACATCTCAAAACTATTCACAAACTATCCTATTAAGTGTACAACTTAGGATGTAGACGAGTTAGGAATACACAGTTAATTACATACATAAAACTGACATTATTATTCATTATAGTAAATTGAAATTTTTATTATCCTTACAATTAAGTAAGAATAGTCTATGTCTTAAAATTTCCCCCAATCCAGGAAGTCTTAAATTACAGTGAAGTGCAAAACTTTAAGATCGTAATGAAATCCCATCGAGGCAAATTCATTTACCTCGTACCTCGGCGTGTGTATGAAGCGGTGCGACGACGCGTGAACACGCAATCGACAGTGTATTGGAGCTCCGCCGACAGCCTGCCCCGCGCACACTGCGGGGGATTACGTAATAAATCCAATTTGCACACAACGCAGGTTAATAATGCCTGATAGGAACACAGGAAGCAGACGCCTCAATAATAATGATTGAAAATTTGCAAACATTCGCCGCTCAGATGTAATATACTGGTGAAATAATTTTGCGTAGGTACTAATCCGGCTCGGAGGACCATATACATAGCCATAGGACCATAGCACATTTTAAAATTCCAAAGCAGAATTTACAAGAATTTTTTAAGAACAAGAGTAGGATCAAAATCAAGATACCAAATAATACTTCCACACTGGAAAATAATTCAGATTGTTCATTAAAACACATCGAACAAGAAAACAAATATTTAACGAACGCATTTTGATTATATTTCATTCATTACTTTCCACCTTGCCAAGTCTAAGTAATCAAATCGAAAACATCACAAAGAGATTGCTCAGTCGTAAAGCAAAAACGTAGGAAGGTGGAGTCGGGAAAGGAGGCGGAGGGAGAGTGCAAATATTTGTGGAGGAGTAATAAAATCATATCAGATACTTACCTGCCGATGTGCTCCAGTAATTGAGCCGGCTGGCACTGACGCGGGCGGAGCGATATATCGCTACGGTGTACAACGCTTGTGAAGACAATTATTTAAAACTTGCTATTGCCCGCAACTGCGTCCGAGTGGACAGCTTAACATTACAAATTATTATATACTATTCTATTGCCGTGTGGTTTCCGGTAGAGTAGAATAGGACCACTCCAACTCTTCCCGTGGATGTCGTACAAGGCGACTAAGGGAATACATTATAAAACATCAATCAGGCCTCCCCAACCCGTCTGGCCAGCGCGGGGAGTGTAGGCCAAATCCTCCGTCTGTCTCCAACAGATGAGAGAGGGTTGTTCTCCTGCAGTGGAGACTAAAATAACCTGATGATGATATACTATCCTATGTACTGTTCCAGGACCTAACCTATATGTGTGCCAAGTTTCATCCCGATCCGTCCTGTGGTTGAAGCGTGATTGAGTAACAAACATCTAAAGTTTCTCATTTAAGTATAATATTAGTGGATAAAAATAAAATAAATAGTGAACAGTGAAAGTTTTTGTACATATTGATATGTTCTTTAATTTGATGAAACATAATTTTGTTCTATCATCAATAGTTTCCGCAGCGCATGCGATGAAAGACATTTTATGGCAAATTTTTTTACACCTTGGGTTACATTATTGAAGTTTGGTTAAGTAAGGATCCTTAATTTTTTATAGTATTAAATATAGCCCATGTTACTCAAGGATAATGTAGCAATCTAATGATGAAAGAATTTTCAAAATCGGTCCAGTAGTTTTGAGTTTATTCGTTACAAACATACAAATCTTTCCTCTTTATAATATTAGTCTAGAGTTCCCTTACAATTCTAATAATGTTAAAATCTGTCTTAGCGGAAGAAATCACTCTTAGCTATAGACTGCCCAGATGTACACTCGACCAATTTAATATCTGACCCATATAATCATGCTATTCCTATATTACATTCTCACACAACCAACAAGTGGCATATTTATTATCATCCTTTAATATACTTCACATTGTCACAGATTCTTCAAATTGTCATTGTGACATTTGTTAATTAAATATTTCATATATAAATAATTCAATATATTTAATTAACAAATGTCACAATGACAATTTGAAGAATCTGTGACATATGAAGTATATTGAAGAATCTGTGACAATGTGAAGTATATTGAAGAATTTGTGACAATGTGCAGTATATTGAAGAATCTGTGACAATGCACTGCACCTACAAAATTCAGTGCAAAGCAAATTGAACCCTACGCGCATGGAATAAAGTCAACGTTGTACCGCTAAATTACGCAACATTGACAGTCTAGGGGCCCCGGCAATCGGGGCCGCGTCGCTTAGGTATATTTTTATAAGTACCTAAAATGCCGAGTGAGACAGGCCTGACATTGTATATGATACTTTACTTTTTTTTGTAAGTATTCGGTTACAGAGTGCACGGGGCTGTTATTTGGACCATCACCCTTTTATTTACCTTCCCATTTGAGAGCGTGTATCAAATCAGGCGTGTGCCTCGCGCCTCGCGCTCCAGCGAGCCGCGTTCCCACGTGCAAACAAAATATATCTGGCGTTGTTGATTGCCGACGGAACCTGCCCTAATCAAATTTATGTTTGTTCGTCTTGAGAGGCCCCATCTACCCCCGCGGGCGCAGCAAGCGTAGCACACAGTACGGAAACAACGTCACGTTCCAACCTCAGCCATTCCTGTTACATCGCGATTCTCTCCTCAGAGGAGCAAACTTTTCACTCGTGTGTGCGTGAGTTAGCGGAGCTCCTAACGAGTGTCGTTACTGTCCGTCTCGCAGCGGCGGCGCGGGTGGATCTGTGAAATTACTCCATTTGCACTTCAATCCAGGTTCTTTGCCTGCCGGCCATTTTTGCCTCACAATGAAACTGCTTGTTACGGCGCCGTCGCCGTGTACACAGGCTTGATTGAAATCTTAACGACGGATGCCGGCACTCGCGGCCTCACCGCGCACACAGACAGATAGGCAGCTCTCTTTGGTAAATTCATTTATACTTGAAATGTGCGAAGTAGGTACTAATTTTTTTTAACCTAATGTTTAGAACATTTATTGGTTTTATTCGTGATAATTAAAAATGCTTATTTAGTTTAAAAAAATAGGGAAATATAACTATGCGCCTCGTAAGATGTTTGTAAGGCCTTTTTTCGCTTCTAGAGATATACTTACTGGACTTTTTTAAACTATTCGTTATATTTTTTTCTTTAATTCTGTCCCACTGACAGTAAGAGACCTCCCCTCTTTTACCAGCCATTCCAATTGAGAGCCTTCTTGGAGAAAGTCATCCAGTTTGTCTCTCTACCTTCACTTTGATATTGCGATATTATGAAGATCATATTTTGCCACCTACTTCTCTCTCTCACTGTTTGCTGCACTCCATTGCTCGTTACCAAATCTTGAGGTTGGACTTCTGAAGATCTGTCAGTAACTAAATACATTTGGGCACCGTATAGGTTAGAATGGGCAAAGTACACATATCGGTTGTGATATGGAGGCTATAGGTTGTGGTCAAAAGAGACGATGTTACAATATACAATATAAAACATATACTATTTATATGTCGAAATAATAAAAGAGGAGCTAATTTGGAGGCACAGTGTGTGTTCGGCGCGCCGATCGGCTTTGTTCGGCTGTCGTCGCGAGCACGCGCTGACGGATCGTCTGCCTTCTAAAATCATTACTTGATGATGTAGTGTAATTTCATGTAGTGTCATTTAAAACCAGTAAACATGTTAACTTTTGAACGGTGTTAAACTCAATTTGGAAGCCCACATTTTCGGCGGAACCTGATATTGCAACGGACAGTGGAAGGTACATTAACTTCCGTTGCGCCTTTACCTACGGTTTTCTTCTGGATGACAGTGGAAGGTTGCCCTGCATCAGATCCTCTTTTCTCTTCTTTCGACTTCTTTGTCCTGCCTGATATCGAGGAGGCTATCTGGCACAAGTATTATAATACCTCATCATCATCATGTCAACCTTTAGACGTCCACTGCTGGACATAGGCCTTCCCCAATGAACGCCACCACACCCGGTCCTCTGCCCTCCGCATCCAGCCGCTTCCGGCCACCTTCTTTAGGTCGTCGGTCCATCTGGCGGCGGGGCGTCCCACCCTGCGGGTGCCAATCCGTGGTCTCCACTCCAGAACTCGTCTGCCCCAACGGCCGTCGGTTCTGCGACAGATGTGCCCCGCCCACTGTCACTTCAGCCTGCTAATCCTTTCGGCTATGTCGGTCACCTTCGTTCTTCGTCGGATCTCTTCATTACGAATCATATCCTTCAAAGATACGCCGAGCATAGCCCTCTCCATAACTCGCTGAGCGACTTGAAACTTGTGGATCAGGCCCACTGTCAGTGTCCACGTTTCTGCACCGTATAATACCTACGAAGCTATAATAATGTTACTATTGATACAATAGGTGACAGATGACAGTGGTGCAACATCAGTAGCTCTAGCGCGCCGTCGGCGTCGCAAAATAGAAACGTAAGTCAAAATCAACACAAGTAAGTACATCGAACGCCGTGTGATGGAACAGCGCCACAGTCAAACCAGAATAGCAAGCCATCTCGCGCCCCGTGCGGGGCTTAATGCCTACTCGCGCCCGGATCGCAGGGATGTGCCTATTTGTTGCATATGTAGGTTAAATTTAAAGGTTAGGTTAAAAAGGTTGTTTTACCAGGGTTAAGACTAAGTAAGGTCAGCAAATCGTTCACGGGGCAAAGTATACGCTTCTACAACAAACTACCAGAGGAAATCTTAAATAAGTCGGACAGAAAGTTTACTAACATATCTTAAGACTTACTAACACATTATGGATCAACATCTGAATTAAAAATTAAATTAATATTAATTAAGATTCACATTAAAAAAGTAAGCCTATTATAAAATAAACGATTATTTGAATGACAAAGATGCCTGGTACTAATGTTAATTCAGCTTCGCTAATCAAACTTGATTTTTAAAAGATGTGTTGAGTGAAGTTTGTTGCGCCGTTTCTTCTTCACAGCGCTAACACCTAGGAAGCGGTAGTCGATAAAAAAAATTACGTGTATAAATGTACCAAGTGTACTCATATGCAATAAATGATTTTGACTTTGACTTAGAAGTTCAGTAGGTATCATGAAGATAGATTCGGATTTGAAGCATGGTTGTTTAGGCATCGATCGCGTGATGTAGATAGTATAATAATAATTAAATAGCAATGCGCAACAAACGAAGTAATCAAGCGACGTGTCTAAGCGCGGCTGTGGCGCAGCCCTGACTGGCGACAGCCCAGGTCCACTGAGATATCGCCGTCGTGTGCATGCGTATAAAGCGCGCACACATCCAAACCGCGTTAGCTTCCGTTTTATGAAGCTAAGCTACAGATCGCCTTAAAAAGCATTTTCTCTCACAATAGTTGTGCCTAATTTAATATAGTATATTACGAGTACGTACGGTATATGTATTGTATTATAAACTATATATGTATGCATATGTATGTATTTAAGTATATTTGTATATAAATTCAATTGTGTAATATTGTTACTAAGTATTTACCATGTTCTAATAATTCTTCTCTTTTTTCACCTGCCGCTATGTCTTTCTTATTTTCCTTCAGAAAGGTTGCCTGGAAGAGATCGCTTTAAGCGATAAGGCCGCCTTTGTACACTTTCCAAAAATCTGTATCTATTTTATTGTTATCCTTAATTAGTGTGCAATAAAAAGTTTATCTATCTATCTATCTACTTTTCTGGTTTTACTATGACAGCACAGTACAATAGCACGAGTAGGTACTGTAGGAACAGCCTCGACGTCGCCTGCACACCTGTTTCCATTAAAATTTCAATTACAGTGAGCACTCGACGCCACTCGAGGATTAGTGGGTACACAGTCTGTATTTATTTATTTATCCTTACGTTTTGTTTGCGTTACAACGCCTCAGCACGGTTCTCAGTTCTCCCTAACCTAACTATTAGTCGTAGCGATGTTTTGGATCGAAATTACGTAAACATTGGGCTCGATTCTGAAGACACACATTTAAAATTTGACAGCACTAAAACTGTTGCTATCCTTGTCACACAGTATTATGAAGATAAGGACACAACTAATTTTAGCGCTGTCAAATTTTAAATGTGTACCTTCAGAATCAGGCCCATAGTATCTACAATACATGAAAATGTTTAACAACAAACCTTATATGCGAGCAGTTTATCTATAGTACGTGTTTTCCACCCATTTCTTTAATTTCTGACTGTCAAAGTCTCATGTAAGTACGCTTCTACAACAAACTACCAGAGGAAATTAAGCTTTGATGGTTGTTAACTTTTCGTTATTAGCTGGAGGCTTTAGACGATGACGATCACAGACTAGTTCTAATTAATGTTACTCGTATTTCAGCTTCGCACAATCTTTTTAATATGGTATTTCTCTTTTTAAACTTTAAAATTGATTTTAAAAGTTGTTTTTGGGTAAGTTTGTTGCGCCGTTTCTTTTTGATGGACGTGTATAAATGTAGAGTGGGTGAGGAGCAGGAGCGGTAGAGGGAGGGTGGGGAGGGGGGAGCGGGATGAGGGGGAGGGGGAGGGGGAGCGGGACTTTCTGTCTGATTTCCGATTTCTGTGTGATGTAAGATTTCCTCTAGTGATCATGATATTTTCTTTCGAACGTTTGCGGAATACCCGTTTCTAATAATATTAATATTTATTTATTTTCTCCAAGCAATCTTTACAAATGTAAATTAAGTTAATTAGGCGTTAGTTTTCTAACTCTATTGACTTTGGCCTGGTGATTTTTGCACTAAAAGCGTGAGCATGATATGCAAGGTCTAATCACCTACTACCACTATAGGCGCACCAGCCTGAACGTACACGTTTGTGTGTGCACAAATTATGGTAGGGCTACTGCACACAGTGCTCGAACATAGTTTTATCGGGAGAGGGACAAAAGAGAAATACATAAGTGCTTCTCTTTCTTACTATAAGCGTCGCCCTCGTACCCCAGGAATGTTTCATAGATTTGTCGTACTGTTATACGAGACCACGGTTTTAAAAAAAGATTTAATTGCGACACTGGAAACTTTAATTAAACATTAGGAAATATAATTAATATTAAGTGAATCCATGAATTGGAAAAGGACGAGTGTTCGGAAGCTTGGATTATGATGGACTGACGGGAGGCCGCGCTCCTAGGGCTCGGGGTACCGTTTGAGGGGTTGAGCAGCACTTTGGTCAGCGTCATCCCTACATATCTATGGGTATAACAGTACCATCATTTAACTAAATTACCTTTAAACTTCAGTTTAGAAAACCAACCGAGTAACGTGATCGATCGTTAGTAACGTGATAATAGTATCACACTCCAGGATCTTGTTTGCTTGAGCTCCGGTAATTATACGTTTGTACGTACGGCGAGCGCAGCCGGCGGCGCCAGTGTGGCGAAAGTGAGACGCGACACCGTTATTAAATACTAGCTGTTGCCCGCGACTTCGTCCGCGTGGACAACTTAAGATAACAAATTATTAATAATAATAATAAATCATTTATTCATCTCTTAAAAAATATACATACAATAACTCCGTCAAACTGTATAATACAGTTTGTTGGCAGAAATAGCTCTCTTACTTTATACACATCTATGGCAGAGAATACTAAATATCACTACGCAATGGTGAACAGCAAAGCAAAGTTACAAAGTTTTTAATTTTGATATTAGCACAAAAAGATTATAAAGAAAGATATGTATATCCCGTAGGATTGAGAGGTTTTTTCGGGATAAAAACTATCCTATGTCTTATTCCAGGACCTAGCCGATATGTGTGCCAAGTTTCATCAAGATCCGTCGAGTGGTTGAAGCGTGATTGAGTAACAAACATCCAAATATCAAAACTTTCGCATTTATAATATTAGTAGGATACTACGTAAGAACACAGATGGACTGCATTTGAACGGCCAGGCAGGTGCACGGTTGTAAAGCAGTCCTAATGCAGTTGGAGCAACTGCAATATAGGCCTATTGCAGTTTGCTGGCGACCAGAGTGCAACTGCCATTGCGTAGCGAAGGGAACCCACGAGCTCACTCGCCGATTTTAACAAACTTAAAAAAATAACTAGGTACCCACTCGTCCAATTCGTTCCAAAGTATTTGTTAAGTCCAAATTTTTCCTCAAACACACGCAATATAATAATTTCTTTAGAAATAAGCTTATCCTTTTGTATAATTTTCTTTTCTTTGTGTTGTTCGTTTTATATTTGTGTGTACAATAAACTATTAAATAAATAATAATAAATAATATATAAAGGAAGTAAAGAAGTCATTATAACCATTTATCACTTTATTTACCTAAGTATTGTTCGTGTATATCTGTTTTGTATTTGAAAATTTTTAATGTTCTAATTTCGTAATTGGCACTACCAACTTTTTTCTTGTATTTTCTGTTTGTAAAATGTCTCCTGCTGTGAAATTAAATAAATAATTAAAGCTAGTATCAATTTGAGCGCCAAATTTTTTGGTATAAATATTGAAAATCAAGGCAGTCTCAAAAGGACTTTGTTTCCAGAGCCGTAAAGTAAAACCTATTATAAAAATTCTGCTATTAATGTGAATTCCACAGTGATGTTCTTTTAGTACAGAAAACAGATTGAACAAAGCGTCTGCTGTGATAAAATAAAGTAAATATAGCACCTAACAAATACGGGAGACGGAAGGTCGTACAAATTATGCTAAATAAAGTCGGGGCACCTCGGTAGCGGCAAAAACGAGCCTCATTCAATAGCCCTCGAAGCGCCGAGAAAAAATGCACGCGATACAAAACATAGGGATCGTCGGCGGCTGCCCAACTGTACTAGGTAGGGAACAAATAGATTTTAATTAAAATATATCCTACTCAAAAGTCAAAAATCAAAATCATTTATTGCATATGAGTACACTTGGTACATTTATACACGTCTTTTTTTATCGACTACCGCTTCCTAGGTGTTAGCGCTGTGAAGAAGAAACGGCGCAACAAACTTCACGCAACACATCTCTTAAAAAACAAGTTTGCATACAATTAATAAAGACTTTGTATTATACTGTACTAATATTATAAATGCGAAAGTTTGGATGTTTGGATGTTTGTTACTCAATCACCCACGGGACGGATCGTGATGAAATTTGGCACACATATAGGTTAGGTCCTGGAATAGGACATAGGATAGTTTTAATCGCGAAAAAACATCCCATTCCTACGGGGGAAATACATAATAATTTGTGATGTTAAGTTGTCCACGCGGACGGAGTCGCGGGAAACAGCTAGTACAGTCATTTGTCTGATCCCAAACTAGGATTTACTCCTGTGTTATGGGAATTAAACAAGGATTGGACAATTAACAAAAATAACATCCAGACCGGTACCAACTTGACAAGAATTCCATCCCCTAAGTTTCCCGTGGAGGTAACTACCTTGCACCAGGGACGGGCAGCAGCGTTCTTCTATGTATATTAAGATCATTACTGCGATCACCAATCCGTCTGCCAAGCGTAGTGTTCCAAATCCCCCAATGGACAGCCCACCAAAAGTGTCATTGTATTGGAGAGGCTTATGTTCAGCAGTGGACGTATTTCGCCTCATGAAGATAAAAAGAAATCTAAGAACCCTATCCTATCCTCTATAGTACCAAATTCCTTCGTGTTCGGATCAATTGATTTTAAGAAAAAGTCAGGCTTTTAGATTTGTAAGAAAAAAAATGGTTACAGGAAACCCATACAGATTTTATTCATATCCTGTCATACTCCGCGTACAGACAAATATAACTTTGAACCATCGTTTTAGAATAGGTACGAGAACATTTCCAAAAGAGGCGTGAATTTGTTATTTAGTTGATAGATACCGCACTTGATATCGATAGAGTCTTAGCCTAATTTTATTATCTTCGTTGTCGTCGAGGCAGACACAATGCTTTTCACGAGTAAATTCGAGAAAAAATTGTTATGATTTTTTTTTTATTTTTTTTTATTTATTCATTCTGAAACCTACAGCTAATATACAAAAATATATAATACAGTATAATATAAATTAAACATTAGCCATTAACAGATTTCT
This sequence comes from Esperia sulphurella, assembly GCA_947086405.1. Lineage (NCBI taxonomy): Eukaryota > Metazoa > Arthropoda > Insecta > Lepidoptera > Oecophoridae > Esperia > Esperia sulphurella. The sequence goes on from OX352266.1 coordinate 16,828,194, forward strand.
AATGTATATACATAAACATTATTGCATAGGGTAATAAAAGTAGACAAAAGTAGGAAGGAACAGAGAAAAAAAAATAGATAGAAATTTACAACCAAATAGGAATAAATAAATTATCTACAATCTACGTCGTCGTCGCAATGAGAGTTGAGTGCGTGTGCGTGAGGAGTGTGTGTGTGGGGGGGGGGGGGCGTGTGCACATGTGTGTGTGACTGGGCGAGCGAGGAGAGGCGAGGTGGGGAGAAAGAAGAAAAAATTTCATCGTGGCTCACTTTTGTATTGAAAAAGGTTTTAAAATCTTTGAAAAGGACAGTAGGGAATATACCCAGTAGCCCGGGGTCAGCATAAAGAGGTCAACCCTTCGGCGGCGCGTGCCTAAGACGGCACCTCCTTTTCCGTGTCGAGAGCCACGCGGGCGGCCGCAGCGGCCACAGGGTTAAGTGCGCAAAAAATTTATGTCCTCGCGAAGGTGACACCAAGCAGGGGCTGGGTATCGACGTTGTTTGAACAACAAGCGACCCTCGCGACTGTGAGGTAATTCAGTTGAATGAAAATACTGCAGCTTACAAAGCGACAGTTCATCATCAGCGGAAATACGTCCACTGCTGAACACAAGCCTACCCAATAGAATGACGCTTTTGGTGGGCTGTCCATTGGGGGATTTGCCATAATCACCACGCTTGGCAGGCGGATTCGTGATCGCAGTAATGATCTTAATATGCACTTAATATTCTGGTGCAGACCCTTAGTCTCATTGACGAAAGTCTAGGGATGATTAGGTGGCTCTATTCTAAGTCGGGAACCACACGGCCAGATTGCTGATTAATGTAGGTACAGTCAACCGCATACCAAGCGTAACAAATGCGAGTGTGTGGCCAGCACAAGTCCAACAAAAACGCTTGATGTGCTGTTGATAAGATAAGATAAGATGATATAAGATAAGATAAGATAAGATAAGATTTGATTTATTGTTGAAATTGTGGTTTACAAATGTAGGTCTTACAAGAAATAAATAAATCCTCACAATCTACCCTTTGGGGCATACAATAATTAAAAGTGCTATAAAATTTATTCTACATGTCAATATTTAAAATTACAATTTTATACAATATAAGTTATTTAAAATTAATCAGTATGTCAAATTTTAACTTATTAAATATAAGTAATAGCGTGTTATTTTACAAATTATAGTCAAAAAAATCATTTAAGTCATAAAAACACCTACTCAGCAGCCACTATTTTAGTGCTTTGCCAAAATGTTTACCCTCCACCCTACGAATGTCATCAGGAATGTGGTTATACACTCGGATGGCTGTGAAGTAGGCACTCCTATAGCACATGTCCGAAGTAGTCTTAGGTAGCGCTAACTTGTCGCGTGACCTTAAGTTACGGTTGTGTACAGAAGATTTCAATTGGAAATAGTCGTCAATAGGGGTACATAATTTATTGAATATGAGTATAAAATACAAGCTGAAAATTAACAAATATGAAACACATCTAATTTAAATAAAAAATTTCGCCTAATTTGTCCAGCGAATGGTGCTGCAACGTGCCTAGGACACTCGCTACGTTTCCCCGCTGGACGGCTAGGGCTACGCGCTGTTGAAGATACCTCCCGCTATTTTTCTCCCCAGAAATATCTATTAATTTTAAACCTAATAGGTGCACTAGATCACGCGCTTCTTTACTCCAAGGGCCTAGAGTCTCGACTGCAAACGCTACGAAAGCGTACGATGACTTTATACTCGAGTACTTGAGGTGTTTAGACCGTGCCTTCATTTCGGCAGCGGCGCCAGCAACGCGAGACGTGGAGGTGACGTAAGATGCTGCCAACGTATCTACGCACGTCGCGTCCCATACCAAGGCTCGGCCTCTGGACCAAGGAGTAAGAGTCATCCCGTCCGGTCTTTTCCCGTCATCTCTGCTCAGACACACTGGCTCTAAAATAGAAGGATAGTTCGCGGAGTTTAATGCCCTTTTCAAGATGTTGTTTAGAGTTGAGTGACGCGAGAATCTACCAGCACATTTAGAGCAGCTTAGCCCGTGGCGACCTTTGGAGTTAACTTCCACACCGCAAACGCATCTGTGCACTTGGCACATGTCACAGCCTAAGCGGAGTCGTCAATTGGTAATAGTTGACTGTAGAGGTCTTAACAGTACAGGTATACGAAATCATGCAAAGGTATGAGAGTTTAATGCTAAGTATTAAAAGTCATCGCACACTATTATACCTACTCGACCTCGATGAGTGGAAAGCTTGTGGGCAACGCGGGCCGTAACGCAAGACTACATTTACTGTGATGTACGTAACACACTCTGAGAAAAAAATAAGTAGCCCTCCTACTTACATAAGGATAAAAATATACCACTATTACATAAGTAGCCGCCCCCATTATAAATTGTGTCGCCTATAACTGATTCAGTAGCCGGCCACATTACTAAGTAACCACACTACGTACCTAGTAATGTGGCCGGCTACTGAATCAGTTGTAGGCGACACCATTTATAAATGGGGGCGGCTACTTATGTAATAGTGGTGTATTTTCATCCTTAAGTAAGTAGGAGGGCTACTTATTTTTTTCTCAGTGCAATTTTTCCTTACTCACATTTCAGTGTTTTCTTTGAGTCGCGTTGGCTTGAAGGGTTGAAGTTGAGTCGTTATAGTGAGCGATGACCATAATAAGTACAGTGCTGTACATTCTCAATTTCTTATACACAGAAGTGGTCACGCCAAAAAAAATTGCGCTCCTTTGGTACACTCCAACGTTAACAACGTGATATAATTGAGGTGATTTAGGCTTGCATAGGAAAATAGATTAGATTAAAAACTTACCGGCGAATTTGGGAATGTACTCTGCTAATCCCCATGATTCTAATAATTTCGACACGTCTTCGTCCATCAAGTAAAAAACACCACAAATCCTATTTTTTATCAGCACAATTCACAATAACTTATTTTTGTTGGAAGCTAGGTAACGTAGTCATGTAGGTTAGGTCCTGAAATAGGACCTAGGATAGTTTTTATCCCGAAAAATATCCCAATTCTACGGCAAAACATAATAATTTGTGATTTTAAGTTGTCCGTGTCGACGAAGTCGCGGGCAACAGCTAGTGTTAAATAAAATCATCAAGTTTGACTCACCACACCTACTTGCGTCATGACTGGTGATTATGACAGCTCTTGCCACTGAAATCAGAACATAGCAATATTAAAAGTACTGAGATCATCATCATCATCATCAGGTTATTTTTGTCTCCACTGCAGGAGCACAACCCTCTCTCATCTGCCGGAGACAGACGGAGCATATAATCTTTTAAAGTAGAAGGTGAGATAGGCAGGTGAGGTGGGCGTGTCCACCTGCGGCCCGCCCGCTGCCTGCGGGCCGCGCTACCTGCGCACCTGGCACGCCCCCACCCCGCGCCCGCCCCCCACCTGCCAGGTACCCACCTGTACATACCACTGCCTGCTCCAACCAATGTAAACTGAGTGGGTACACCATCCGTCGCATATACCCAATGTGTAGGTGTCAATCAACTACCTTTTTTAAAGTTGTTTATCTACCTGTTTAAGTAGGTACATACTGAATCATATGGGCAGAGAATACTGAATATTATTACATAAAGAAACGCCTTGAACGCTCGCTGAACAAAACTCCCCGAACAAGTTACTCGGGTTTAGTGTTTTTAAATTAATATCTCAGACATTCACACCAATTATCCAGTCCCAAACTAGGCAGAGCCTGTGCTATTGTTACTAGATAACGGATACACATACTTAAATAAATATATAAACATCTAAGACTTGGGTACAAACATTCATATTCATCATACGAACATTTGCCCCTAGCGGTATTCGAACCCGCAACCTCCGGCGTGGCAGTCCGAGAGCTACCCGTTCCGCCACGGAGGTCGTCAGTTAAGAGTTTGAAGATTGATTACCCCTACTAAATATTAATAACAGTAATAATTGTAATGCTGAAAAGCATTATCTAAAAACGAATTAAATCGGAGACGGACACCTTGGGTACATTCCTTGTGACCAACGATCTCTATGTACTACCAGATAGAGCGTTCCAAACAATCGCTCTGTTCCACGCAAGTAGCCACAACTCTTTCACATTTACAATGAAACTTGTGCAGTTACTACTCAGAACATTTAATTATTACTAAATATTGACGTTTAGTAAATAATTAAATGTTCTGAGTAGTAACTGCACAAGTTTCATTGTGAATGTGAAAGAGCTGTGGCTACTTCCGTAGAACAGAGCGATTGTTTGGAACGTTCCATCTAGTAGTACATAGAGAACGGTGCTTGTGACATAGTATTTTTTTAGTAGATCTGTCTCAAATCTCGACAAGCAAATGAACACTCCAAAACAACAAAGCCTCTTATTCTATTCTATACAAGGCATGCACTGCTCCATATTTCCAAAACATATGAAAAAGTCGTTGCCCCAATCACCGGAGTACACTCTCCTTAATTAGACGCGCAGGCAGCAGCGGGCCGCACAAACAAACAACTTTTATAAACAACACTCCGCCCGCTCCGCCCGCTCCGCCCAGCATTGGCCCAAATTGGATTATATCAGCTCCAGCTAATTACCTTAATGGGCAGCTAAGTTAAGGTAAGTAGTTTTACACTTGACGCGGTAGAAAGAAACAGCTATGAGAACAAAAATTACAAGACTGTAAAAATAATATTTTTATATTTGAACAAGATACAATATCATCATCAGGTTATTGTTGTCTCCACTGCTGGAGCACAACCTTCTCTCATCTGCCGGAGACAGACGGAGGATTTGGCCTACACTCCCCGCGCCGGCCAGACGGGGTGGGGAGGCCTGATTGATGTTTTATAATGTATTCCCTCAGTCGCCTTGTACGACATCCACGGGAAGAGTTGGTGTGGTCCTATTCTACTCTACCGGAAACCACAATTATATTACACTTTATTGCACAAACAAATACAGTTGCGAGTTATAAAAGTTAAAAATAGTACATTTAGGCGATCTTATGGCTTTAAGCGACTTCTTCCAGAACGCCTTTGTTTAGAAAATATGCCAAAGAAATAGGTAGGTTATCTTTGTTAACTATGAACAGGCACCTTGACTCCATACGAGCGCAACTACCTTGTTCCTTGCACTAACTCAGCTTGTTAACTCGATCACGATCTTGTTTCAAACCAACGATCTCTGTGTACTACCAGATGGAGCGTTCCAAACAATCGCTCTGTTCCACGCAAGTAGCCACAACTCTTTCACATTCACAATGAAACTTGTGCAGTTACTACTCAGAACTTTAATTATTTACTAAATACTGACATTATTTAACCGTAGCGTCAATATTTAGTAATAATTATATGTTATGCGTAGTAACTGCACAAGTTTCATTGTGAATGTGAAAGAGTTGTGGCTACTTGCGCGGAACAGAGCGATTGTTTGGAACGCTCCATCTAGTAGTACATAGAGATCGTTGTTTTGTACCCAAGTCTCGGATGTTTATATATTTATTTAAGTATGTCTATCCGTTATCTAGTAACCATACCACAGGCTCTGCCTAGTTTGGAACTGGATAATTGGTGTGAATGTCTGACACATTTATTATTATTATGTATTTTCCTGTCACGTCTCTGTACATAAACGTATACTATCATAGGTAGCCAAAATGCTTCATTATTAGTCTTCGCTGTTAAAACCGCTGAAGTTTCGAAACCTCTCCACCGCGGCCGGCGGCGATATCTCGCAGAGGTCGGTTTCCAACATTTAAAACTCCACCTCGACGCAAAGCTACATTTAATTATAAAACGGCGACCATCTGGCGGATCGGGATCCGAGCACCTCAACCCTTCTGCGCCGGCAAAAATTATATAATAATAAAAGACTAATTACTCGAGAAACTCCCCAATAAAGGCAAGACGGCGGCGGCGGGCGCGCCGCTCGAAAAATAATAAAATTAATTAATTAAAAACAACCGTCTCGCGAGTCGCGACGACCACTCCGAGCTCTGCTCCTGACTCCAGCCTACGCTGGTATCGACAGACATCTAGAGCGTAACGATCAGACCCCATAACCACCCTGGTGCTCTTCCAACGCCAGGATCGGACAAAACACTTGTTTAATTGTAATTACATCACGACAAAAATGCCGTGTGGTTTCCGGTAGAGTAGAATAGGACCACTCCAACTCTTCCCGTGGATGTCGTACAAGGCGACTGAGGGAATACATTATAAAACATCAATCAGGCCTCCCCAACCCGTCTGGCCAGCGCGGGGAGTGTATGCCGAGTCCTCCGTCTGTCTCCGGCAGATGAGAGAGGGTTGTGCTCCTGCAGTGGAGACAAAAATAACCTGATGATGATGATGAAAAATTAACGTGCATAGATTTTGATGCATTTTTGAAGTTAATTTGATCAGACAGGCGCGTTTCGCACTTTGGTATTTCTCCGTCCATACTCTGGACAGCCAGCGTCAGATCTCACCCAAATGGATCCACAGCAGAGATCCCAAAGACTCAAAATTAATTTTTAATCGATCAATTCAACCCAGTTCGTGTTCTAACTGTAGTGAAGGACTGTTGTTATCAATTGATGCCTTGCAGTGTGAGTAGGTCTACACCCAACAGTGGTAAATATAAGATAAATAGCAATATCAGAAGCTGCGTATCGAATCCGAGGAGGATTTCAGTGGAAGCTAGGTACGGACGGGAGACACGTGACAACGGCGGACTCTCGATAAATATTTGCAAAAGATTTCCGGCTTTCTCTCGACACAATCATTCGAAAACGAGAAAAGTTTTTCAATTTCCACTCAATACAAACTGGGAAGGATTAGTTCCGATTTTAATTAAATAATTTGTGAAAATTATTAGGCGACACAATATCAAAACGGCTAAAGTTTCTGAGGAGGCCGACTGAAAGAATTCAAATGGTGATAAGATGGAGAGCAGGGGTTGCCAAGTTAACCACGTTCCTGAGGTCGTGGGTGAAGTATTTTATTTATAACTAGCTGTATAACTTCGTCCGAGTGGACAACATAACATCACAAATTATTATGTATTTCCCATAGGAATGGGATGTTTTTTCGGGATAAAAACTATCCTATTTCCTATTCCAGGACCTAATCTATATGTCTGCCAAGTTTTATCACGATCCGTCCAGTGGTTGAAGCGTGATTGATTAACAAACATCCAAACATCCAAATATCCAAACTTTCACATTTATAATATTAGTAGGAAGTAGGATAGGATACGAGAGGTTTTCGGTGAAGGAAAACATCGTAAGGAAATCCCTGCATATGCCAAACAAGAAATACTAAGACGTATTTGAAGTCTAGAAAAATAGTCTTATGTGAAGGCACCGCTAACAGAACTGTCTTCTTGCCCCCCTATCTTATCTTATCTTCTTAGCGGGCCAGGAAGACCATCTTTTGTGCCAAACCCCTGACCACCAACGGTGCCCCAAGCCGATTTGATAGACAGGTCTTCCTGCCCCCCTAAGAAGATAACTATAAATTATATAAAATCAATCAAGATATGGGTTGAGAATTAAGAAAGTTGGTCCGCAACTACAAAGAACGGAATAAAATCAAAACCAATAATCATATTAAATCAAAATAACTCGAAAAAAAAAGGGTTGCCAGAGAGGAAAAAAGAATCACAACTGTGCTCGAAGAAGTGGCCGTTTACGAGGCTGCAACGAGGGGGGAGAGGGGAGATAATCCCGATTGTAAATTCAATAAAATTTTAAACAATAAGCGAGTTAAGGCAGTTTGTAAAACATTAGCATTCAGAGGCGATGGGTTAAAAAGAATTAGTTAGCGGCAACAAAAGGGAATATTTTATCACCGTCGCTGTAGATACTTGTAGAGCGGTTTACTGGAAGTTAAGATAGCGTAGATATAACAAAAATATACTTATTCCAGGCGTATTTAATTAAAATTTCAAATAATTTATTAATTCTATTACTTTCCTGAAACTTGATAAATAAATTGGATTATAGAAAAATGTTCACTGATATTGACCCAATGTAAGACAATTCCACCTGATAGATTTAAAAAATATGTTCATAGCTCGATGTGATTTTTCTTCATCTAAACTGGTTCAAAACTGAAACCATCAGTTTTGAAACAGTCCTGAACCTTCATAACTCTAATCCGATAGGATTACGAACTTGTACGATGTTTACTCTGTTTTGTTTCTGTTTTATGAAGGGAGTTTTTAAATAGAATAGAATAGAATGGAACGGAACGGAATGGAATGGAATAGAATAGAATATTCATTTATTGGCTGCAACAAAACACATACAGTGCAACATTACATATAAACAAAAATAATATAGCACTAAGAGTCGGGTGCACACGCCGGGATCACGTGACACGGCTTGTCGGACGATAATTTAATATTACACTCGCTTGCACGAGGAGCAGAAACAACGCGAGGAAATTACCCGACAAACCGGGAGTAGAACCAAGGCGTGCGACCGACCTGTAGGGGAGGGGACAACAGTACAGCGTGGCGACACTGTAGTAGACACAGTATGTGTGCTGCAGCAGCAAATAGGCCCCAGCTCAGTATATTGCTTTGCTGTGAGGGCAGAGCACTGATTTTCAGCTGAGACCTAACAGTGTCTGATAACCGAACATTACAAATTACATTATAATGTCTACACCATAAGATCAAATATTTAGTACTACTCTTGGCAGCGCCTCATTTTCTCTATACAGCCTATAGAAAGATGACTTATGCGTGATGAATTGACGATACAAATTCAATATCGTCAGGCCGCTTTGAACCCCCTAAGAGTTGTTAACGCAAAGTTCTCTTCAATTAAAAACAAAAACCGTTTAACAATACCCCTCGTCGGAAGACATACAAAAACTTTGCAGATCAATAATCTGGGGCAGAATGAGCAACCTGCCTGTAAAGGCAATTAGCGGACTTATCTAGCGAAATAACGCGATCAAACGGGACCCAGAGGGAGGGAGGGGGGAGGCGGGGGAGGGGGCAGTCGAGAAGAACTTGTAGTTGGAGCCGCCCGAGAAAGAGAAATCAATCTTTGAACTGAACCTGCCGGACGCCGAGGGTCTTTACAGCTTCCGATGTCTTTGAACGAAGAGAAAAAATAGTGCCTATACATGCATACGGAACCTTATGCATTTTCGGCAATGCAGTCTGAAAGAGAATTTGACCGCGTCGTTGGCCTAGTGGCTTGTACATTGGAATCGAGTGCCAGAGGTCGTCGGTTCGATTACCACTGGGGGAAAAAACTTTGTACAAGTTGGCCCCGGTCTGGATGTTAGGTATATTTGTGAATTGTCCAATTCTTGTTTAATTCCATAGCACAGGAATAATTTAGGAATAGACAAGTGTATATGTAACAATTATATTACACTTTCTTCTCTTTTTAACCGACTTCAAAAAAAGGAGGAGGTTCTCAATTCGTCGAAATCTTTTATGTACGTTTCCCGATTACTCGAAGACGCCTGAACCGATTTAGAAAATTCTTTTTCATACATTAATTATTGAACTGGCACGTTATACAGTATAGACGATACTATGGACCAAAACATGACCAAAGACAAACCATTAGAGAACCTTCATACCTAAGGATTTGGAAGCGATCTTTTCAGCAAAATGACAATTGGAAAGTCAGTAGCACGATATAAAAAGATTCTCCAGGCGATTGCCGTCGGCAGGACTAATTTAAATATCAAAACTAATTTGTGGAGAGTGGCGCAGTTTGATTGTGGCCCGAATACTTAGGTGAGGCGTGCCTTCCACCCGATGCGACGCCGTGAGACGACCGGAGGGGAGAGAGGAGGGTGGAAAAATTAAAATAACTTTCGTAAAAGTTGGTACGGATTTGAGTTGCCAATAAGGACACCTCTAGGATCACCAATTAATGAAAAACTGTGTGTTATCTAATGCAATCATTCGTATGATCGTTTGAAACATGATCGTGATCAAAAGAGCACTACCTTACTCTCTGTTAATCAATCGTATATTTTTATGATGCCGTGTGGTTTCCGGTAGAGTAGAATAGGACCACTCCAACTCTTCCCGTGGATGTCGTACAAGGCGACTAAGGGAATACATTATAAAACATCAATCAGGCCCCCCCAACGAGTCTGGCCAGCGCGGGGAGTGTAGGCCGAATCCTCCGTCTGTCTCCGGCAAATGAGAGAGGGTTGTGCTCCTGCAGTGGAGACAACAATAACCTGATGATGATATTTTTATTATGATTATGGTTGGAGTGGTCCTGTTCTACTCTACCGGAAACCACGCGGCATTACAGCCAACCTTATAGGGTGTGAAACAAGGCAGGCTCATATATATACATATGTATGTATATCATATAAGTATCTCTTCTTTTGTTTTTCCTCTTTCCATCACAACAATACCATACAGATCAGCTTCTTTCTTCTTCACTGAAAAAGTCCATAAACTAAAGAAAGCATAAATCTTTTTATATAACCTGATTGGCATTTCGTTATTTAATACAGCAACTGTATTAATTATGCGATTAGAAAAAAATCGTTCTCCATTTGTCATTCGTAAGCCACCTCTCAGTCGTGATGAAATTGCCTCACAATCGGAAGGGTTGCGCCAATCGCCCTTCCTTTAATTACTAAAAATCGCGCGACATTTCATCCGACCTGTCAAACTTCCGGAAGCGCGGCCATTACACAAATGGCGGCCGGAAGCGGAGGCGGAATCCTCCGTCTCCAGTTAATTTGTTTTCCTCCAAATGACCGGCCTCTAATGAGAATTAAGGTGTTTATGGAAAGGGCGCCGATAATGGAAGGAAAGTTGATTTCATTCCGGAATTAATTCAGGCTCAGTTAATTGTCGAAGTATTGGGATTCATGAGGTGCGAGTGTTGCGCCAGTTAGCTTTTAGTTGCGAGGTATTATTCGTATTTCCCTACAATTTGGTGTTATTATTGTCATTTGTTTCAAAACGACCTCATTTTAAGGCAGTTATTTTCAATTCAAAGTTTGTGAGTGATCTCCCATCTAACTCTCACCCTCCTAATAATATTATCATCATATATATATATACAGGTCATACCATGAAGCAAAATAATTTTTCGCTCCTCATAAGTCACCTCAAATTTTATACCTTCATGACTGACACTAATTGTTAAATTAGATAAGAGAGACCATCTGTTATCTAATTTAATAGCTAATTAGTATCAATTTCTACTGGTAATTGGTTGTCGTGTGGTCTCCAGTTGAGTAGAATAGGACCACTCAAATACATGATAAAACATCAATCAGGCCTCCCCAACCCGTCTGGCCAGCGCGGGGAGTGTAGGCCAAATTCTCCGTCTGTCTCCGGCAGATGAGAGAGGGTTGAGCTCCTGCAGTGGAGACAAAAATAACTTGATGATGATGTAGGTAAAAACTTTGAGGTGACTTATGAGGTGCGAAAAATTATTTTGCTTCATGGTATGACCTGTACATTCTATCAATATCTATTCTGTCCTACAGTTTGTAATGTAACCTGTAATCTCAGGCTCCCGGTACAGGCTGCATGGTCTAGTGTGGGAGCTCCAATATGTATTATCCTGTTAATTTTAATGTTCTAATCGTATTCAATTGATGTAATCATCTTATTTTAAGGATGACTGTAATAATTTATTAATCTGGTATTTTTTTATTACCACTAGGTTTAATTATTTACTTATTATTATTAATACTTCATATAACGCCCAGGGTGGGAAGCCCCGCCGCCAGATACACCGACGACCTAAAAAAGGTGGCCGGAAACGGCTGGATGCGGAGGGTGGAGGACCGGGTGTGGTGGCGTTCATTGGGGAAGGCCTATGTCCAGCAGTGGACATCTAAAGGCTGACATGATGATGATGATTATTATTATTATTTATATTATAGAGGAGCAGCAAATATGCTGATGTGTAAATTTCACAGTATTGGATTTTAACTTTTAAACTGTATTTGTTTTAAGCCAAATGTCAAGGCGAATATTAAGATTTTATTGATTTGGCTGTAACCACTTCATCTGGGAGCCTGTTCCACGATAATAATAATATATTTATAATAATAAACCATTTGAATTTGATTAATTTATTAAACCACTGATAGTTAAGTAAATATGTTATTATTAGGTACAGATATGATAACAAACGTATATTAATAACTTAAAGTTGACACAAGAGTTAAAACAAACAATTCTACGTACAATCGGGAGTCGTTACAGTCGGAGGAATGTGACAGGTACTTATCTAATAGAATAAAATACTCATTTATTGGCTGAAACAAAACACACACAATGTAACATTACGTACAAGCAGAAACACTTTAAAACTATTTATAATTTATTATAACATCAGTGCATGTATACAACCATTACACACACGCACTCACAGACAAAATCTCTCCCACGCACACAAACACACACCCCATCACACACACAAAACCTTCACATACGCATTTGCTGTTTTTATTTTACTTATAATTTTTTTTTTTTTACTTTATGCTTAAGTTTCGCCCTTTGTTGAGAGTGAGAGCCTGGTGATTTGTCATACAGGTGTTTACCTAGTACAGGCACCAGTCTCTCGCAAAGGTATTTTTATTATTTTATGGTTGCTCTTGTTTTTTTTTTTACTTTATCTGTAACCTTTGCGTAGAGAAAATAAAGATATCTTTTATTATTTTATTTATTATTAAAAAAGAACTAAAAGTCGGGTGCTGTGCGACACGCACGTCTGACGTTCCCCCCCCCCCCCCTCCCCGAGGCCCATTACCTCGATCCCCCCTGTAGGTAATATTTTACCACAACCTGCCATTATAAGATATTCAATTTAAAAACCAAGTTCCGGTAATCCTCTCAAAAGTCCAAACAATTAAGCACAAGGAAACCGAGGGAACGTTTAAAAACTCGGACAAACAGAATAATTCATCCGTTGATTCAATAAAACCTCCTTCGCCCTTCAAAGGGAGTCCAAGTCGCACAGTCCAAGATTTTTCTCTGGACGTCTTCGGGTGGCCCGAGCTACAGGCTGTGAGCGGTGAAAGGAAATCGGCAGAGGAGATCTGAGGAGAATCGGAGGAGTTATATATAAGTGCAAAGAGCCGTGGTAGCCGGTTGGTTGTGCACTCGCCTCACGTTCATGAGGTAGTGGGTTCAAACCCCACCCGTACCAATGAGTTCTATGAAACTTAAGTACGGTTTATTTATAATACCACAGGCTTTTCAGTGAAGGAAAACATCGTAAGGAAACCTGCATATGCCGAAGAAGAAATTCTGAGGCGTATGTGAAGTCCACCAAAGCTTGGTTGATTTACAATCGGGATTATCTCCCCTCTCCCCCCTCGTTGCAGCCTCGTAAACGGCCACTTCTTCGGGCACAGTTGTGATTCTTTTTTCCTCTCTGGCAACCCTTTCTTTTTCGAGTTATTTTGATTTAATATGATTATTGGTTTTGATTTTATTCCGTTCTTTGTAGTTGCGGACCAACTTTCTTAATTCTCAACCCATATCTTGATTGATTTTATATAATTTATAGTTATCTTCTTAGGGGGGCAGGAAGACCTGTCTATCAAATCGGCTTGGGGCACCGTTGATGGTCAGGGGTTTGGCACAAAAGATCCTGAAGGGTCGAAGTGTTGCCAGGTCTTCCTGGCCCCCTAAGAAGATAAGATAAGATATAAGTGCAAGAAGGAAATTAATAAAAGAAAAGTTGTGTACATACATAATGCTCACGCCTTGGTCCCAGAGCGGTACGCAGAGACGATGGATCGCCACTTTGCGCGATCATACACCACACTGGCCTCACTCATTCATCAACCTTTTCATGCACCTCCTTTCAAGAAAAGTTGTTTGTAAGCAGTAAATAACTTTTCAGTTCAGCAATGCGATAATATTTCCTTACGGTGCAGTGAGGCCCGAGTTAGAGGACCGTCGGAGGATGTGGTGAAGAGTTATCCTAACTCATCAACCGAAACTCATTCCCCGAAGTCCTTGAACTCCGTCACGTTCTTCCGTCACTCTCTTTCTCTCTTCCCCCTCTCTTTCTCTCTCTCTAACAACACCTAACAATATCAACCGTATTTCCGCCCATACTTTGTTCCGTTACCTGATTTATATTTGAAACCGTGGAGCGACAATTACTCGCCGAACTGGAATCATTGCCTCTGCCCTCCACTAATTAATTCCTCCCCTCTTTTAATGTTCAAAAATCGCGGCGTCTAATTAGGTTTTAATTCGTTTTATTGGGCCAAGTAATGGAATAACGGGCGCGAGTTGCGAAGTGGAGCGACTCGCGGAAGGTCCACGCCACACGCAGCAGTGTTTTATGGCCCCAGACCTCACGCCGGAGTCGGCCCTCGATAAGTTATGTTGGAAATTATTGGCAATGAAGGAGTTAGTGACTTATTAAACTGGAATTCATTGAAAAATGTAAAGATATTTGATGCGACTACTAAGAAGACCGTATTATTATGATGACGGACGATGGAAAAAATCCCAGTTTAGTTGCTTAAAAAACCAAGTTATCTAGCAGGAAGAAAATCTCGTTTCATGTCTGTGTCAAATTTTGTGTTTAGAGAGACAATTCATTTTTTTTTATTTTTTTTTAAATAAACGAACTGAGCGAATTATTTCGCTTTGCCTATTGACACAGCCTACCAATACATCGTGAAGATTGACACAGTAACTATATTTACGAAACAAGACAGTATTAATTACTGTTACTTATATATAAATAAATAGAGTTAGGTAGGTATTAGACACTTTTTTTTTAATCTATATTTATTTATTGAGGGTTTGGTACAAAATGCTGACCATGTCACCCTCGTAATTAGAAGACCTTATCTCACTCTATCTCCGATTTAAGCCTACCAGCGCTAGTGCATACAACAGCTTAGCCTCCTCCGATAGAGGAAAAGCCAGAATACTGTTGCATATACCAACACTGAACATATTTACATTTATGCGCCTAAAAATCTCTTGTCTTAGAGGCTCGTTCCGAACACACTCCGTCTAAATATGTTGTACATCCTCCATCAGACCACATTCATCACAGTGATCATTAGACACTGTTAGCTAAAGGTGAATATGATCAGACAGAAAATAAACTGAAAAATAAATTGATCAACTAAGTGGCATTTTGTCTGGTTTACTTCATGTAAGCATTTTTATGATAATTGGAAACAAAATCATGATCAACTTGATCGAGTTGAGTCAGTGAAGGGAACAAGGTCTTGTGGCGTTTGTATGGAATTAAAATGGCGGTTCGCGGTTAAAAATATCTTGTTCAAATCAACGTTTTTTTTTTCACTAAATATTCTTCATACGCGAATGGCGCGTACCTCGCACAAAGGCTTAGCCTAGCGATCCAGCGAGGTAACGCCGCCAGTGTCCTGGGAACGATGCTGTACGCAGGCGAGCTGGACGACGTGTTCTTACTGTGACGCGTTTTTATATTAGTTTATAATACTAGTTTGTAATACTGTTAGAATATAATTATCTGTATAGACTGTAAGTTTCCTGAAAATAAAAAGTATAGTTTCTTCATAGTGAAAATTCTTCAAAGATTATCAATATGGAAAATAAACAACTTAGCTAGAAAACTGGGTTTTGAAACAAGACTTGTCTTTTCTTATACTAGATTTCATGAAATACGTCCACTACTGAACATAAGCCTCCAATAGAATGCTACTGTTGCTGGGCTGTCCATTAGGGGAATTGCCATAATCACCACGCTCGGCAGGCGGATTGGTGATCGCAGTAATGATCTTAATATACACAGGAGAACACGGCTGCCCGTTTCTGGTGCAGACCCTTAGCCTCATTGACGAAAGTCACGGGATAATTGGGGGTGGCTCTATTATAAGCCGAGAACCACACGGCCAGATTGCTGATTTGTTAATCAAGTTATGGAAATGTAAATGTTGGACGCCACATAATAAAGTAAGATTTCCTCAGCGCCAGGGCGCCGGTGGGCGGGCAGAATGACGTCACCGGCCGGTCGAACCGATGCGATTTTTTCCGGTGATTGGTAATCGGCGAAGTCATTAGGAAAGACGCGCTTTGTTTTTTATCTCGCGGGCGGGGGTAATGGCGCGAGAAATGTCGTTAGCGATCGCCGGCCGACGGCGAGATCGGAGAATAAGGCATTGACAGGTGCGGGCCAGTACAATTAGAACAACCTACGGTAACAGGAAATACTAAATATTGCTACGTAAAGTATCCAAAGTCAAAATCATTTATTGCATATGAGTACACTTGGTACATTCATACACGTCATTTTTTTATCGACTACCGCTTCCTAGGTGTTAGCGCTGTGAAGAAGAAACGGCGCAACAAACTTCACGCAACACATGTTTTAAAAATCAAGTTTGCATACAATTAATAACGATTTTGCGAAGCTCAATTAACATTAGTACCAGGCATCTTTGTCATTCAAATATACGTTTATTTTATAATAGGCTTTCTTACAAAGTTGTTTTTTAATGTGAATCTTAAACTTTCTGTCCGTCATATTTAAGATTTCCTCTGGTAGTTTGTTGTAGAAGCGTATACATTGCCCCGTGAACGATTTACTGACCTTACTTAGTCTTAACCCTGGTAGAACAAGTTTATTTAGCGACGCTCACCTCCCCGCGACAGTTTTACGTCACCCGCAACAACAGAGCACGTCTAGCAGCTCGGCTCACGCCGCCCGGTCGTCGGTACAAAGTACGCCAACGCGCTTTCGACGCTATAATTAGAAAGAGAAGCACTTATTGCACGTTGTCCCTGTCTTGATCGGCTTTTATTATTGACTAGCTTACTTCGTCCGCGTATACAACTTCATATCACAAATTATTATGTATTTCCCGTAGGAAAGAGATGTTTTTTCTGGATAAAAACTATCCTATGTCCTATTCGAGGACTTAACCTATATGTGTGCCAAGTTTCATCACGCTCCGTCAAGTGGTTGTAGCGTGATTGAGTAACAAACATCCAAATATCCAGACATTCGCGTTTATAATATTAGTAGGATAGGATTGGCAGTCAACTCGGACCACAGACAAATACCTTAACCTATAAATATATTACATAACTATAATTAACAAAATAGAAATGAAATACACAATATTTTAGTTATTTTAAAGTAATTTTTTTTATTTTTTTATTATTCAACAAAATTTTACAACATATACATTACAGTAATGTCCACAAAAATGGAAGCCCATTTGTATGTGGACAGAGCGCTCACGTGATCAGTACATTAGTCTACACCCATCGACAAGAAGTGCTTATGCAGTTCTTGCTTTAGTAATCCACCTGATGCAATGTATTTTAAATCGGATGGCAGAGAATTCCAAATTTTAGCCGTAACATAACCGCTGGTACGCTCACCGTAATAGTTGACACATCTTGGAGCATTTATTCTCTTGTTTGCCTTAGAATATTGTCTTTTAGTTACGTTAATATTATTTCTGATATAGTCTTTATGATAATTTTCTAAAAGTATTTAGTTTTGTGTTGGATCGGGAGAATTTGCCTCCCTATAGCGTCTAAACACGACTCCCTCGGGCCAGAAGTCGGGCTATGCTCGCGCTCTTGATGCAGCGGCCCTACAAAGTTTACGCACACACACGCACGTGGTAATTAAAGCTATTCGCATGTGTGGAGTGTCGGGTTACTACGAAACAGTATGAAAAGCAAACAGAAAACTCGTTAACTACATTCAAACTGTATCTATCTCGGTCCTGTCCTGACGCCTGACTACGGGTTACAACTCGATATTATTTTTTCGTTTGAAACTAAAAGTTGTGTTCGTATTAGCATCGCGATCATGTTCGCCGAGGTTAGCTAGTTATGTAAGGCTCGCCGCACACGAGCCACGACCCACTTTAATATTCGCCACTGGACGTCTACAATTAACGCCTGAACAATTTCATAACTCGAATCCGCCTTTGAGCGCACAGCAAACTTTAAAAAAGTATATATTTTTTAATATCAGCTCGCGAAGCAAAGGAAATAATAAACAAACAGCCACGGCACAAAGAGACGGTGGACGGAATCCTGTAATTAGATTAGTGGGAGCCGAGATCTCGATTGAAAGAGGCCCCGAGAGAACTTATTTATAATCTATCGTGAATCTCTTTTGACATCGCAAGATTAAATTACTATACCTATTCTCCGTGCCTTCAAGAGGATTGTAAAGATGAATGAAGTTTCCTCGGCCAACGCAGAGTTCTTAATAACTTTCGTTGCTAATGTTGGAAATAGACGACGTTGAATTGATCTCAACTGTCATTGTCAATCATAACCCGAACATTTCAAGGACATCACATTTTTTATCGTTATATAACTATATTTGATGAAGTCAAAACCAACCTAACCATCTAATATATTAGTTATTATTCAATTAGATGGTTAAATGATGGTATTAAAAAATCTACGTGCGTTTTTCTCTGCAAATTTTTTTCTTGTTGTAACGGTTTTTATATGATTAGGACGGCAGTGCACCACCCCACCTTATTGACAATCATAATCTGGATTCAGATATCGGATCGGTCGTCAACTCGCAAGTGATCCCTGGCGGGCTCATATCGCAAACGATTCCCCAAATCATAGTCCGGGCCCGAGGCGGGACACATCTACCCGCCATCAGCGTCGCTCGTGAGAAACATTACAGGTCAAATCTTTAAATTACCAATAAAATATCTCGAGTAAATGACCTCATATAAAGAGAAAAGATGTATTCCATTGTGTTACAGTATTATAGATAATAATACGTAGTAATGAGCTATTTTCAAGGAGCTAAATACATCAAAAGTCAAATATGGCGGCAGTGTTGGCTATAAGGCAATGGCCACGTTACGTTGCTTAGACTGATTGATCTCGATTGACAGTGACAGCTGAGATTAATGCATCAACCAATGGAAAAGCATACTTCACAGGGACGTTAAAAATAGTAAGCTTCGATATATTTCAGAGAGGTGACTGAAGACAACAAAAACACTCATTGGAAACTAGAAAGAGAAGCAGTTATGTTGTTGACGTATAACGTTGGCCCTCTCTCGATCGATTATGTTCGCGTATTCAGTGCAGCTGAAGCCCTACAATTATTTACGCACACATACAAAAACGTGTACAGACAGGCTGGTGGTCCTGTATTAGTAGTAAATAATTAAATTTGGAGTACCGGGGGTATGACATTAGAAACTAATAGTTTAAAAAAAGTATTATATCGTTAGCGACGAGCAATGTTAGAATGCAATCTAGGTTGACGATTGATTCAAGTGGATAAAAAGACCACGTACTTGGAGCCAAAAACGCATAAAAAAGATATATAAGGTTGATGGATGATTGAGAAGGGGTTGTGTTATGAGTTGTTTTAATGTTTTGTTATAGCTTTAAAAAGGAATATATACTGTTGTAACAGTCAAGTGATAATAACAGAAATATATAAGATAAAATCATTTATTGTAGTCTGATTTATCAAATATCATCATCATCATCATCAGGTTATTTTTGTCTCCACTGCAGGAGCACAACCCTCTCTCATCTGCCGGAGACAGACGGAGGATTTGGCCTACACTCCCCGCGCTGGCCAGACGGGTTGGGGAGGCCTGATTGATGTTTTATAATGTATTCCCTTAGTCGCCTTGTACGACATCCACGGGAAGAGTTGGAGTGGTCCTATTATACTCTACCGGAAACCACACGGCACAAATATGACTTAAACGAGTTCAGCCATGAAATGGACTTGAACTCGTCTATTCGACAGTTGATTTACTGCATCCACTCTGCGCTGCCGAACGTACCTCGCTATCAAATATGGCAAATGGCGATAAGATTGAGTTTTCGTGTAACGACGCACCTCGCGGCGACCGTCCCGCTCCGCGTTTTATGTCCTCCCGCCGCCCGCGGCTAGCAGTCATTTCAAAATTTTGCTGTCAACGGTTTTTTGCAGATTGCTTCGCGCGCACCGAAGCAATCTTCAAATCTAACTGGCCGTAAAGCCAAATAAGTTTAGAGGAATAACTTTATCCTTATCGGCTATAAAAACAAAATTACTTACACTGAGAAAATGTATCGCTCGATTTAAAAACAATTTATTTACCTACCTCTTAATTAAAGACTAGGCGTTCAAACTAATTAAAATTCATGTACTAAATAAAGTTTCTTTGATGATGTATTACTAGATTCCCACAATGAACCAGCACGATAATGGGTACACACAACGATCTCTATGTACTACTAGATGGAGCGTTCCAAACAATCGCTCTGTTCCACGCAAGTAGCCATAACTCTTTCACATTCACAATGAAACTTGTGCAGTTACTACTGAGAACATTTAATTATTTTCTAAATATTGACATTATTTAACCGTAGCGTCAATATTTAGTAATAATTAAATGTCCTGCGTAGTAACTGCACAAGTTTCATTGTGAATATGAAAGAGTTGTGGCTACTTGCGTGGAACAGAGCGATTGTTTGGAACGCTCCATCTAGCAGTACCTACATAGAGATCGTTGATATTCAGGGACAAGATCAGCGTCCTGATACTATGTTAGTAATAACTGAAAGTTCCATGCTAGAACTTGAAATATATGTAACTTGAATTGTGGTCTCAACAAAGTGTTGGCCGAAGCTTCATACATTTGTTTATTTAACTCTTTATTGCACACATACAGATAAAACAAAAATAACACATTAAAAAGAAACACAAGTACAAAGGGCGAACTTATCTCTGAGAGAGATTTCTTACAGCAGACCCGCGAGAGAGATAATTGAAATAAGAGAGGCAGACATAGTGTGTACGTAAATAAAAAAAACATATACATACATACACTAATATAAACTATATACCCACTTACATAGATTATAACCTACACGATAAAAATATAAGTATATAAATAAATATTTACTAATAATATATAAATATAATATACATTATGAAATAATAATATACAAACATTCATAAAATACATTTAAGATATGGATTCCAATCCTAAATTAGTGATAGATAGTGTTCTTTAACACGGTTTTTGAAAATTAAACAGGTTTGACTATTATGGATGTCTGGTGGTAGCGAGGTCCACAATCGAGCCGCTTATCACAATCACAGAAAATGAGAGACTGTAAAATTCGGTGGTATGGGAAGGGAGTTTCAAAAGGGAGCTAATGTGGGATCGAGATAGTTGAGCAGGAGGCCGCAAGAAGCTGAAACGCTCACGAAGGTAGGAAGGAGAAGATGGATTTCTGAGTAATTTGAATAAAAGAAAAAGGATATGAGTATACCTGCGATAACGGATACCGTAGTCCGACTCACACTTGGCCGATATTCCTGTGGCCGTTACCACAACCTTTTTGGGGGCCGGATCCGCGCCTGATTACGGCTAAAAGCCATCTCTCCCAGTGTACCTACACTTTTACACCTTTTACCTACAGGGTAGGTACTTTTCTTAAAAGTGATGTCTTGAGTCGATTTATGAGCTAGTAATATATTGTCGAAGTTCCCAATTGGGCATTACCGTTATCTATCGGGTCCGTTCCGCCATCCCGCTATCTGGGACGGTTGACCGCAGGCACTCCCGTCCCACTACATGACCAATTACTTGCCAAGAAACTACGCATGATACATTTTAATCGCCGAGGTTTAATTTAACTTAACATAGAAACTATTAGTCACAACATCTTAGCTTTATCAAGAAAGTTGACGAGACCTTCATTAAACAAACAAATTATTTCGGATTATTACATAATCAATCTCAAACATTAGTCCAGTTTTGTCTGTGACGTAGACAAAACGAAATTATCGTCTTCTATAACGAGTTGGCAACAAATGTGAACGCAGAAAGAAGGATTAGGTACACAGGTAACAAGTTTGATCCATAACCGTAATCGATTACAAGCTGGGAATTTATTTCCCACTAGCTGTGCCCGCGGCTCCGCTCGCGTGGACTACAGAATCCGCTCTCGTTCCCACATCCGCTCCCGTTCCCACTTCCGCTCCCGTTCCCACTTCCGCTCCCTATCCCACTTCCATTCCCACTCCGACTCCCAATCCGAATCCGAACCCGACTAGACAACAAGAATATTGCTGCAACTACTATGGTGAAAGAACAAGGCAATATTTGCTACGCAAAATTGTTAACACTATCCCACTAGGCATCAGAAGCAATTTAGTTAACAAAAACACTTTCAGAATTAAATATAAGAAATATCTAGTAAACTCATTAACGTAACCTCAGTCTATTTGTGCTAATATCAAAATTAAAACTTTGTAATTTGCTTTGCTGTTCACCATTGCATGGTGATATTTAGTATTCTCTGCCATGATGTGTATAAAGTAAGACAGCAATTTCTGTCAACAAACTGTATTATACAGTTTAGCGGAGTACGTGTATTTTTTGGAGAGATGAATAAATGATTTATTTATTTTTATTTATTTCAAAAATGTGGACGCGAGCACCTACTCCGCTCACATAAACCATTCATCGTATGTATATCACGGTCATGTATATTTATATATTCATAAATATATTATTGTGGTATTTATAGTTAACGTATTTATATATTTTGCGCCTACCACTCTTTATCTGCCTGACCCAAAGGTCAGCTGGTAGAGAATGCCATATTGACATTATGTTCGCCTTTATACTAACGTGCAATAAAATTTTAAATACATATATATATATTAATAAAGATTTGGTGTAACATGTATGTAACAGAGAAAACATACAATTTATTTAACAGCAATTTTTTTTTTTAACATGGAATCCATGTTTTGTGCCACTAAGCATAAGTTTTGATTAAGAACGAACTTGTCAGATGGTCACTGATATTTGTCATGTTATCGTCATATACTCAAGGATCGGAATTAGTTAGTCTCATTTATGTACTGCGACGAAATGTTTATGTTAGGATTTCGCAAAGTTTTATTTAAAAAAATATTTGTTTGTCGTTCATTTATGCACTAAACTCAAAACTTTAAATATGGACTTTTGACATCACTCATTTAATAATCTATAATTATACTTCAGACTCTCGTTTACCGGTAAAATAAAATGCTTAGTAATATGAAATTATCTTTATTATTTTGATATTATATACCTACTATTTATTTATGACTAGGTACTCGGGATTTTTAATAAAATCAGGTGAAAATGAATGTCCATCCATATGTTCATAGCAAGTAAATTGCCGTGTGGTTTCCAGTAGACTAGAATAGGACCACTCCAACTCTTCCCGTGGATGTCGTACAAGGTGACTGAGGGAATACATTATAAAACATCAATCAGGCCTCCCCGACCCGTCTGGCCAGCGCAGGGAGTGTAGGCCGAATCCTCCGTCTGTCTCCGGCAGATGAGAGAGTGTTGTGCTCCTGCAGTGGAGACAAAAATAACCTGACGATTGAAGTAAATGTAAGAGTAAAATAAATGACGCTACTTATTCCGATCCCTGCAAATCGTTACTTTAATTTAGTAAATAAAGCGCAATATAGTATTGTGTGCAGGCGAGTCGTTAGTTATAGAGTTGCGTAGGTGCGGCGAAACAAACATGTTTATTGCCCTCCGTGACCTCTCAACACGTCTCAGTAAGACCGACATGAGGAAAATTTAACTGATCTCATTACTGATTACGTGCAGCGTGGTTTTATTGTAAACAATGACGATGAATAATTGATGGCTGATTGATCATTTATATGAACTCAATTGACAAATGTACTGGGGGCCTATATCCGTCCAACTAAAGAGACATTTGGTACTATCTAACGGGTCTTATGACATATTATTATAAGCATTTGGCGTCTATCTATTCGACGTCAAACGCTTATCAAAATTAGCGCTCGATAAGATTATTGGCGTATCAGAAAAAGTCATGATGAAAAAGTCATATATTTATTTATTGTTTCATGTAGTCTATATTTATTGTACAATTGACGAAAAAAAATATATGACTGCCTACTAACCTAGTTTAAGACCTACTAATTATATATGGAATGTATATCTTTCTGAAATAAATAATAAAAAAAAATAAGATGTTACATAACAATACACAGGTACTAACATGAACCCTGTAAGGACGCTATAATATATGTAAAAGTATCATTTAAAAATGTAAAATTAAATTATAAAATAGAAATTGATTACAGGAAATATTTACAATGTCATGTATATTAATGAATTTAAATGTCAGTAAAAACCTATAAAACTATATAATATTAAATGTCAGAACTAACTATACTATACTGTGCTGGGAGCCGATTCTGTAAGCAGACAGAGACGCTCACGCCTTGGTCCCAGAGAGATAGGCAGAGACGTTGTTTCGCTTTGGCGCGATCCTGACAAACCTCGCAAAGCAACTTTCCTTTCGTAACATATAGGTACTGCGATATCTTTGTTTCACATTGACGATTATAAACGACTTTACCCGACACACCAAGTCAGTTCTCCAGCACTGTAAGCAGAAAGGTTTCAATTCACATCACACTTTTAAGAAAATTATAAGAAATCATCACACTTTTAAGAAAATTATAAGAAATCATCACACTTTTAAGAAAATTATAAGAAATCATCACACTTTTAAGAAAATTATAAGAAATCATCACACTTTTAAGAAAATTATAAGAAATCATCACACTTTTAAGAAAATTATAAGAAATCATCACACTTTTAAGAAAATTATAAGAAATCATCACACTTTTAAGAAAATTATAAGAAATCATCACACTTTTAAGAAAATTATAAGAAATCATCACACTTTTAAGAAAATTATAAATTGCCAAATTTATAGATTTATTTTTTCTGAAACCATATTGCTGTGGTGCTAGTGTCTTATTAGTTTCGAAAAATGAGTAAAAAGATCGATAGATAACTTTTTCGAATATTTTTGCAAATATTGGTATGAGTGCCACTGGTCTGTAGCAGCTCATATTTGTTTTGCCACCTTTTTTAAATAATGATTTAATAATTGAAAGTTTCAGCAAATCCGGAAAAATACCTAGTTCTATATTTTTATTAATAATGTGGCTTAGTACTGGGGAAATTATTACTTAAACCTGTTCAACACCTACATTGTTTGCTTTTAAATAAGAAATTCTAACAAAGCGTCACAGAACCTTTACGCCCAGGCAGCGTATCTCCTAAAGGCCGCCACTATCGGCCACTCGCTCCCTTTACGTCCGAAGCTCACCTCCTCCAACAAATAAAACTTATCGCGTTTTTGTCTTAGCTACCTTTCAAACCACCCACCTACACAGCCCGTCCCACCTTTAAGGCTACACAATAAAGCTGAATCCAGCAGGCTTCGACCGCAAATGGAAACTGTGTGTGAGCAGCGAGGACACACGGAGACAGCTGAGATGATCTAAATAGGCGGATTCCGTTTTATGAAGGTAGTTTGAACTATCGCGTGAAATTTCCTTTAGTTTTACACGAGATTCTGACGAAACGTCCTATGGGATATACGCACGCTTATTTAGATTGCCTCAAAGCCTAAGCTTTTTTATCTGTCTGTCCGGCTGATAATTCGAAAAGTACTGGACCTATATTTCATTCCAAATCAATAGTCATATGAAAACAAACACATTTGCGTCTCGAAAACAAAATAAATAATAGATGGTGTTCCTAAATGAACCGCAAAGTTTACATGGTAATACAAATCTGTTTTTGCTGCTGTTGACCCTTACATGTACATATTACAGCGACGCAAATAGCGTTGGTTTACCAACGTCATATATGACTATTGGTTTGGAATGAAATATACATGGCTGTAGTGATAACTAGAAAAGTGGCGATACATTGTCTCTGTCTACCCCTCTGGGACTAAAGCGTGAGCATTATGTATGTATTGGACTTTATTTGCAACTAGCTGTGCCCGCCCGCGACTCTGCTCGCGTGGACTATAGAATCCGCTCCGATCCAGGATTGGGATTAAGAGTCTGAGTGGGAGTGGGATAGGGAGCGAAAGTGGGAACGGTAGCGGTTTTTTAAAGTAATAAATATAGCCTATGTTAATCAGGGATAATGTAGCATTCTGATGGTAAAAGTTAAGTAAGTTTGCCGAAAAGTGGTTAAACTAGTTCGCTATAATTCTATGAAAATTCCTAGAGTTTCTTCGTCAATTGAAGAATTAGAATTCATCAGTCGTAAGCCTAAGTCGTAAATTCATAAGCCTAAAAATATTTTACCACAATGTTAGAATGTTAGTAGTACCACCTATAGTACTACTAGACTGCTTGCTAGTACTACAGGAAGGAAATTAAAAAAAAGGATAGAATTATAGAAAACCAGCTTGACCCCTTTTGTTGACAATTTCCAAAAGATTGCCTGAGCTAGGGCAGTATTTTCCCTTTGGCCGGAACAATTTGCATTTGTCGTTTTAAATTTAATTTACATATGAAGGTAGAAACACGTTGACCCGAGTGTTCTTGCAAGGACAAGATAAATGCGTCCGCACGCCGCACTCCGCAAGGGGCGCAAAGTGCGGTGCGTGCGTCGCAGGTGCGGCCGGCCGACACATATCTCATCTCGGAGGTACTCACGCACAGTTGCGACCGTGAGCAAGTGGTCAGCGGGGTATGGAGGATCATTTACGGATTCTACATTACTGACTTTGATTCAGTAAATTTTTTTACATAGATATACGAGTATCATAATTTATTGTTTAAGCATACAATTTAATATTCAATTGTTGATTTGAACAACATCTTGTTAATCGTGAACAGCAATAATAATTCCATACGAGCGCACCAAGATCTTGTTACCTTGAACTAACTCTCGTCCCCTTGCACTAACTAACCCAGCTTGATTTGGTTTCAAATTATCATAAAATTGATTACCTACAGCCTTGGACCTATCCTACAGCAAAACAGTTAAAACCCCATTTAGTTGACCAAAATTTTTTTCACTGTTAAGTGGTGCTAAATGAAAAAGTTATTCAGTTTACAAATTCATCAAATCAAATCTATTTATTCACCCCTGCAACTGAGTACGCTGCATTGGGCAGGTCACAGTACAATGTTATTTTTTTGTCAATTTTAGTTAATTAATTTTAATTACAACTTAAGCTTTGACTTTAACTATTATTTTCATGTACATTCTTTGTTTCATCACTTTCTGTAACCTCGTTGTTGGATGCACTCACTGTTCTTTCGTTCTTATGTTGTCGTTGCTAACCAACGCTTATTATACTACTCTGTCAAGAAAGTACCGGGAAAAGGTCAATAAATACACAAAATGTTATTTATTCATCCAACTTTATTTCATCACCTTCAAAGTATGCTCCTTCAGAAGCGACAGATTCTATATGGGAGGCCTATGTTCAGCAGTGGACGTATTAAGGCTGATGATGAAGTAGCGTAGGTCGTCGATAACTCGAATAGACGACAAAGTACATACAAAGTGACATTTTAGCCCGGAAAACTTCTATCTCTGGTTATAATGTAAGAGAAACTAATTTAAAACACGTGTATTGTCCGCGACCGACATACAGGGCGACGAGTCCAGACAACTTGCTCGCGGCCGCCCTAATTGTTGTTGATAATTTGTTGGCGGTCCGCGCGGCAAGGTGATATTTTAACGTGCCCGCATTTAAATGTAAATGCGCAAACTTCCCGCCCCGAGTTTTGACGGCTACCTACGCACATAATTTTCCCGTCCAAGTTATAAATTTTCCGTGACCCTATGTTGTGATTTGAATCCGCGATCACATCTGCATGTTGAGTGTCCTGTTAACATTAAACTCGTTGGAACTCCTCATTTAAATGGAGGAAGCTATGAGTAGTGTAGGTAGTCTTATATATTCTGCCGTCCAAACGTAAAAACTGCCCAGTTCGGTTTTTCGATATTTCGCCGGCATAGGCTTTTATAATTAACTAGCTGGTGCCCGCGACTACGTCTGCGCACGATTAATATTTCAAGTAGCTTTTTTGTAGGACTATTTAAGATAAACATTTCCATCATACATTACATATGTGTAACTCTAGCGGTTTTGGCAGCGCACGCCAGTACAGCTCGCAGATGGTAGATTTTTTCCTACTTACTTGATGTTTTGGACAATTCACACAATATCTTTATAAATTGTAGCCTATGTGTTATTCTGATGTATAAGCTATATTATTGTAAAGTTTCATTAAAATCCATTCTGTAGTTTTTACGTGAAAGAGTAACAAACATCCATCCATACTTACAAACTTTCGCGTTTATAATAATATTGTATATAATTATATACCACCAAAGTACCATACCAAAAATTCAAAATTTGTTAACATCCTTGAATACTAAAAGTTGTAATCAACGCATACAGCATATCAAAGTGGTATAGTTCTTCTGTACATGACACTTTTTAAACTTGTACTGGGGGGCAATTCTACTATTTTCAACATTTATCGTTCGTTTAAACAACAGTTACGTTTAAGTTTTAGTCAAACTCCTTTCTAAACTCAAATTGACATTCTACTCGTCGTTTTACTTGAAACGATAACCGACGCAAAACGAAACGCAGACGGAACGCACACGTTACTCAGCTATTAGGGACGAACCTAGTATTTTTGTAAGTATTCGTTACTCGATTCTCGATTGTGCGAATTTCCCATAGATACATTATTTTTCTCGAAAGCGCGGGAAATGTTCGCGTTTGAAGTAAATGTTGTATTATTGTTATTGATAAAAAAATTCGCATGTTTTTCTTTTTGTTCATTGTATACTTATCAATAAAATTGTAAGTTTATATTGTTTTAATTCTTATTGTATCATTTATTAGTTAAATTAAAATTAAAAATTGTTTATTGGTATCCTTATAAATAAAAACCTAGACAATAATACAAAGAAATTTTAAATTATGTACCAAAGTATGTAGTATTATTCTATTGGGGAGGTTTGTTCACCACTGGATTTATTTCGGCTTATGCTGATGCTGAAAATATCAATATAATAACTGTTTTTGTTTTTGCCACTTTCTTGAATAGGAAGCATTATTGTTTTTTTTTATTCTTC
This sequence comes from Esperia sulphurella, assembly GCA_947086405.1. Lineage (NCBI taxonomy): Eukaryota > Metazoa > Arthropoda > Insecta > Lepidoptera > Oecophoridae > Esperia > Esperia sulphurella. The sequence continues at coordinate 16,857,151 of OX352266.1, forward strand.
CACTTAGAAAAAATAAATAGTTACGTACTCCGGAGTATCGGGTAAATATTTTGCAAAATCCGCTCATAAGTATTTATGTTTTTATAAAACATTTTAATATCTCATATGGATCATTGACATCTGAATAAACAAATTTAATAATAATAATATGTTTTTCATTATACAGCCACATTCATGTCTCGAGCCACTTTTTAGATTTGTGGTGCCGAGGTAGGGTCCTTAATAGCCATTGAAACTGAACAGAAACGTGAGTGGACAAATTGGAGCGGTCCGGGTCACGATAAGGGCGGCCAGGCGGCCAGGGGCCCACCGCCCAAGGAAAGGGAAATGTCCATAAACAACAGGCGAGTCGGTCCCAATTAATAAAGCAGCCAACACTGAAGTAGTGCAATTAATTCTGTGCCTTCGTAGATTTTAATAGTTCACATAAATCAGAGCGGCGCGAGCGGCCGGTGGGTTAATCGCCGTTTAATATGCCGGACCGGCCTATCGCGACCCGCCGAACTATCTCCCAACAAATATATTGCTCACCACTAACAGATAAAGCACGATACGTGATACGGAAGCCTCCTATTTGCTTGGATTTCTCCTCTAATTTTCTTTTGTGCTCGTAATTTTCGTGTATCTCGTAACTTTGGCGTCCACCAAGGGCCAACACGAGTATCGATTTTGTTATTTGAACCGAATAAGGCCCACCTTGGTTGTGTCGTCTAATTACTGGGTTTCAAGGAGAAAGCTATCACAAAGTCGAAACGGTATGTACAAAGAGCTCTGTCTTTGAGCCTAAAATTTAAACTAGTCATTCAGGCCCTGTTGGGATCTCTGTCTCTTAATAAAGCCTAGATATTATTAAAACAATGATACACCTATTATAATATGGTATTTTTCGTAAATACTGACTGTAATATAATTGCAAGATATAAAGTCTACAACAACATCATACAAAGAAAATTAATATTTAAGACAAATAATTAGAGTAATTATGATTTACGCAGCAATAAATCAATGAAATCCATCGTGTATTGCGTTACAGGTGTTTATGGGCTGGACATTACAACAGGATCATCTGATGGCAGCGAGGCATGGCTCTTAATTTACCTACATACACTATTCATCATCAGGTTATTTTTGTCTCCACTGCAGGAGCACAACCCTCTCTCTCATCTGCCGGAAACAGACGGAGGATTTGGCCTACACTCCCCGCGCTGACCAGACGGGCTGGGGAGACATGACTGATGTTTTGTAATGTATTCCCTCAGTCGCCTTGTACGACATCCACGGGAAGAGTTGGAGTGGTCCTATTCTACTTTACCGAAAACCACACGTCACTACACTATTAAATTATTAAATACTTTGATTACAATTCGATTTCGCGAAGTATTATTTTTAAAGGTAGACCTTAATAGGGACCAGGCCTTGTTTGGGTCGAGTAACTTACTAATAAATAATCACTATAGATCTGACTTGTTACTCTGTATATCATTGGTTAAAATTTGCAACTGGTACCTAACTTTAAAATCCATTATCATGTTAACTACAAGTAAGTATTTTCAACTAAGTCCATTATGCATATTTAGAGCACGGCGGACAGCTCCAAAATTCAATTCAAGCCAGACTTCTCGTTAAGTGGTTATATCCCCTCTAACAGTGGACAGAGGCCAGAATGGACACTAAACAGAAGGTGGAGGTAGTACTACGGCCGGGGGGGAGGGGGGGCAAGCGGGGCGCCGGCGACAACACCTCGGGATATTGAATTTGCGGCGGGCAGCGCTCAATTGTTATCTGCCGCTGCAAGGTCGGCGCCAAATAGCCCCTACCAGGTACTCTAGCCCTTTCTTTGATAATAGGGTTGGCACACAGCCACTTCTAAACAAAATGCCAAAGATTTTGCAATCTCAGTTTTGCGACAGTACGGTAATATAAAATTTGCAACCAGGAAAAATCACGGCACAATCTCTTCTAATAAATAAAATCGTGAACTTCGCGTGTCTGTACATTGAAGATATTTGCAAAAAAAAGATTTCGGCGTCTAAGGTAAATAACAGAACACATTTCGATCATTTTTGAAATTTTTGTCTGTTTATCTGTTTGTCTGTGAGTTTGTGCATGCATCACTTAAAAACTACTAAACAGATTTTGATGGACTTTTCACAGAAACATGGGGCTTAACCTAATTTAACATTTAGTCTTTATTTCATCGCATTCGGTTTACTCAATCCAAAGTTGTGGACATTTTTAGTTTTCAAATACAAGTTAGTAGGTAAGGTTAGTATGCAATATATTGCAAATAATAGTATTTCCATACTATTCAGATTGCGATGAGTTTGGACTACATTTGGAGTTGATAGTGGGAATGGGAGTGGGAATGGGAGCGGATTCTGTAGTTCACGCGAGCGGAGCCGCGGGCACAGCTAGTCACAAATAAAATGATATTTGGTTGAAGTGTCGTTACTTTATTGGCGATACACGATTCATCGCAGAGTGCTTCAAGCGACCGAAAATCGTACTAATTTGAGAGTTCAATTCAAATATTCTTTATTGTGCATCAAAACATATACATTTTTAAATAAAAACAAAACTTACATTGAAGGATGAATTTAGTGTACAACAGCGGCCTTATCGCTTTCAGCGAATTCTTACAGGCAACCTTTGGGTGGTGGCGAGTTCGTACTTTAGATATATAAAGTTCGAGCAAGAATAAATAATACTTGTCAATCCTCAAGCGAGATGATTCGAGGTGACGCGTCCTTGCTTCCTCATCAGCAATTACGTCAACTGCTGTACACAAGCCTCCCCAATAGAATGCCACTGTTGGGGTCTGTCCTTTCGAGGTTTTGGCATAAACACCAAGCTTGGCAGGCGGATTGGTGAACGCAGTAATGATCTCAGGAGACCGCCGCTGCCCTTTCCTGGTGCAATCGCCTTCAAGACCCACGGGAAGATTAGGGATGGCAATCTTCCCGTGGGTACCACACGGCAACGAATTGGCGATGGTAAAACGAAGAAAAAAGCGTGCAGTGGTGAACCCTGGTGGGTGCGTCGACTCGCAACAGCGGTCGTTGGTCAATTTATTTCTTGCGCTCGCCGCCCGCCTGCGAGCCGGCCGTCGGGGCGCAGTTATCATGATTGAATTAAGTAACTCCGGTCGGGATTGCGCCCGCGTCGAGCCCCCCGTGATTTAGGGTCCGGCCATTGTCCCACCTCCGTGGAAATTGCCGGCAAAAAGGAAATTTGGAATTTTAATCGTGGGAATGTGCGGCTGCGGTGTTCCGATTCCCGTTCGTCCGACGGCCAAAGTTTATTTAAGGTTAATTTGGACGTTTGATTTGAATGGTCAGCCTTAGTTTGCGACCTTGTTCGATTGAGGTTAACCGTTTAGTTTACTAGTAACTATTCAAGCAATTCGATTTGAAAACAGTAAGTTGACTTTGTAAACTTTTCCCGGTAGAACTATCTAATATTATAATAACTTTGCGTAATAAGTTCGACTTAATATCCTATATTACGTGCAAACGCTTTCGCCAAACAATCTTTTTCGCCAATAACCACTTTTTTATTTCATTTAATAACTAGTTGCCCGCTATTTCGTCCGCGTGGACAACTTAACATCACAAATTATTATATTATTTCCTGTAGGAATGAGATGTTTTTTCGGGATAAAAAACTATCCTATGTCCTATTCCAGGACCTAATATATGTGTGTGCCAAGTTTCATTACGATCCGTTCAGTGATTGAAGCGTGATTGAGTAACAAACATCCAAATATCTAAACATCCAAACATCACATTTATAATATTAGTAGCATTCTGAAACCTACAGCTAGTTAACAATTATATATTACTTCTGCATTATCATAAATATATCAGTCTTTAGACGTCCACTGCTGAACATAGGCCTTCCCCAATGAACGCCACCACAACCGGTCCTCCGCATCCAGCCACTTCAGCCACCCTCTTCAGGTCGTCGGTCCACCTGGCGGCGGGGCGTCCCACCTTGCGCGTGCCGATCCGCGATCTCCACTCCAGAACTCGTCTGTCATTGCCACTTCAGCTTGTTAATTTCGGCTATGTCGATGACCTTCGTTGTTCGTCGGATCTCCTCATTACGAATCATATCCTTCAAAGAAACCCCGGGCATAGCCCTCTCCATAGCTCGCTGAGCAATTAACATGTTTTTTAACTTGACGCAGAATGGAGGTAGGGAGCGAAATGTTCGAGTCACGTAGCACCGTAGCCCGTAGCCACGTAGCTAAACAGCCGTAGCAAGTTTATAGGTGTCACGTGCTACGGTGGCTGTTAATTGAATTGTACCGGCGCGGGCGACGAGAGGTGCTCGCAACTTGCTCCGGCTCAAACTTTCCACTTAAGAACTTCAACTTAACTTTAAGCTTGACCCTAGTTGATTCGATTATAGAACATTAATTTCATTATTTGTATTTCATAACTCGAACACTTGTTATCGAAGATATGTTACCGCTGGCAAGCAAAAGTACAATAGAATCGCTGATTGTTAAAAAAGGAGGGTAGGTAGGATACCTGAATAAGAGTTGTGGGAAATTAGAAATACTTAGTTATTTTTATATAGTTATAAGTAATACTAAAAGCCATAAAGTCATAGAACTATACTTTCTTTTTATTTAAAACTAGCTGTGCCCGCGGCTCCGCTCACGTGGACTACATTCTTCGTAGTGAATGCGAGTTTTCGGAAACTATAAATTCGCATAACTTTTGATTGACTGCACCGATTGCAATTAAATAAAGCCTATATGTTACATCAAATTAAGCCCCATGTTTCTGTGAACAGTCCATCAAAGTCCGATCAGTAGTTTTTAAGTGATGCATGCACAAACTCACAGACAAACAGATAAACAGACAAAAATGATCAAAATGTGTTCTGTTGCTTATTCTTAGACCCCCCAATTTTTTTTTTGCAAATATCTTCAATGTACAGACACGCGAAGTTTACGATTTTAGTTATTAGATGATAAGAGAAAAACGAGTTTGACAAAAAAAACATAAAAATACTACAGAAATGTTTAAGATGCAAAATATTGTAATAAAAAAAAAGAACCTCTGTTTCGATGTCATTAGAGACGCCAGTGCCAATATATTATTTCAAATTTTTTTTCCCGTATGGCAATTGCATCTTGCATTTATGCCAGAGTCAAGTTTATTTTCAGTAAAGTTTAAATAGTAGTCAAGTAGTCGGTATAATTTTGATAGAGAAGTATGAAATGTAAAATATTATAATCTAATTCTATTTCTGTTAATAAATGACACTAAAATATTATAATTTATTTCAACTTGAATGACATTTTGTTCATATGGTATAACATGATCCCCTCCCTCTCCCCCCCTCTCCCCCCTCTGTCCATTCACTTTAAAAGTGCCTACATAGTTGCATAGAGGGATATACACGTTTTTTCACGAAAGGTTCATATTCGTAAAGAAGTGTGTAGGTTTTCCCAATCAGCGGTTCTCATTTATTATTACACAACAAAACAAGTTTGCAAATACAAATGAAGTTGAACGAAACCTATTTTATCGCAGCCAATAACATAATTCAAGGTACAATGGGCATAGAAACAAATAAATTAAGTTTTATAAGGTCCTTAATACAAGTAATCTCCTCATTTTGATTCAGGACGAGTGCCTATGGCGAGCAGTCGCTAAGTACGTACAAATAATCCATAATTTATTACAATAACTAGGAGCATTGGGCCGCATTTGCATACAATATCAATAGAGCCGAAGGAGCAGAGCCACATAAAAGTGAAGCATCCAATCCTGCCCACGTCAATGGCAGCGTTACATCAAATTATTCCATTCCATTTTAGACGAAATGTATACAGAGCAAACATGAAAAGAGAACAAAATTAAGCATTACACGGGGACGCAGGCCACAAGCGCGAGCGGGAGACGCGAGCGCACACACGAGCGAAATTTCTAATAACAAAACGACGGCAGAATTAATGGTATTTCAAATTTTGTATAACGTTATCCTGAGAATTAGCGAACAAAATATACAACGAATGAAACAAGAATACACGAGGAATTCTACGTTTTTTAAAAGACACTGATCTGGTCATCAACGTGAAATAGATCTAATGAATAAAAATGTAAATTTTGCGTGTCTGTCATAGAAAAAATATATATATATTACTTTATTTTAAAAGATACAATCTTTTTTATTTTTTTTACGTACAATAAAGTGTAATTGAATTGAATTGAATATATTTAATGGATGGAGGATAAGGTGTTGTAGATTTCTTCTGTTCAATATGTTGTTATTAATAGAGCGACGTACGTCGTTGCTGAACGACTTAGCTCTTTAAATAAAAATTAAAAAAAAGTATAAAACACATAAGGATCTATTTTGAGATTTTTTGTCTGTTTATCTGTTTGTTTGTGCACGCATCACCATAGGATTTAATTTTGAGTCTTTATTTCCTATCAAAATCTTTTATCTATTAATAGGCTATTTAATCGGCTTACTTAATAAAAGTTATGCGAATTTATAATCATATTAGTATACAACAAAGAAGTACAATTCAAATTCCAAAAAAAATTCAGATTTCATATTATTGTTAGCAAAATTTTGTTGTTTTATGTAAAGTTGATTTATTTAAAGACCCTAGATTAATTTAAAGGTTCTCCAATGTTCTACAACATATCTTGAAACGATCCAATCACAGTCGGACACCGGGGATGCTCTTCTCGTAAGTGTTGAAGTTGAAGCCTCCTGTATTAAAGTACTTGCGCCCCACGCATTGTATCCGGGGGAGGGCGGCGCCGGCGGAGGGGGCGACATCAATAATCCTCCTTGTTATTCTTATGCAAATGCCCCGGTACGATAATAAGTGGAACGCGAATCACCAGACGTTATACAGATTGGAAGAATTCGCTGACAGCGGCCTCGGCACACACTACGTGCAAATTTCGCACGGGGCCAGCGAAAAGTCAAGCTACTACTGCAGATTACGGTTTATTTACAACTAGCTGTTGCCACCGACTTCATTCGCGTGGACAACTTAACATTACACATTGTTATGTATTACTAAATCCTAAAAATCTATTAATCTGGTTATGCAATGAAAATATTTGTATACATAAAATAAATACCACAGTATTTAAAGAAAAAGAAGAAATACACTACCATTGGTGGACAGGTGTTTGGCACAAAAGATTCTGAAAGGTCGGAGTCGGCAGGGCAAATAACACCACTGTAGGCTTATCATATAATAAAACAAACGAACAGCAATAAAACATTGATTACCGTAATATTTGTCTATTGTATATATATATATTTTAATTATGGCCTTTGTTATTATGATCATAAGGCACAATAATTCCGCCAATGTCAAAGTAGTGGAAAAGGAGGTTACTCTGGTTTCCAATCAGGAGGTCGGTATTGTATATTTGTATATGGCTTTTGCCGTAATTTGACATTTCGCATCTCTTTTCAGGCTGACAGCGAAATTTTTAATACTTAAATATAGCCAAATATTTACTTATCATATATCATGGGCAAAAGAATCACTTCTCTGGTGATGGCGGTCTCCTCAGAATGCATAGGCACTGGGAAACAGTCCATATTGTCTACAACAAATATGTAGTAATAGTTTATTTGTTTATTTATTTCATTAGAAAAAAGTTACATAAAAATTCAGGGGCACCTTTTAGGCTCGCAGAGCCTGTGTTAGGAGGCACCGCTCTTCTTTACAAATATTGTTTCGTATTGTAAATATAAATATAGCATCGTTTCTTCTTATATTAAGAGGTAAGTACTTATTTCTACATATTATATATATTATATTATAATGGAGTGAAAACTTAGAAATTAAAAAAAGAAATTAAACAAAAACAAAATGTAAAAATGCAGTCATTATTTAATTTACTAACATAGTTTAATACCTACACTACGGATCACAAAATCCGAAATAAAATTAAATAGGTAACGATTGGATGAGTTCTGCTGAGTCTTAACATCACTAAGGTCAGTGGGGGATCAAGGTGACATTTGTCAAAATCCTGTTTGCACTGCACTCCATTTGGAACGTTCTATCTCCCTGCACTCTCATACCCCGACGTCCTTTAACTCGGTACCTATAGATGGGGAGTAACATCGTGTTAGAAAGCACCTCGTGTGGTCGGTAGTGCGTGCGCGAGAGCGAGCGTGCGTACAAAATGTTGTACTCCAGTAATGTACGAGCGGCGCTCATCTGCTCTAATCAGTGCTCCAGCTTCCACTACTGCGATAAATGTATTCCTTCTTTATCTCCGCCCGTCGATACAATTACTATGTGGGAAATTTAGGATGGAATAGGATAAATACCTGGAAGTTCTTTGATAGCTGATCACTTGTCTCCAAATCACCCACAAGTAGGGTTGCCAGGTCTTAATACGGCGAAGCCGGACTGGGCAGGCAGTTTACCCGGACTTTTCGATATCAAGGCCGGACACTCTAAAAGCCAACGATTTTATCCCTTAATTCTAAAATAAAAAACATTTTTTTTTTTTTTTTTAATCAGTCTTCTTATCGACATTAATACATTAAACTTTTAATTTAATGCCTATACATTTGTTTCAACTTCTTATACATTTGTATTATTTCAAAAACAAAAATTGACTCGATTGACTCGTGCATTAGCCGTCAGATGGCCCAAGATGTAAAAACCTAACAAAAACCGGACGGACCGGACACTGGCGAATTTGGTCGGACAAACATGCAAAAAGCCTGACCCTGTCCGGCTTTATCCGGACGTCTGGCAACTCTACCCACAAGGCAGTTTACTGTTATGTGACCTGACCTACATATTTTAGTACTATTATGTGACCTGGTCAAGCATCCAGGAAGGTACGAGACTGCAGAACAGAGGTGCCTACGCCAAATGACAGGGAGAAAATACATCCCATATACAATCGTACCGCGACTGAGAATTGTTGAGCATTGTGTGCGACATCAAGCAATTGGGTTATATAACTGCCTGCCCACTCAATTTATAATCATAGATAATCCACTTAACTTTAAAAACACTTTGAAGCGCTTCTTGTTGGAAAAGAACTTATTACTCTATTGATGAATTTGTAAATGCACGGTGACGCATAATTTAATTTAATTTTTTTATTATTTTTAATTCAATTTTAATCATGTATAATTTTGACATTGTTATTGTTTATCTATAATTTTATGTAATTCCGACACAATGCAATTTGTTTTGGAAAATGAACTGAAACTCCGTGGCGGAACGGGTAGCTCTCGGACTGCCACGCCGGAGGTTGCGGGTTCGAATACCGCTAGGGGCAAATGTTCGTATGATGAATATGAATGTTTGTACCCAAGTCTTGGATGTTTATATATTTATTTAAGTATGTCTATCCATTATCTAGTAACCATACCACTGGCTCTGCCTAGTTTGCGATTAGATAATTGGTGTGAATGTCTGAGATATTTATTATTATTTATTATTATTATTTAGTTTAAAATGTTTAATGCACTTTCACTCGCTTTTTGAAAAGCGTGTTCGCATGCTGTGGTCTCTGGGGAGGGAGTGAGTGAATGAAAAGGATGGAATGGAAGGGATAAGGAAGAATGAATTAATGAGTGAGTGAGTATGTTATGTAGTGTTGCTAGACTATAAATATTGTTAGATATATAAGTATGATTTAGGCGTAGACAGACTACATAACGCACTAAACTTTAGGCGTGATCAGTCAGATTTAACCTATGATCCACTAAATAGAACGCAAAGTGGAACAGCAACTAAAATTATAACGGGCGGAAGACTTATCAAATTGTGACAGATGATTGAGGAAACGTTTCATTAATATCTTGCTTTGTTAATCAAAATAGACACATTTCTTTTCATTTCTGATGGAATCTCACCTGATGGTGAATTACGATGAGGCCAAAAGATTGCTATTCACTCTTCCTTTAAAAGGATCCAAGTTGTACTTGTCCGGAAATACCCAAGCTGGTAGGGAGTTCCATTTCATAGCAGTTCGCATTATGAAAGAGGAAGCAAAACGTTTCGTGTGACAGCGTGGTGTGTCTACTACATAAGGATGAAGGCCTTCGGCTGGTAGTCCGGCGAAGAGTACCAGATAACGGTAAAGACTACTACAACGGTAATTAGGTAAAGAAAACCAAATAATACGTTACATCAAAACAATATATCATGAGGCGAAATACGTCCACTGCTGAACATAAGCCTCCCCAATAGAATGCCACTTTTGGTGGGCTGTCCGTTGGGGGATTTGCTATAATTACCACGCTGGCAGGCGGATTTTAGCAATGTTCTCTCGTCTCGTAATATCTACAACATAGATTTTTACTTTTCTATTGTTTTAACCAAAGATGAAGTATAACCATGGCTATTAAGCTGAAAGTAAAAAGTTTAATCGACTCCTTCACACATTAAATAATGGTCATTGTACAAAAGAGATAGGTATATTGAATCTATATTATTTAAATAGTAAAATGTATCCACTTTTCCACGATTCCACGTTAGTGATATAATATAATATATGCCACTTTCCCAGTGTAGTTTTTATCGATATTTATAATTTTTATTGATCCCCAATGATCTTAATATACACAGGAGAACTGCTGCTGCAAACAATATAGATTTTACAATAATGTTATGTGAATAATTCGACTTCACATCAGCGGTGGAACAATGCAAGGAAGGAAATGGGCCACACATACACATGTTTAAACAATCTGTGTTAACAACACACACAAGCGAGCGGCAGGTCGCGTTATCGCGCGGTGTCGCCCGACTCGGTGCGCTCGCGCCGCGCCGGGCAGAGGCCAAGGCGCGTGCGCAGCGCACTGTGCGCTCCACACCTCTCTATGACTTATCATTATCATTATTACACTTAATATAAAAAAAGATTACACAATTAGCAGTGGAAAACAGCAGTGATAGCCAAGTTGGTTGTCCACCCGCCTCGTGTTCATGAGGTCTAAGGCTCAAACCCCGCACGTACCAAATAGTTTTTCGAAATCTAGGTAAGGTTTATTTACAATACCACAGGCTATTCGGTGAAGAAAAACAGTAAGAACATCTGCATATGCCAAAGAAGACATTCAAAGTCAAAATCATTTATTGCATATGAGTACACTTGGTACATTTATACACGTCATTTTTTTATCGACTACCGCTTCCTAGGTGTTAGCGCTGTGAAGAAGAAACGGCGCAACAAACTTTACGCAACACATCTTTTAAAAATCAAGTTTGCATACAATTAATAAAGATTTTGCGAAGCTGAATTAATATTAGTACCAGGCATCTTTGTCATTCAAATAATCGTTTATTTTATAATACGCTTTCTTACAAAGTTGTTTTTTAATGTGAATCTTAAACTTTCTGTCCGTCATATTTAAGATTTCCTCTGCTAATTTGTTGTAGAAGCGTATACATTGCCCCGTGAACGATTTACTGACCTTACTTAGTCTTAACCCTGGTAAAACAAATTCTATCTATATAGGAATTCCATTCTTAGCACATGCACATACGCATGTGCAGTCCACCAAATCTGCTTAGGGCACCGTTGGTGGCCAGGGGTTTGGTAAAAAAGATCCGGAGGGACGAAGTTTGCCACCTAATCATCTGCTAAATCGTCGAGGCATTAAAACCTATCGTAAACATTGAGATATAGCCCCGGCACGGGCTGTAAGGCCTATTGGGGCTTCTCTGGACATACGCTGTCTGTCGTTCCATATCGCATGCTCGGCACACATACTCGTTTGTGCTGTAATAAAGACAGTGTGTAAATTGTCAAAATAATATGTGAACAACAATAAATCAGACAGTCACGCAGCTCTTTTATTTTACGATATACGTTTTACCTTTAATTTATAGGAGTAAGATTTGATGAAACAAAGTCGGCACACAAGAGGGTAGTATAAGAAATAGAAGCAATACCTCTGAAAGACTGACAACAAATTCCGATAGGTAAATTATTATTTTATAAAGACAAGAAATTGCAAAATGCAAACAAGAATGAACATAAAAGTTAATTCAAGGAGATTATAATTTTTTTTACGCCATTTTAAACTTAATGACCAAAAGTTGCCGTGTTTTTCCGGTAGAGTAGAATAGAACCACTCCAACTCTTCCCGTGGATGTCGTACAAGGCGACTAAGGGAATACATTATAAAACATCAATCAGGCCTCCCCAACCCGTCTGGCCAGCGCGGGGAGTGTAGGCCAAATCCTCCGTCTGTCTCCGGCAGATGAGAGAGGGTTGTGCTCCTGCAGTGGAGACAAAAATAATCTGATGATGACCAAAAGTTACTGAGGTGTTAGTAAACGTGTACTCATCATCATCATGTCAGCCCCTAGGAGTCCACTGCTGGATATAGGCCTTCCCCAACGAACGCCACCACACCCGGTCCTTAAAACGTGTACTAATTAATATAAAACGATGGAATTCCTAACAATGAATGGCACCGGATTCAATATGTGTTAGAGTACGAGATAAATAATAAAACAATAAACTGGGCGAGCGAGTGTATGAATGAGTGCGGCGAGTACACACACATACAAGTACACGGACATACACACACGCAATCTGTAGGTACGACGGATGTAGGTAGAAGATAGTTAGCGTCGGGTGTTGCCTCATTATATCAGAAAGTACAGCTGTAGAAACCATTAAATGAATTAGGTATATGCATAATAATAAACATGGTTGTTTAAGTATATTCGTAGTTGTTATACTGTACAGGGTCGGATGTCAAAAATAAAATGTTTTCAAGTAGTAGTTGCAATCGAAACACAGTGATAGTAGGTAAGTTTTAACAAAAACTCGCTGTCGTAGATTTGCTAAAAAAAGAGCTCGGCCTTAAGTATATAATGGGCCCTTAAGTATAAAATGTACTTAGTTATAGGGCCCGATTCTGAAGGCACACATTTAAAATTTGACAGTGCTAAAATTGGTTTCGTCTTTATCTTCATAATACTGTGTGACAAAGACAGCAACAGTTTTAATGCTGTAAAATTTTAACATTGTGCCTTCAGAATCGAGTCCATTGTCTTGTCAGTATGTTCGGAGTCTACATCATCACAGGATGAGCTGTATGGCTCATCATGACCTTTGTCTGATCGCAAAGTGACACTTCACTTATTTTTATTCTACAGTATCCGACACATCTTTACTTTCTCTTGGCAAATCATCATAATTTTATAATGTAGGTATATTTAGAAATGTTGTATTTACTAACCTTGACTCCGTAACGTCCATAAAGGACACAATGGGCCCGATTCTGAAGGCACATCGTTAAAATTTGACAGCACTAAAACTGTTGCTATCCTTGTCACACAGTATTATGAAGATAAAGACGAAACCAATTTTAGCGCTGTCAAATTTTAAATGTGTGGGTTCGGAATCGAGCCCAATAACTCCCTTGTTTTAAAAATGCAACGCTAAGTTACTTTTATTTGCTCTAAAAATTGGAGTTAGGCTTAGGTTGCGTTTTAGGCATGAAAGTAAAAACTTTTTGGTGGGCACCTCCGGCCCGTATGGGGCGCAGGTTTTTTCCCTTCATGATTTTAAGTAATCCACGGCGACCCACAACGACGACATAATATAATTAAAAGCAAGAAACATGAAAGCTAGCCAGCTAAGTGTGCTCGTATGTATCAAGAATGGGAGCACATTGTGATAATTTAGGGCAAATGATTACATGCTACTTTCCTGGTGCAGCTATTTATTAATACAATAAGTTTGCATGAAATTATAACAGACACGTAAATGGATATGAATGCATTAACATGTCTGTTACGTTTCCCTGTCACATTTCAGGGCTAAGTACCTACCTTTAACTAAACGTAATACCAGAAATACCTACCTATTTATTTATGGATATTAAATTGTCAACTCTTGAAATAAAACTAGGGTATTTGCATACATACATAATGCTAACGCCTTGGTCACAGAGGGGTACGCAGAGATGATGGATTAGGCTATTTACGATATTGAATATCAGACCTAGCTTGAACAACACAGAGTCTGCTTTTTTATTAACTTCCGCTTTCTTCAGCGCGTGATAGCGCTGTGAAGAAGAAACGGCGCAACAAACTTCCAGCAACATCTTTTAGAACAGTTTGTAGGTACCTATACCTCATACCATGAAGCAAAATAATTTTTCGTATATATATAATCTAATAAATAAAATCGTAAACTTCGCGTGTCTGAACATTGAAGATATTTGCAAAAAAAATTGAGGGGTAAAATTAAAGATAAGTAATAGAACACATTTCAATCATTTATGGAATTTTTGTCTGTTTGTCTGTAAGTTTGTGCACGCATCACTTAAAAACTACTGAACGGATTTTGATGGACTTTTCACAAAACCATGGGGCTTAACCTAACTTAACATTTAGTCTTTATTTCATCGCAATCGGCTAACTCAATCAAAAGTTATAGACATTTTTAGTTTTCAAATACATTAGGTAAGGTTACCCAAGTGGCATTCGGGGTTCTATATAAGATGTATAGTGGTTCACATGTACTCCACAAGCTGTGTAAGTCAGCTGTATAAGAACGCTTATTAACGATCTAAGAGCTTATAGAACCAGTTTGGGCACAAATTAGACAGCCTTAAGTTCACTATGGCTGTACATTAGCGTTATATTAGCAGTTTAAGTAGTAACATCGGGCTTAAAGGCTGACTTACGGCGCTATATTGGACACATGTGAACCATACAATGTCCATGAGCGTAATAAAGAGTAACAAGTGGCTAAATACACAGCCTTCACAGTTATAAAATCCCACAAAAGTACTCCAGTGCTACCTAAAGTTCACGTGTGTCCTAAATTATTTCTTTTATTTAATAATTTTCCTCATTTAGTTTGGTTTTGTGTGTACGCCCGGCCATCAGAAACATTAACTCCGGCGGATATCAATTGGATAAAAATTTATGATAACACGCGGTAAGTATACCTGTTTTAAATACTTAATAATGTTAAATGCCATGGGAATGCAATTTTATCGTGAAATGTATACATATTTACAGCTAAAATATTCACGCGCCTCTGTAAAAACGCGATATTCATTTTAAAATATTTAAAACTGGCTGAGAGGAAATCTACAATTTTCAGTTTTTGATATTATATTGGCATTATAATTATACTACGGTAATTAATTAAAACATGAAACCAAAACTCAATCGCTCTATCTGCGTATTTTGTGATAAATCTGCATGATAATTTTGGAGATTTATATGGTAAATATTTTAGGTTACGTGAACAAAATGGTGGAAATGAAATACGGCTAGAGCGTATATAGGTTCACATGTGTTCTGTTAGAATGCTGTTGGCTATATAAAGTCCCACATTTGTACCACTACAGAACCAATGTCTATAAATGTATTCTAATGTGAACTTATGTACAGCTTTAAGATGTAATTCAGGTCAATTGTGATCATCGTTTTATTCTTTCATATACTGAAATTTTAGAGATCCGCAATAATAATTATTGTCCGTTAAATCGCCTAGCCCAGGTACTAAGTCAAGTATGAATACCTAAAGTACAAATTTTGTAACAAACTAACAAAAAACACTTTTTGTTTTCGTGTGAGCCACACAGTTTGGTGTCAGAGTATTTACACTTACAAAGACACTACGTTGTTCAAGGAGGTATTTAAAAGAATATAAACAAACTAGATAAAGAGGGACGAATTTGCGAATATTCTTTTGCAATTTTTCTTCTTATTCCACCGGTTCTCGCTCTTATTTTCCAAGATTTTTTATTCATTTTCACAAATTTTTGCACGCGACGTAATAAACACAATACACGTCAGCTTGTGGGATAAGTGTAATAGAATATCACATTCACATTCATGTTCAGCTTACAGCAAATAAGAGTAGTACTTGTGGACAAATAAACTGCTATTGAAGTTAATGGACAACACATGTAGTGCTTTTAACAGCCTACAGTGCACATGTGAACCATTTAAACACTTCTATACAGATAGTAAAAAAGGTTATTTTAATGACCACAAACAACTCCTACTACAGCTACTAGCTGTATAACAGTCTAAAACAAGTAAACATAACAGCCTTTGGCTGTATAAATGACCACGTGTGTTCTATTAATATGCTAGCTGTATAACATCGTACAAGTAGACCGTTAAACAGCGATTGCCGTATCTCTACCCTCCTATAATGCTCTTAGTCAGACGGCTGACTAAAGGACAGTTGTTAGAGTATTATAACACCAACAACCGTATAAAAGTATAACTCTACACTCCTATAAGTCCCTTAGACAGGTATAGGTGGTGTTAATCGCAATAATGCAGCTTATACATCACGAGTGAACTGTAATAATGCTTTAAGTTCACATGGGAACTAAATGTGTACTCTTAAATGGAGTAAAATGCTACTTGGGTAGTTAGTTAGTATGCAATATATTGCACATAATAGTATTTCCGTACTATTCAGATTGCGATGAGTTTGGATTACATTTGGAACTGCGAGTAGGAATTGGAGCGGCAGTGGGAGTGGGCGTGGGCGTGGGAAAAGTGGAGTGGGTGTGGGAGCGGAGCGGGATCGGGATCGGATTCGAGCGGATTCTGTAGTTCACGCGAGCGGAGCCGCGGGCACAGCTAGTGTAGTAATATTTATTATTCTCTGCCTGAACTATGCAAAAGAATTGTCATTTGAGTGCATGATGGGATATATCTAGTGATAGTGTAGATCTTACTCGAGGCCTGTGTGTCTCTTGACTTTAATATCACTCGCGCACGTTGATCATGAACATCCCAGAGTGATCGAGTATAACTCGAGTCAAGAGTATGCATCGTCGTTTTGAGCCCGCGGCCGGCCGTCTCGTTAATAAGATTGCGTAACGTGTTGCAAGCGAATAGTCAGAGTGCGTATGCCCGTAACACTAATCACACTGATTGCATATACTCGTACAGTCCACCATTTCTATATCAGCAAAATATCATCATCAGCCGAAATACGTCCACCGCTGGACATAGCCTCCCCGATAGAATGACACTTTTGGTGGGCTGTCAATTTTTTTTTTAAACATAATAATAACTTTATTCATTTCAAAATGATACATTGTTTATGAAGCCCTGACCCCCAAACTAGGTAAACTGTATTTCAGGAGTTTAGGGGATTTGCCATAATAGCCACGCTTGGCAGGCGGATTAGTCATGGCAGTAATGATCTTAATATACACAGGAGAACGCTGCTGTCTGTCCCTGGTTTAATCGCCTTGACAACACCCACGGGAAAATTTCTAGACGCATTTACTAGGTAATGCTTTCAGTCATTCTAAAGTTGACTGGAACATATCACTAAGTGGGATAAGTCCGCCTTTGTATACAATTTTATTCATTTTTCAACCAATGAATTTAATGTTTGTATAGAGCTAGTAGTACGATAATACACTTATAAAGTTTATAAAGAAATGAATGTTGCACCTCACTAAAACCACAACAGTTTATATAAGTCTACTTCACCACAGGATGAGCTGTATGGCCATCATGACCTTTGTCCTATCTAAAAGTGACACTTCATTTTTTTTCTATTTTATTTAATACTGTTCCCGCGGCTCCGCTCGCGTGGAGTAGAGATTTATTCCCGGCTCCCGCTCTAACTGTCACCGCCAGGGTAAGAGGAGGCGCGCCACCTCTTACCCTGGCTCCAAAGGTAGTCCTAACTCATTACAATTGGCTTACTATACAACAAAGACGTGGTAATACTCTGCAGAACGACACGGAATCACTGAAATCTATCGAATCCGAAGTGGCTCGTGGAAGGTTAGATTTTTCAGCTGTTCCTTTGGGTTAATTCCTTGTTCCAAACCATTCCAGTATTAAGGCGAACGTAATAAAAAAATATTCAAATCAGTCGAGCTTGATTCTTATTGGTATATAGTTTCGTATATAGAGATTGTCTGTACATACCTTTCTCTTCTATTATGGGAAATCATTATTATTTTACAATTTATATATTACTAGCTGTTGCCCGCGACGTCGTCCGCGTGGACCACTAAACATCACAAATTATTATGTATTTACCGTAGAAATGCGATGTTTTTTCGGGACAAAAACTATCCTATGTACTATTCCAGGACCTAACCTATATTTGTGCCAAGTTTCATTACGAACCGTCCAGTGGTCGAAGCGTGATTGAGTAACAAACATCCAAATATGAAAACTTTCGCATTTACAATATTAGTAGGGAGTAGGATTACAATGCAATCTCTTTAGAAAAGTTGTGTTGTCTTCAAACTCGACTCGTCCACCAGAGATATAAAGAATTATTACACATTTAAGATCATAAATGCTTGTTCAATTGTAGAGCCAACTGACATGCGTGGGCTTCAATTTAATAGATAATAATTACAGCGATAACATTAACGTCCGAAAACGATAAAAATAATAACAAACGTCACTCGATAATCACAAATATCGTACTATATTATTCTATAAGGTTATTGCCTCCTTATTTCACTTATATTGCGTCGTAGTTTGTGAACCTTGCGAGAATGAGGCCGCGGGGCGAGGTTGTGGCACCTATCCTATCAGTCGGCATACGGACACGGGATAATGTGCGGTATGTCGGTGCAGTAAGGGCTGCCCGTACGGTAGACGCGCTGTTACCTCCGAGCCAGCAAGTGCTGACGTCAATCGGTTGCCTATTTGTGTGCGTGTTATCGGAACGATGATAACGGTGCCGGGCCGGGTGCCGCCGGAGCGGAGGTGAAGGATCGAAGACGCAACGCTCACGTGTTAATTAATACTGCCGTATTCTAGGAAGATGCCGATAGTACTTGATTGATTACTCTTTGTTTCGCTTTATATTAATGCTTTTAATCACCTGAGTATAGATCGTATGATTCAGAGAACCGATTACCGCTGGGGTAAACGAGTTCTCGAGTGGACACCGCGACTGGGCAAGCGTAGTGTGGGACGCCCCCTTGCTGGATGGAGCGACGATCTGCGTAAGGAGGCTGGCAGAGACTGGATGAGAAGAGCCGAGGATCGGGTTCAGCGAGAGGCCTATGACGATGTCACGCCTCGATACTTTTCGCAAGGTAATACGAACATATCCGAACGTCAGTATGTTAGTATACGTATGTAATGCATAATAACTACGTTAATAAATAGCGATGTTAACAAAAAAGAAGTCTCGATTACCACAAGTTTTATGAATGCGCAGTATCTTGAAAAAAGGACTTTTGCAAAAAAAGGGCTTAAAAATGCTTTTAGCAAGCATTTCATTATTCCTTAAACTGATAAACCATGATCTTAATTTTATTTATTGAGTATTATAACGTATATTGTTCAGATCGCGACGGCACGCCCTTCTCTTTTCCTAAATCGCTTACAGTTCATTGTATGCGTTACATTGTTGCTGTGTTAGTTCTATCGTTACGCACTAATCATCGATGAGATATAATACTCAATAAATAAAATTAAGGTCATGGTTTATCAGTTTAAGAAATAATGAAATGCTTGCTAAAAGCATTTTTAAGCCTTTTTGCAATAGTCCATGTTTTAACATTTAAACACTTAATTGTTGTTATAGATTTATTTAGAACCAATATTAAATTACAGACACAGTACATGCTCTGTCATAGACAAGACCATAGACCACTAAACTCACTCTTGGTAATACCACACTACATAAAGCCTAAAGTATACACATAATACAACAGTCCAGGCTCCTTTTTTCAAGATACTTCGCATTCACAAAACTTGTAGTAATCCAGACTTCTCTTTTGTTAACATCGTCATTTATTAACGTAGTTATTCTCCATTACAGCTGTTTACTAGACTAGGTATTTAACTTAAACAACAGCTTTGCAAGATTTCTATATTTTTTTTGGTACCTACTTCAAGAATTATAATTCTTAATTTGCTCTTAATTATAGAGACACATATACCTTTCTCTGGCACAGTGTGTAGGTGAGCAGGTCGTGTAGAGACCTCTTCGCCTCAGTTGGCCCGGATCCAACACGATATCGCAATTCACAAGTGTTTTCCTTTAAACAAACGGTCATCAATTCTTGTTGAAACGTGTGGTGGGTCTGCGATTGTAAACTTTCTCTGCCACGTCTGATATTTTAAGCGTTGTATGATTTGAATTTTAAAATAAAATATATATGAAAATTTACCTGATATAAAAATACGACGGGTAAAACCCGCGCCACAAACCACAATGACAATTACCGTGGAAGTTATATTTACTGAAAACAATGCAAGGTAGGTGCACAACTTACTTGGCACATAATACTGTGGCTATAGGTAGACACATACAAATGAAAATAGATCTAGCTGCAACAGCCTCTAGCTCTCTTTTCATTTGCAGCTAACGTACCGTGCGCCAACATCGGAGGGCATTAATTTTCGCCAAGAAACGGAAATGAAAAGCGAAAAAAGGAAAATGGCGAGTGAAGAAATATACAAAAGGTTCTGCGAACGCGGCACGGCATCGTGGAGTGAAACTGCATTAACGATTCATGGTAGATAAAGCGCAGAGGCCGGGCGCCAGTCGCCGCGAGCGGCTGCCAGCCAGCCTCCGACACGTGGGCCTTGGGAATAGATCGCTTAGTTAACACTAAAACAAACGAATCACTGCCATATCCCTACAGTTATGTTTATCAGAAAGACGCAGTACCTATGCAACAATGCGACGAGGTTAGTAGACAGATTCATTCATTTATTCTTAACCCAACACAATGATACATTTAGGACAACAGATACAAAGTTATAACAAACAGAACAATGTGAAAAGTGTGGGCTGTGCTGTGCTGAAGACGGTCCTGGCTCAAGCATCATGTCGCGGAGCACGACGCTGATAATTCTGGCAGGACTTTTCTAGATAACGTGACACGTTTTGAAGGTGATAGCACAAAAAATCCTTTTTTACAAGTACACCAACAACTAATTTACAGTAATAAGAGTTCCGTAATCATCCTGGCAAGAGGAATGGTAATTATTTGGAGGCATCGCGGCGGGAGCGCGCGGCGTGAACTCCGGAAACCTGCCGCAATAGAGGCTCGCGTCGCATTGTTTGTCGCGCGGCCGGAAGCGATGTCGCGCCAACTCGCGCCATCCCGCGTCGCGCCGCCGACGCGCCGTGCAGCGTCTTGCTGTAATTGCACACCTCCGTGCTCCCGACAAAAACCGGCAATAACAACTTCTGCTCGAGAGCCTCCCGACGCCATCAACGTCCTCGCGAATTGCTGTTGCACAATGTGCCAAATGCTTTTTAACATGCCGTTACAACTCTTTTGTATTGCTGAGTTATGATAGCAATTTTACGCTGTCGTACCTAAATTAATTTACCCACTATATTAAATGATAAGAAGCTACTTAAGCTTATTATCGGTTTCTCCTTGCTTTAATAATATCTAGGCATAAGAGGCAGGGTTTCCAATAGGGCCCGAAGTTTCTACTAATTTAAGTTTTAGAGACTTGACTCAAGATACTAAGATAAGACTTTTAGAAGAATTTACCCACTATCCTATATACTAATATTATAAACTAGCTTTGCCCGCGGCTCCGCTCGCGTGAACTACAGAATCCGCTCCCATTCCCACTCCCGCTCCCGCTTCAGATGGCACTGCCACCGCCTCCGCCTCCGCCTCCGCCTCCGCCTCCGCCTCCGCCTCCGCCTCCGCCTCCGCCTCCGCCTCCGCCTCCGCCTCCGCCTCCGCCTCAAATTATTGCCCTAGATAACCGTGGTACCATGTCTCAAGACGGAGGCGGCGATGTTCTTCGCCACACATCACGCAAAGGTTTATCAAAAGCGACGTTTATCGGGAGCGCAAAGTGGCGATACATCGTCTCTGCCTACCCTTCTGGGACCAAGGCGTGAGCATTATGTATGTAAGTTTTTCGAATGTGGGCCTTATCGGGCACCGGGGGTTATTTGAATCCAGTACCTAATGTATAATTACATATTATATAGAACATTCAACCACATAACTTTGAAGTCTTAACGTACATCTCCAGGCAATGTTCTGGCAGGAAACTATTTCCATAAAATAAATTGTAAGAGAGACCTTCGTATCTAAAATTGCCGAAGGAAAGTCGGGAACATTTGGCCTCGTCATAGTGCAGGGCAGCCGTTCTCAACTGTAAAGGGTGTTTGTAATTAATTAATAATTATTAACAATAGTAGGGACATTGGGACCCCCAGTTTTTATGAGTCGCAGCCACTTTAAACAAAGGGTACGCATTAAAGAAACTTTCGCGGCGACGGCGGGCGCATTGTGAGCGCGATGTGTGAATAATGCGGCGTGGAGTAACGATGACAATTTTTTTTTCTCTACTCCGAATTTGGGATTACGTGCGCAACGATAACGGAGCGAAGTTCGGGACGTAATTATGGATTCATTTGTAGATTGTGACTTAACAAAATGATGGTTGCTATTTAAATGAGAAGGAAAAGGTCATTGTACAGTCGATATATTTAATTTCTGAGCTATAAACAAGTGTTTCTTCCCGTTTTTGCACGATGTGAATGTATGCCCCTTCATCAGCCGATATACGTCCACTGGTCGTATATCGCCACAACATCAAATCTAAAAGCCTGACTTTTTCTTAAAATCAATTGATCCGAACACGCAGGAATTTGGTACTATAGAGGATAGGATAGGGTTCTTAGATTTTTTTTATCTTCATGAGGTGAAAGACGTCCACTGCTGAACATAAGCCTCCCCACTAGAATGCCACTTTTGGTGGGCTGTCCATTGGAGGATTTGCCATAATCACCACGCTTGGCAGACGGATTGGTGATCGCAGCTATGATCGTAATGTAGACAGGTGTACACTGCTGCCCATCTCTGGTGCCGTGTGGTTTCCGCTTAGAATAGGACCACCCGCAATATTTCCTAGGATGTCGTCAAGACGACAAAAGGATTGCACCAGGCACAGATTGCGAAACTTGTTAATTAATTATTATACAGATACTTCATCATCATCATCAGGTTATTTTTGTCTCCACTACAGGAGCACAACCCTCTCTCATCTGCCGGAGACAGACGGAGGATTTGGCCTACACTCCCCGCGCTGGCCAAACGGGTTGGGGAGGCCTGGTTGATGTTTTATATTGTATTCCCTTAGTCGCCTTGTACGACATCCACGGGAGGAGTTGGAGTGGTCCTATTCTACTCTACCGGAAACCACACGGCATACAGATACTTAACATATTGGTATTGGATATGATTCTTATGAGAATGCAATAGGGTTAGAATGATTTTACGAATCAGATATTAAATTGGTCATCATTGGTCACATTAAGCCTCATATCTCGTCAAAACAGCATGATGTGGCAAGAATAACTTTAAATGACAAATTTATGTCAAAGAAACATAGAGAAGATACCTCCTTCAGTGCAATGTAGGAAGTTATGTAAACAAACCGTTGGATGGCAGCAGAAGGTGTTTGGGAGCGAGGTGCAAATTGTCGAGCGACGTTTGAATCGCTGCCAATCTCGCGCCGCCACTCGGGCGTGATGTATCGCCGCTCACTTGGCACCTTAGCAGATTTGGATGGCAGTCGCATATTTGTAAGATTTATTGTAATAAGTATACTTAGGTTATCTCAAGTATGGCGCTACTAAAAAGATATTTGAAATTATATCAGACTAGCTTTGCCCGCAGCTGCGCGCGTGTGGATTATAGGATCCGCTCCTTCCCACTCCCGCTCCCTATCCCACTTCCATTCCCACTCAAAACTTCCAATCCCAATCCCAAATATAGCCTATGTTACTCAGGGATAATGTAGCGTTCTAATGCTGAAAGAAATTTTGAAATTGGTCCAGTAGTTTATGAGTTTATTCGTTACAAACATACAAATCTTCCCTCTTTGTAATATTAGTGTAGAAAATATAGTGCACGTTTAATTTCTGGCTTGTCATTTTTCTTTCGAATTTGTTGTTTATTTTTTTGTTTTATTTGTCATTATATTTTCATTGTCTTTAATTTGTACTATTAGTAATTACCTCTTATATCTATGGAGTTTTTGGACAAAACCTGCTAATTGATTACTTTTACGTTTGATTTGGTATAAACAAGATTACTCTGAAGGTTAATATAAAAAAACGTGTCTCAGTACTAATATATCCTAGTTATAATTATCACATTCGACTTGATATAGACATGATAATAAAATACCACAGATCTTTCATATTGTAATAACGTTTCTCAGACAAAGACCCACAATAAATAAATATAAAAGGTAATAAAAATAATTCAACAAAATATTAATTTAATTTTATTTAAGTTTTCATTATTTTTACTTCCAATCATTTTTTATTTATGTAAGATGAAATTGACATCAATTCTAATATTTTAAAATAAATGAATAATAAATACTGTAAATAAATAATTAGAAATATGTAAAATTAGTAAATTACAAATTAGTAAAATTAACTAGGTTATAAAAACAATACATTTAATATAACACATATTCCACTATTTCGCGTTCAAACGGATAATGTTTAAATTCTAATCTTTGATTATTTTATTCTACTTATGTATTATTGCTTTTTATAATACAATATCTGGTGTATGTGTAGTTTTACATATGATGTAAAACTACATGTTATCTTATCTTATCTGTCACCATCTTATCTAGATAACAATTCGTAGTTTTATCTAAGACCATAATTAATCATAACTTACTAAAACTGCTGCAATTATATGTACAGGAATATTGTACATATAATTATTATTCGCTCTACTCTACAGCAGGCCACCTTAAACTACATGTAACTAGCCCTAGAACAGGCCAAGGTCTTTTTGGGCTGTGACTGCCACACCATGTCTCGTTTATATACGTTTGCCCAAGTAGGAGTGTGTACCTGTAACTATGGTGTGATATATTGTCTGTGATTGTTGTTTACTAAATAAAATAACATAAAAATAAAATTGGTGTGAATGTCTGACATATTTATTATTATTATTATATTTATTTATTATTATTTATTTATTTATGTCGTTCACTGATGCCTTGTTAATGTTTTTTTATTACTACTCATAACCATCGAAGTATCATTCTAATTACTGTCCCCACGTCTAAAACAATGCTGTACTATCGTCTCGTCAGGCATCTCGTATCAGTATAGCCTATGATTGTAGAAAATCCCTCGTCAACGTCAAACAAAACACGCAGATATCAATTGCAAAGCGCATTACGTACCTTTGTCACATTTTTTGCCAAACAATGTATTTACAGCTTTGT
The DNA here is from genome assembly GCA_947086405.1 of Esperia sulphurella. Lineage (NCBI taxonomy): Eukaryota > Metazoa > Arthropoda > Insecta > Lepidoptera > Oecophoridae > Esperia > Esperia sulphurella. The sequence goes on from OX352266.1 coordinate 16,882,373, forward strand.
CATCCTCATTATCAGGCATGCACAAGTCGAGTAATGGCTGTTACTTTGACACCTCTGAACAATACAGCAGACCATCTGGCACCAACCTGCATCCCGTCACTTTTAAAGTCGTAATTTAAATTCCCAGTTTTAATGCTCGGGACAAAGGTGGAGTCTTTGATTGTTTAGGATAAAGCAAGCCATAGTACAATTAGCGATTGTTGCGGAAGGAGCGACGGTCGGACGGTCGGACGGTCGGCATGGTCGCCACATGTGCCCCACGCAACATCGCCCTACAAGACAATATGCCTATTGACTTGAAATATAGCATCGACCGTGGAAAGGTAATAGAAATAACTCATTTTGTATGAGGAGTCATTTGCCGTGTGGTTCCCGGCTTAGAATAGGGCCAACCCTATCTGGGTGTCGTCAAGGCGACTAAGGGATTGCACCAGGGACGGGCAGCAGCGTTCTCCTGTGTGTGTATGTTAAGATCATTACTGCGATCACCAATCCGCCTGCCAAGCTTGGTGATTATGGCAAATCCCCCAATGGACATCTAACCAAAAGTGGTATTCTATTGGGGAGGCCTATGTCCAGCAGTGGACGTATTTAGGCTGATGATGATGATGATGTATGAGGAGTTACATATGATGGAAAAAAGCTTTTAGAATATTCCAATAGGTAATATTGAAGTATGCTTACAAGATCGATAGAGTTAGAAATGTCTTAGTCTTTCTATACTTGCCTCTTTTATCGACGAAATTGTTTGCATTCTGTTGTATTAAGTTCTCTCAAGCTGTACAGACAGCAACGCAAGAACTTTTGAAAAAATCTTGGAATGAGGTCTACATTACTACGTAGTGCTCACACTTTGGCAGAGATAACGATCACCACTCTTTTTTCTCTAGCTTCGATTTTAGCGATGTATAATCATAATGGCGATGCCTGAAAAGCAGCGTTTCGCTGAGGCATCGACCAATTCATCTGACTATGTACTACTTATAAATACTTAATTATTGAACTGAATGATGTCGTTGAATAAATTCTCTTTTATTTTATTATTTATTTTTATTAACTAAAATAGATAAATTACAATACCTCAAAAAGAGAGATAATTTTTTTCTGACATATAAAATATTATCTAAAAATACAGTAGTTATAAGAAAATCTATTATTTACAACATGTGCCGTCCAACCCCTCGTGGTGAGGCATAGTCCTCAGGACGCTGGCGCAATTACCTCGCTGGATTGCCAGGCTTACACGTGCGAGGTCTACGCCAGCCCTGAGGTATCCGGAGGCGTGAACCAGTCTGGTCTACAGAGCCTTCACGAACGCCTTCGTGTCGGCTGACCACGCGCCCAGGGTCTCTACAGAGAGCGCCGCGAACTCGTAGTCAGCCGTCAGGTTAGAGTATTTATAAATAGATAAATTAGTAGTTAAGTATAGATACGCACGTCAGAGCTTACCTACAGCGAGGTGTGGTGATGTAGGATTGTATGCATAATTGTATGCAAACTTGATTTTTAAAGATGTGTTGCGTGAAGTTTGTTGCGCCGTTTCTTCTTCACAGCGCTAACACCTAGGAAGCGGTAGTCGATAAAACAATGACGTGTATAAATGTACCAAGTGTACTCATATGCAATAAATGATTTTGACTTGACTTGAGGAGGGAACGGCAGACCATAGAATTTGCTCCCAAGGGTCCTTTAACTCTGGTCCCCCGCTGTGCTCGATATCGCTCTGTAATAGGTATTCATGGAATCGATTATCTTTTTTTAATTTTTTTGTCGGTTCTGCCCACAGATTAGAGCTGACATACGACGTGTCGCGCCGACACCCGATGCTACTAGATAACCTCAGAAAGGGCCTGTAAACTGATTACAATGTATCCATAGAAGCTGATATTTTTGAAGGTTATTTCCTCTCTGATAAGCTCGAATCACATTAGGTTTTCCCTTCCTCCAATGACTTCATAGCCAGCTGAAATATATCCACTGCGTAGCATAACATAATCCTCCCCATAGAATACCACTTTTGGTGCTCTATCCATTGGAGAATCTTTTCCAATGTCTTGATTTAGAGTGGGGAGTGCTATCGTGAACTGTACGATATACCTATTCCAAAGGAACTCATCACCTTTGTAAAAAAGCCTGTTATAAAACAAGATGATTATTTCAATGACAAGGATTTATTTGTTGCCCGCGACTTCGGCCGTGTGGACGACTTAACATCACAAATTATTATGTATTTCCCGTAGGAATGAGATGTTTTTTCGGGACAAAAACTATCCCATGTCCTATTCCAGGACCTAATCTATATGTGTACCAAGTTTCATCACGATCCGTCCAGTGTTTCAAGCATGATTGAGTAACAAACATCCAAACTTTCACATTTATAATATTAGTAGGATTAATGGTTACTTCAGCTTCGCACAATCTTTTAAACAAACTTGATTTTATAATTTTTCTATAAGTTTGTTTGCTTCTAAGCGCTAACAGCTAGGAAGCGGTTGTGTACTCATACCTTAACAAAGATTTTGACTTTGACAGTAACATATGCAAGTTTTAGCACATATTTAATCGGTACGCTTGGCAAACACCAGATAACATCCATACATAAACTACTTATCTTTAGAAACTTCTCAAGAAACATTACGTTAGTCTCGTCATACTAGATGCTATAGGATGCCATACGATCTCATCCATAAACAAATCGTAAACTCTATTAATGTAGATTATGGATTCTGCTGTTATTCCAGCCATTTGGCGTTAGATACTGCCCGCTGTTCACCCAGGGCAGTATAAAATGAGCTATAACCGTTGCAGTGTGACGCCGCGCTCCGCGACAAACTCGCATTATTTCTGCGTTGCACCGGCGCAGATCTTCAACCGATAATAAACCGATATTTCCGATCGCCCGCATGTTATTATTAATTTTGCTATTGTTGAACGTACCGGATTTTTTGATGCTGTGGGAGTTTTGCTAATTATAGAGTTCGTGGTATGGGAAACTATTTTATATTGCCCTATTTCGTATAAAATTATAACTAAGTTGGATACTAAACGCATTTTATTTACTTTTACGCCTTTCAGTTGCTCTAAGGTAGACTGGAAGAGATCCCTAAGTGGGATAAATCCACTTTACTTACCGTGAAACATGCCAACATTGCCTCCAAGGGTATCTTTGCCCGAAGAACAATTTATAAGCATATCTTTGATTTGCAACTATATCTTAATAATGTGGCAACATTTATTTACTTTGGTGGAAAATATGTTATATGTCTGGCAACACTGACTATCGTATTTGTTGCTAATTTCACTTGGCAACTTGTTGGAACTCGTCGAGTGAGGTCTATGTTTTTGTGGGCAAATTTCAGTGCAAAGGAGAATGACCAAAATTGTATGGGAGTTTGCCCTTAAACTTTGAACCTTGCGTCTGGATCAAATTGTCGTCAAAATACAGGCAAAATACTAAGGATTATTGTAAAAAGAAAATCGTTAAACTTTATAGTGGGAAAATTGAATAATCTTACTTGGAATGAAATCTTTGTTGGCGCACAGTTTTCACAACACCGTGGGTATATGGCCACGATTAACCGTTCCCAATCTTGATGTCATAGTTTGGTTATTAGTCGGCGACGGTATATTGCGTTCGACACTACATTAGACTCGTTAAAATAGATTTTTTCACCCAAATACATAATGTAAACAAAAGGAGACAAACCAGCTGTTGACACCATATGGGATATGACGTCACAGTACGAAACCATAGTGCTAATCAATAGTGAGGTTCTACTAATACGATTTAACCAATTGAATAATCGATATTTCTGTTACGTAACAATATTTTCATAAATATCTTTTAAGAACGTGTGTATTACTTGAAATCAGCTAAATATTGTTAAATACCTAAAGAGCACAAATACAAAAATAAGTATATCTGCTCTTATTTAAGTACACCTCAACGAAGCTTATATTTTAGTTATTTACCACCTTAACAGGCAGACGCGGTCGCAGCCGAAGACTTTGTGGGGTTATATTAGCAGTAATTTTTGCAAGTGAATGCAGAAAGGGCTTTACTTAAACATGTACGTACAAATTACCATAAAATAGAAAAATACTTACAGAACCAGGCGCAATCCACGAACTCAAAACATTAAGCATAGAATTGGATAACTCATCCATAGAACGAACTCTTTGTTGGCGCGGCACCACCAACGAACAGTTTATACAGCGCCGTGGTATATGGCCACGATTAATTGCTCCAGATGTTGATGTCATTGTGTGCAAAGAGAATATAACAAGATTCAATTCAATTTTTCCCTAGTTAGTTTAGTGGTTATATACACAAGTTATAAATTACACGACTGACATGCGTGACAGTACGTACAAAACCATAGTGCAAATCGATAGTGCGGTTCTACTACACCGACTTATTAAATTGATACATCGACGTTTCGGTTCCGTACTAATATTTTCATAAACCTCTTAATAACGTGTGTATCACTTTAAATCTGTATAAATACTGTATTTCCAGTCAGTAAATGAAAAACGAGATGAGTGGATTATCGCGCCAGTAACTGAAAGGCAGTATCAACTATGGTTGACAAATATCGATTATAAATATATATCGATTTTAATTCTGCTTTCACTACTCTAGTTGAAAAGATGCCGGTCGGCTGGCGGAAATCAATCAATGTTTTTATTTTATGTTATTTTTAAACTCCCTATTCCAATAGCTTTAAAAAAAAATGGAGGGGATTCATAATTCAGACCAATATTTTTGGTACATGAATGATAAAGACGCATCTTAGGCCCACTTTTGGTCATTCTCCTTTGTAAGTGAATTGTGCGTAATGGCGAAAACACAGATTAGTTTACTTTAAAACATGTTATAGAAAACGATTTGTAGAGTATTTTAATGTTAGTATCATTGCTCAGGATCTTGTAAAACTAAGGTTATGATGATGGGCAAAGTTATCTAATAATGTTTCGACCTACGATTGACAATATTGCCCGTCATCAAAAAAGGCTTAGGGTTGGCACATACGATAATAAAAAATAAACATATTTTCAGACTACTGTCCATTTTTGTTAGTAAAGCACACAACTTATAATCTATTGTTAGTATGTTTTACAAAAATCAATTGAGGACACAAAAAGACAAATAACATAAAAAAGAATAAAAAAAAACAACTGGACGCGGTTGTCAGAGAATAATAGTACTTCTACTTTTAACTAATTTTTCTATAAATCTCTATATAGTTAAGGTTAGTGTAAGTGTTTAATATTTGAAAAAATAGATATACTGAAATAACATTCAGGGTAACATTGCTCAGTCATATTAGTAGGAAACTTTTCATGGTATCGCTTACATTTCTAAAGTAAAGGCCATATTTACCAAAATTCTTGTACTGGATTTTATATCATCTGCATAAAAGCCATATTTTCGTCAAAAATCAACGTGGGCAATGTTGGCTAAAAGTGAAGATAACTTAGCCCGCCAACAAAATCAATCAACTATTCAATTAAATGTTGAATAATAATACATTTAGCTACACTAACACATGCACATAATCTTACACTTGCAGCTGATGAAAGAAAATGCTTACGTCCCCATAGAAAAACTTTACTACAATTGTAATTATTCGAAAAAAGTGGGCAAAGTTGGCATATTTCACGGTACATACATGTAAGTAAAGATATCTAAAGATAACTTTCTTATTTGTGTTCCATTGTAAAAAACAAAACCGTTTGATGAAAATGACGAACATCTCCCGCTTTAATTGCTTTGTTTAGTTTCAACTTTTTTGATGCAAGTACCTAGTGGTTTTACCACGAAACTACGGCCATCTGATCGCCGCACCTACATTTAGCGCTGAGTAATTTGACAACAATATTAAAATTAGTTTTTATCGCCAGCAGTAAAAGAAAAAATACTCAAAGTTTAACTACTCACCGTATAACGATAAAGTTACCTGTGAATTCGTAATATTACTTACCTTACACTACCCTTACCTCTCTGTTTACTTCCAGCCAGATGTTACCGAGCTTTGTTACGAACAATTGCAGTCGTGAGAAATAACTTGTTAACTACACAGAACTATACAAAATTTAAATTGTGTGTGTCATTTGTTAAAGTTTCTGAAATATTGGCTACTTTCTTACCACAGTTGCTGAAAAAAGAACTGTGACATGATTATAATAGAACATAATTTAATAAGCTACTTTACTTAATTACAGTTATTATACATCATCAGGTTATTTTTGTCTCCACTGCAGGAGCACAACCCTCTCTCATCTGCCGGAGACAGACGGAGGATTTGGCCTACACTCCCCGCGCTGGCCAGACGGGTTGGGGAGGCCTGATTGATGTTTTATAATGTACATGTTATTATACATCTGACGTTTAATTTAATTTGTGATAATTTAATACCAAGTGTATTTTTATTTTAATATTATATACTGACATAGACATTATGTTAAATACTATGACATTATTTGAATTGTTGACATTGTAATTTATATTTTGTACATTATTTTATTTTATGACGATCCCTTTTACCATATTAGAATGACATGTAAAATTGATTTTTTTAAGATGTAAAAGTGAAATAAATAAATCAAATCTAATCTAATCTAATCTATAGATATCACACACATACTTACGCTAAGACACACATACTATTTGCCAAATATTAATACTTTAAAAAACTTTATGTTATTATAATTGTTATAACATAAAGTTTTTAAAACTCTATTAATTATAATTATTAATAAATATAGAGTAACAGTAATTATAATTAGCGTTACTCTGTGGGGTAGAGAGCACCCATAAGTCACCTACTGCATAAGCATTTCGACAAAATTTTGTCGAACTAATGTATGTATGTGTGTAAACGCTTTATTGTACCAAAATTAAAAACAACAAAAATAAATAAAAGAAAAAAGTTGTGTACAAAGGCGGACTTATCACACTTAGGGATCTCTTCCAGTCAACCTTAGAGTAACTGATAGGACTGGTATAATGCGTTTAGTACCAACATGATAAAAGAAACGTACCCAACAAATATACACTGACATTAAAGTATGCATATAATATTACATAAACATAAATGATATAATGGGCTCAATTCCAACGGCACAATGTTAAAATTTGACAGCACTAAAACTGTTGCTATCCTTGTCACACAGTATTATGAAGATAAAGAGGAAACCAATTTTAGAGCTGTCAAATTTTAAATGTGTGCTTCAGAATCAAGCCCAATATATACACGAATTAGGTAATAAATACAACTATCTATAGTTTATACTAATAAGCCATTTTATACTCTCTAGCGGGTCCAGTGGCTTACTTGATAAGCGTTTTGAGTCCAACTAGGATAGCCAAACGCCAAACGGTCATCCGAATGTGTTACGAGACCCGTTAGCTGATAGTACAAAAAAGATTTTTATTATCAAAAATCCTTACTGAGTAAGCCCTTCATCATATCAGCCTTTAGACGCCCACTGCTGGTCATAGGCCGTCCGCAATGAACGCCACCACACTCGGTCCATCTGGCGAAGGGGCGTCCCACCCTGCCCTGGAGACCTGAAAAACAAGCTTTTTGCGATTTTATACATACATACCTACATAATGCTCACGCCTTGGTCCCAGAGGGGTAGGCAGAGACGATGGATCGCCACTTTGCGCGATCCTGACACACCTCACTAGCCTCACTCACATTTATCAACCTTTTCATGCCTCAACCTCCTTTTATTCTTCTCACTGCGAACCCCAGCCTTTTTGAGGACGTTACGTTACGTTGCGATTTTATAAAATGTCAAAACCTCATAATACCTTATAGTGGAGAATCTAAATAAAAATATTTATTTATATTACAATACAATACAATACAATACACTTTATTGCACAAACAAATACAGTTACAAGTTATAGAAGTTACAAAAAGTACAATTTAGGCGGTCTTATCGCTTTAAGCGATTTCTTCCAGACAACCTTTGGGTAGAAAAATATTATGTCAGAGAAATTGTAGGTTGCGTTGATTAGGAAATTTAAATGATAAATAGGTACTTATATGACTATAATATATAAAATAAAATGGCAAATAAGTTATAAGTATTAAATTTTTTCGTTCTACACATATTACATATACTACAAATAAATACAATACATTACGTATATTAAATATATTACATATTTATATAATTTATCATATTGTAAAATACCTGTTCGTGGAGTAGGTGATGATGCCCACACGTACAGATCACCCACATCGCCCGTTCGCGACACGTGCACGCGGCAGGGGGGGAGGGGGGAGGGGCGAGGGGCGAGGTGGGCACATTCACTGCACATAAACACAATATGGACCAGCATGCCCTTATTAAACCTACACAAACTTAATAAGTTTACTTAATAGTGTCTCACTACATAGACTCAGTTGAAACTCTTTTCACACTTTATTTTAAAACTAGCTGTGCCCGCGGCTCCGCTCGCGTGGACTATAGAATCCGCCCCCGTTCACACTTCCGCTCCCGTTCTCTTCCCACTTCTACTTCCATTCCCACTCAAACTCGAGACTCTCAATATTCCAATCCCAACCCCAACCTCAACCCCATCCCTATCCCCAAAAACTAAATTTCACTCAATCCCATACGCGCCGCGCTGTTCGCCGCGCCGGGGCCGTTGACCTCGCCCATATGATGAACATACTCGTACGTTCGAGAAATATTGCATTTTTTTATCAAAATTTTCGTAAAAAAGAGATGTTTTTTTCATGAATGATTTCTAAATGTGATACTTACTGAGTTACTGGAAGAAATATTAACAGTCGTTTCATTATCATCCGATATAATGGCTCCTAGAAAAATTTACTTTATTAATATCTCAGGTTCTCAGTGGCGTATCAAGATGAAACATGCACCAGATTTTAAGTTAAACAACTGTGAGAACTGCATCAAATTTCATTCAGTAGTTTTTGCGTGATGCGGTAACAAACATACATACAGACAGACAGACAGAAATTCTAAAAAAAAATGTTTTAGCTTCTATTGGCCCTATAAAGACCCCTCATACATTTTTTAGGGTTCCGTAGCCAAATGGCAAAAACGGAACCCTTATAGATTCGTCATGTCTGTCTGTCCGTCCGTATGTTACAGCCACTTTATTCCGAAACTATAAGAACTATACTGTTGAAACTTGGTAAGTAGATGTATTCTGTGAACAGCATTAAGATTTTCATACAAAAATAGAAAAAAAAAACATTTTGGGGGTTCCCCATACTTAGAACTGAAACTCAAAATTTTTTTTTCATCAAACCCATACGTGTGGGGTATCTATGGATAGGTCTTCAAAAATGATATTAAGGTTTCTATAATTTTCTAAACTGAATAGTTTGCGCGAGAGACACTTCCAAAGTTGTAAAATGTGTGTCCCCCCCCCCCCCCCCCCTGTAACTTCTAAAATAAGAGAATGATAAGACTAAAAAAAATATATGATGTACATTGCCATGCAAACTTCCACTTAAAATTGGTTTGAACGAGATCTAGTAAATAGTTTTTTTTTTAATACGTCATAAATCGTAAACCACAATACTATTATTAAAACATCGATCAAAGTTACAACGAACTACTATAACTTTTATATTATGTTACGTGTTGCTACGGAACCCTTCATGGGCGAGTCCGACTCGCACTTGGCCGCTTTTTTTAAAATCGCTCATGTACAGACATAGACCAGTTAGTTTTATTATAAGTATAGATAGGTACTTACGAGTAAGGTACCAACGGTCATCCATCATCATACAAAAATGTTGAGTTTATCGCAAATTAATACTAAAACAGAACGTTTGTCTCCAACAACATTGTAATACATTATTACCTACATACGCTGGTAAATAAAACTGTTTTAACACACTGACTCATTTAGTTCTGTAGGTATTTTGGTTGGAAGGCGTTATTTTTAATTATAACTAGACTTTGAACACGTCATACTTAGATTAAATAATGTATATCTCTTGTGTATTCTGTTTTTAATATGAAGTTGAGCGCCTAAGGCATCTACTAACGTCCCGATCTGCAGGGACGATCTGCATTGTTACCACTTTGAAAATATTTCAATGGATAAAACTAGAATCTCTTGTTTAATTTGTACAATGGGCCCGATTCTAAAGTCACACATTTAAAATGTGACAGCGCTAAAATTGGTTTCATCTTTATCTTCATAATACTGTGTGACAAGGATAGCAACAGTGCTGTCAAATTTCAACGTTATGCCTTCAGAATCGAGCCCAATATTGCAACAAATAAGGATTTTTAAAATTAGTATATCAAACAACAGTTAACCAAGAAATACAAACTTCAAGTAAAAAATCAAGAAAAAAATATACATAAAATTTATAAAGATTGTGCGAAGCTGAAGCAACATTAATACCAGGCATCTTTGTCATTATCCGTGTGGTTTCCGGTAGAGTAGAATAGGACCACTCCAACTCTTCCCGTGGATGTCGTACAAGGCGACTAAGGGAATACATTATAAAACATCAATCAGGCCTCCCCAACCCGTCTGGCCAGCGCGGGGAGTGTAGGCCAAATCCTCCGTCTCCGGCAAGTGAGAGAGGGTTGTGCTCCTGCAGTGAAGACAAAAATAACCTGATGATGATCTTTGTCATTCAAATAATACTTAGTCTATTTTATAATTATTTTCTTACAAAGTTGTTTCTCAATGTGATTTTGAAACTGTCCTTCATACCTATTTAATATTTCCTCTATTAGTGTGTTATAGAAGCGTATACATTGATCCGCGAACGATTTACTGACCTTACTATGTCTTAATCGTGGTGAAAATAGTTTATATGTTTAAATATTTCTCTTAATGATTCTCTACTCTACAACAACGCAGATTTATAGATTAATAGCTTTCTTGCAATGATCTTTATATCCTGCTGGTTGACTCCACAGTTGCATAACGCATTCTATGATATTGCGGCAGTATCTGATTCCATCAGACTGTAAGATACAATAGGTAGGTATTCAAAAACATAAGTTCGTGTAAACAAAAAAGTTATAAGTAATACAAATATTCCAACATTTTAACTCAAAGCTCAGTAATTATAGAGAATACAATAAGAATGTGAGAACAAAGTGAAGTTGACAGAGATATAGGTGCATGTTATACCTAGCTGGAGCTTTGTTGCAGGCGGCGTGGTGCGGCCAACGTGCGGCACACGTGTCGCAAGGTGCCATTGTCTCCCGCGCACGTTACACAACCAACTCCGGCTCGCCAGCCAACGATGACGGCACAAAATATGTTTTTTTCTACTTGAAGGTAAATTATGACGGTAGTATAGCTTTACCGCCACTCGGTGGGCTTTGTCTATTGATTTATAATGAGATTTACATCCTGAGACAGGGAGATGTGTTTCAAGAACGTCTATTTATAATTTTAAACGCAAGTTCGTTTTAGTTGACTGGGAATTGTACGTTATGACAATACAAACACTTATAGATTTCATGGGCATACGTTTATTTCACTATTATATTTTTAATAATTTGTTTTCATATTATTTTTTATTTATTAATTAAAAAATTTGTTATGTTTTTCCATGTGCCAATTTGGCCCGAAATAAATACAATTTAATTTAATTTAATAATATATAGGGGATTAAATATTAAAGGGGAACAATTTAAGAGGGCCTTCTACCATTCTAACTTTCAATTTAAATATGTTTAAAATAAACTTTTTCGATATAGGTAAGTACCTACTTTATTTAAAAAGCTCAACGTAGTACCTACCCTAGGGTCATAGCCCTATGGAGTAATTCCCACTATTTATTTAAATCTGTATAAATTCAACACTGCACAAAATTTCATTAGTACGGCTTTCCATTTATAGATATTTGAATTGAAAGTTTATATGGGAGAGAAATTTGTAATAACTTTCTTTAAATTTAAGTTATGACAGCCAATGTCAAAAAGAATGCTGTGCAGATCAGCCTGCGTATCTTCTATTCTCCAACAAGCCGCCTTAAAGAATGTGACTAGCCCTAGGTCTTTTCGGGCTGTTACTGCAACACCACGCCTCGTTTGCTTACCCGTTAAAAAGTGTAGTTTGATTGTCAACGATCTCTATGTACTACTAGATGGAGCGTTCCAAACAATCGCTCTGTTCCACGCAAGTAGCCACAACTCTTTCACATTCACTTTGAAACTTGTGCAGTTACTACGCAGAACATTTAATTATTACTAAATATTGACGCTACGGTTAAATAATGTCAATATTTAGTAAATAATTAAATGTTCTGAGTAGTAACTGCACAAGTTTCAAAGTGAATGTGAAAGAGTTGTGGCTACTTGCGTGGAACAGATCGATTGTTTGGAACGCTCCATCTAGTAGTACATAGAGATCGTTGTTGATTGTTGTTTATTAAATAAATAAAACATATAAAATATCCAACACAAATCTCATGTAGGTATTTCACATGATAGCCATAAGCTTAATTTTCACATTAGGCCTCTCAACGCCTGGGGAAGTGAGATATCTGACCTGATATCTGATATAATTTACTAGTTACTAGCTTCATAGCTTCTCAACTACACCTCATACCATGAAGCAAAATAATTTTTCGTAGCTCATATTTTCACCTCAAAGTTTTTACCTTCATGATTGACACTAACTGGTTGTTAAATTAGATAACAGATTCACATTACAATCATCTATTATGAGCCACAACTCTTTCACATTCACTTTGAAACTTGTGCAGTTACTACTCAGAACATTTAATTATTACTAAATATTGACATTATTTAACCGTAGCGTCAATATTTAGTAATAATTAAATGTTCTGCGTAGTAACTGCACAAGTTTCATTGTGAATGTGAAAGAGTTGTGGCTACTTGCGTGGAACAGAGCGATTGTTTGGAACGCTCCATCTAGTAGTATATAGAGATCGTTGTGTATAATGCTTATCACAATTAAATTACATAAGAGAGAAATTTTAAAAAGTAAAATATATACTAAAATAAAAGTTCAAGATAAGATAACAATTCAGTCAATGAAACAGTAATAAAATAACGAGTGAGTATGTAAGTACGTACAACAGAAGCCCGTGTTATACGAGTGTGCACTACGTTGTTTGTTTCATTCACAGAGCAGCGCGATGACGCCCGTGGCGGCGCCGCGACGATACTCCTAGCGCCATCTAGCGACCGAAAGCCGCAACACAAGTGCCCGCGGGGAATGAGCGCGCGGGAACAAAAATGAGAGAAAACTCGTTATTATATAAATTCCTATATATATGTCTAGATAAATATGTTTGATACCTATCCCAATAATATAATATTATACTATTTTTTGTCTCCTTATTTAAAAATAAAGCAATACCTAACCTACCCGATTTGATTACGATAGACGTTACAAATCGTTGTTTATTATATTTGCATAGTAAGAAGCCAATGTTAGATAGAGACAGGTAGAGCCCGAGAGGTGGAGCGTTGGAACTCGAAGGTAGAGTCAACGTTCTGAGAGTATTAAAAATGTAGAGCATCGGCCATTATCATGAAGGTGTTATTATATCGACGGAGTATCGTTATTAGAGTCGGTGGTAGACACGACTCGGCAGTCGGCTCTACTAATTAAGTATAGGTGGGGGCGCGCGCTGGCTGGACGGGCGGGCGGCCGCGGCGGGGAGCGGGGGCGGGGAGGGGCGGGGCGCCGCGGGGGGCTACGGGCGGGGGTGGGCAGAGGCGGGCCGCACCGGCTTCATTCCGCCGCGCGCCGCGACGCAGAGAGTACGTCAGCCCGCGCGCGCGGGCCATGGTCGCGAGAACCGATGAGAGCATGTTCGGGTGCTATGGTGACAGCTACTCGTACCGCCTGTGGAGCCTGGCCAACGTGTGGGGCGCCTGCCGATGTGAGTAGCGCCTCGAGCGCCCGAGCCCGAGAGCCCCGCCGCCCGCCGGCCCACGTGCACCCTCAGATAACGAAACTGGGACTTTTACCGCTGACGTCAGCGGAGGCTGTGAGATCTCCGTGTAGTACGACGTAGATGCGATTGCGGCGCAGTGTCATCGTCGACGTCGCGAAGTGCGCGCGGTAGTAGATAGCGCGCGTGGCCGTGTCGGCAGTCGGCGCGGGCAGTGCGTGTGAGAACGAAGGTGTCGCTAGATGAAAGTGCAGAGCTCGCTTATGGGAGTTGGCGGTTGGTACGAATGCTTGGCGGCCGGTTGGCTTGCGGACATGAGGAGTAAGCAGGTCCCCACGTCTACCACCTCGGCCAGGCGGCTCGCGGCCTTGAGTAAGCTTCCTTTCTTTTGTTTAATTTGCATTTTATATATTTCTCTATTTACCTGTATTTATCCACATTATTTTTCTCCTCCTAGTCTATTTATTTAACCATATTAAACGGGAATCTCGAACGAATAAATTACCTGTGATAAATAAATTATCGGTCATTTCTAAAACTTTCCGCCCCAGTGAAAAGATGAGTGCGAGTGAAAAGTGAAACTTGAAAAACAAAAAGTTTCTCCCCCAAGTAAACGTTGTCAACAGTTAAAGAGAACAGGTGAGAATGATACCACCTCGGCTGTATTAAAAATAAAACTCGAACACGTCTTCATTAGAAATAACCTTCGTGTTCGGTAATCTCCCCTAGTCTCCCCGGGGATATAATTCATCCACTTGAGAATCGGGAACAGGTACACACCGACTTGAAAGAAAGTTTCGTTTGTCGAGGGGAACCCCGCTCGCTTTCGCCGTCTTAAATCTAAATGATTATGTTGTTTTAATTCATTTGCTTTTTTCTTTCCTACTTTTTAATTTTATTCTTCTTCTTTGAGTGCCGCCTGTCTGGAGTGGATAAAATAATAGGGCCGTTTGATGCGTTCCGAGCGGCAGATAGAGACGAACCACAATGCGTAATGTTTTAAATGAAGTAGTTTGTGGAACGCGGATGAATAAATTAGTGCAAGTTCGTTTATCGCTCCACCAAGTAGATCAAACGCTCCTGAAACCGTTACATCGCATTTTTAATGACACAACATGAAAAACTCAAGCTAACTGTACGCATTTGATCATAAAAGTATGCATTTAGAATGAATGTAGATTCAGCAAAATATTAGGAAATGTGTGGTTCGATTCAAATGCAACAAACAATACAATTACAATGCTCAAAGAAAAATATTGTGGTATGTAATTTTTATTTTCTTGATAATAGTCATTATATTCTATAATTTTGCCACAATTAATATTGTGTACCGTTAACAATAATTTTAACAGACACTTAGTCATTTTTATAAAGTCACTAGAAATAATGTTACGTTTTGCTAAATTGGTACTACCTATTTATTATTTTGAATATCATTTAAGTAAAGTAAATAGTTTCAATTGTGACAATGATGACGAAACTATAGATAGCATTATCAAAGTTTTTGTGACACCATTTTTTGTGATTTAATAGAGCCGAGTTTATTCTCTCATAATGATAACGTTTGACATCTTCGTTTGGCTATTCTATTGTACAAACGCCAACGTTTCTTAATTAAGCATTTCGTACGAATGTTGATTAAAAATTCAAACGAGGAAAATCAACTTAATCACGAGAATGATATCAAACACGAGTGCAAAAACAAACACTTCCAGGAACCGATAAGTGTCTAACTTAGTACCTCATCGGTAATCACTTGTTTGCTCTCCACGAAATTAACAGCTTCATTAACGTCGACTGGCTCCAGTCAGTTCCTCAAATGTTTGTCAAATATTGAAGATAACGTTAGTGACTCATTGGTTAGTGAATCACTGTTATGGGTTTTGCTCCATTTTGCCATTTCACCTCTCCAGCTTCTGATTCAGAGTAGGCACCTACACTACGCGAACCGTGCCAGTGAGAGTGATTAATCTATTGATAGCCACCCACGTCCCAACAAATTGCGTATGTTCTGGATCCAGGTTTAACATAATGTGAAAAAGTAAATTGTTTTATTAGGGCATAACATTATATTCTTCTTTTTTTTTAAACAGGATGCTTAGTTTGTACCTGCCTCATAATCAAAGTCAATATTCCCCTATCTCTGTTGGCATTACTTGTCAGTTCATGGTTGAGGCTTTAGTTAGACTCAGGGTTGGCATGTTTCTGTTTTAAACATGTTTTTTATTATTTACAACATGTTTTTTTATTATTTAAAACTGTTTAAAACATGGTTTAAAACATGTTTTATATTAAATAAAACTGTTTTTTATCCAAGCCTGGTTAGACTGTGTCGTTCGTTACGTTATACCATGACTGCTATGAAATCGTTTACACAAGGTACAGAAGAGAGAACTTTATTTCTTGTTTACATTATATGTGTATAATAGGAATAATTTATTCTGTCAATAAAATTGCAATTTATAAAAATAATCGAAATTTTATATTCCTAGAGGTTTAACTAGAACATAAAACTCGATTAATTTTTTATACTGACATTTGTAATCTAAATGACTTATTTTTATTTTGTAATTAATTTTACTCATTTTGACATTGTACTGACATGATTTTATTAATTAATTTTATAATATAACTGTAATAAATTTTTGTGATGACATGTCTAAGTGTACTTTATGTACCTAAAGATTAAATAAATAAATAAATACAAATACAAAGCTCGATCTAATCAATTTAATTTTATAATGACATGATTATTTTTTGTTCATACATTTTTTGTTTAGGACTGACAGAAACCAAATTTTCATTTTGTCCTCGAGTTATTATGATTTCGATGCTCGAGGGCAACAAATAATTATATGTTAGCTAAATTAATGTAATATTCTTTGAGCAAAAAAAAACTGTCTTTGCACAGCAATAATGGGAGTTTTAAGTAGTTAACTACCTAAATAGGTATGACTGTGAGTAACATTGACACATGATGAATATTGTGAAATGTAAACAGTAAATGCAATTATTGTTATTATTTAGCAAATAAATGTAACCATTACATAAAACATGCGAATGCAGGTAGTTATCAGTTGGACTTAATGAATAGATACTGTTATATGTAATTACAGCTATTTGTACCGAACTAAACCATAAACCATGCAGTTAACCAATACGAGTAAAATAAATAGATTTTTAAACTCTCTAGCCTCTACCAACCTGTTATATTTATTACTAGCTTTTGCCCGCGACTTCGTCCGCGTAGGTTTCAATATTTAGACATATTGAATTTCTAAATCATTTTAGGTTTCCCGTAGGAATGAGATGTTTTTTCGGGATAAAAGCTATCCTATGACCTATTCCAGGACCTAACCTATATGTGTACCAGGTTTCATCCCGATCCGTCCGGTGGTCGAAGCGTGAGTGTTTAACAAAGATCCAAACTTTCGCATTTATAATATTAGTGGGTTTGAGCAATTTTTTTATTTGTATGTACTCTTTCTTCTTCTATGTCATGTTCCTCCTCGTGGAGCTTAGGGCCTTCGATGGCTCCCGCCATATCCTTCAGTCCAGCGCCCTGTTCTTTACAGCTTGCCACGGCAAATCCATTGCATGCATCTCTACTGTGATGTTTCTTCTCCAGTGTTCTTTGGCTGAAATAATCAAGTCCAGTACCATTTGCAATGAGAATGATAGACATGGAATGGATGATTAAGGAAAATGGCTTAAAAATAAATTTATGTTAATTTAAGCGTAAAATTTGATAAATTCGATGTGATGTATTATGTAGTAGGTATATGATACAATTTCATTAATACTGTCATGGTGTAACTCTACACGGACACTCGTAACCTAATAAAGTGAATGTTTAAATAAAAATACATCTCTACATATAGTTAATTTGTTGAATGTTTGCAATATAATAGTGAATTTGTATATTTATTTAAAAGGCTTATTAAAAAGACATTTGCATACAAGTTCGCAATTAATGACAAATGGAATTTTTATTCGATAAAATTAATTTGCTTAGCATAAACGAGTGGTGAGCCACGGCATCGTCTCGTAGGCAAGGCAATAATGAAACAAATAGGCGGCTAGTGTCTAAACAGACAAACAGTTCAATAATAATTCTCTCAACGCGCAATTACAATCCCGAGACGTTACAACATGTATGGTTTCTGCTCTGTACAGTCTAGGCGGAGTTTTTCTTTAGCAAAGCAAACACTTGCGAGTCTTCCCCCCCTCTCTTCCTCGCCGCCCGCGCCGCCCGACGCACAGGTGCGACCAATCACCGCTGGGCGCGCGTGTGTGCGATCAACAATCGAGCTCTTATCTCTCGGACTACCCGCGTGGATGTGTGCGTGTGATAATTGTTATTTATTAACAGCGCAATAGGAAGCTCGGCGCGCTGGTGTGCGGGTGTAGGTTTTTTATCAGCGGTTAACGGACGCACTCTGCCCGTGCGCACAGATTATTGTACCGCCGATAGTCGTTTGTCGTGTGTAGGTGTATTCATCCGGTCCACCTAACAAACGATATAAACAGTTGTTCGAGCTGTCATAATTGAAATAATAATGTCTCTTTGTTACCTACATAATATTTAGACTACACACGTATCACATCAAACCTAATAATTAATAGGAATTAATGAAAAATAAAACTATGCAATGTCTGTAAGTCTGCAGGAAAGCCCGTGGAAAAGCATACATTTAATATTTTATTAAAAAAATTTATAAACAAAACGGCTAAAAAAAGTTCACAATTTTGACTTATTTACTAAGACTATGATTATCTGTTTAAAGAAAAACAAAGATAGAGGAAATCGAGTACGTTTTTTTTGGTATTAATAACTCAACACTGCATTTTTTTAGTTAAGACGGTCTATACTCTCATGTGCGATTTATTCTCTCTACTTGTTTAGTTTCGGTTATAATAACGTTCACAATGAGAGCGAGTGAAGCGCTCATCTAAACTAAAGCCGCCATGTCAAACGTTACGACTAGCGCCATCTATCGGCGAGTAGCGCGCAACATTACACTTACAACCACAAATTCAGTTTTTAATAATGAACTGTTTTAAAATGACGGGCTTTTAAATTACTACATTAATTAATACTAAATTATTACATCAATATTGCATTGTAATTTGATAATATCGAAATTCATGATATTATATGAGTTTATAAATATCCACGACACCACGTTCGTTGCGTAAAGATAGACCGACATTTAATTTTATTGAATGACCATAGTCCGGTTCAATATTACCTCTGCAGGGAGCGTTCGGTACACGAGGTCGTATTTTCTAAAATTCAATACCGGGGCCCCGATGGCCCGTAGCGGCGGCTGGCGAGCGGACGAGCGGGCGCGGCGGCCAACGCGGCCGCTCTAATTAATACGTCGAGCCGTTGTTTTGCTCTTTATTATATTTGATTTACGGCGCGCGCCACCGCCGGCGCTTTTAAAAACGATATTACGCGGGAAAACGAGCCGTATTACCGAAATAACCGACTCCAAATTGAATTGTTGCCGCCATGTTTGTTTTTATAAAGCGAGCGCCGCCCGTAAAGGTGTCCGCGATAATTTTAATCGCCAACAATGTTTATCTCCAATTGGGGTTTACGACACTCGTACTACAGTGGAAACGACAGAATAATCTGTAGTTTCAATAATCGTGTCTACTGGCTGTTAGGTATAAGTAATACACATTGTTCACTTTCAGCTTTAGACCGTTTGTTGAACGTTTTTAACTATAGAATAGAATAAATTTTATTTCAGACATATTCCATATTTGTTAGTAACAAATATCTTATTCACTAATGTTAGTATATTACACAATACTTAAAAAAATGATATAATTTGACTGTCCGATACTGGGCGGCGAGGCTACTTGACTGCATGCAGTCGTATCCACCGCCCCAGCATCGGAGAGTCCCACCGGTCAGCCAGCACGTTCAGGATCCTATACAGTGGTGACCGCGTTCAGGGAACGAGGTGCGGTGAGGTGGGAGGGATCGTCATACCATAGAATATTTGATGTCAAACTTCCAATTGGTTTAGGAATATATTTAACTGTTACATTCCTCTGACAGTTCTTTGACTCGGACCCTCAGGCCATTTGCACATTATAAGACACCAGACAAGAAAAATGTCTATGCGCGTGTCTGATCAGATCAGACATATGAAAAAATGTCTTGTAATATGTATGGTCTCATATAACAACCAATGCGACTGGATTTCTTATAAGACATTTCTCATAAGACACAAGAAATTTTCTTATAATGTGCAAAAGGCCTTACTGTAGCTAAATAAATATACTTAGGTATAATTAAGCGATTTGCGAATGATATTTCGTCGTATGGTCGCTGGCGCAAATTTTCATAGAAGTATACCTGACTGCCTCGTTGACCCAGTGGCTTGATTGTGAGACTCAAGCGCCGAGGTCGTGGGTTCGATTCCCACCAGGGGCAAACCACTTTGACAATTGTACAAGTTGGTCCCGGTCTGAATGTATTGATATAAATCTCATAGCAGAGGAGAAATCCTAATTTGGGAATACACAAGACGTGTATATTATGAAATATTTATTGTTACTCCTCTGTGTCTGAGCTCTCATCAAAAACTCGCTGTGCATCAAAAAATCATGCTCAGGATCCTGAGCACAGCGAGTTTCCTATGGAACGGAACACACAATAAACAGAGAATGACAGAAATTTCCGTGCTATTTAAAGTATAGGGTTTCTCACAACGCAGCCCTGAGCCAGCCTCATGACCTCACAAAGATATACTGCGAGTGTATGCCGATTATTATCTAAGTAACTATATGGAAATCTAAATATAAATGTATCTAATAATTGTTTATTGTCCTGACAGTCCGCCCCGTGACGGGCGGCGGCGCGGAGGGCAAGGGCGCGGAGGAGGAGGAGGAGCGCGGGGGGTCGCCGCTGGGCCCGGGCGGGCCCTTCGCGTGCGGCCAGTGCCGCGGCGCCTACCCCACGCGCGACCAGCTCGAGCGCCACGAGACGCTGCACTCGCCCAGCACACAGGTGGATACCGTCAAATATGTCAGTGCCCATTCTCATAATAACAAAGACCACCCAACTTACAATGTACATTGGCCATTAAATCTCCTCTGGATTTTGAAAACAAACGACATTTCACGGTCAAGTTTCAGCCTATTTAACTTGCTTACCTAACAAGCTGAAGTAACATAGTTCACGTCCCACGTATGTTGGCTTAGAGTCATTTTAAGAGACTGACGGTAGTTATTTGTCAACAGTCATGCAAGATATGCCACAAGAGTTTCGCGAACGTGTACCGGCTGCAGCGGCACATGATCAGCCACGACGAGAGCGCGCTGCTGCGCAAGTTCAAGTGCAACGACTGCGACAAGGCGTTCAAGTTCAAGCACCACCTCAAGGAGCACCTGCGCATACACAGCGGGGAGAAGCCCTTCGAGTGCGCCAACTGCGGCAAGAAGTTCTCCCACTCCGGCTCCTACTCGAGCCACATGACGTCCAAGAAGTGTCTCGTGATGAACCTCAAAATGGGACGAATAAAACCTAACAATCCTGCGCTTAACCCTGAACGGAGTCCGTCGAGAAAGCGAGCCAACGCGATGGTCGCTTCTCAGTTGAACAATAACATAGCACCTAATGGAAATTCTTTTTTACCCATTCTGCCGAAGTACAACGAAGCCGCCGCCTTTTTTGCTTCTATGTCAGCGCAGGACAATAATTTCCATAGACCGCCTTTAGGGCAACCTGGAATGAACCCTTTCTACATGCCTCCAGGTATGCCGATGAGTCCAGCGAGCGGAATAACTCCGTACAGCTTTCCGACTTCGCTGAGTCAACTCTTCGAGCAGTTAGCGTCATCGCAATACCAGCAAAGAAAAATTGAGAGCCCCATTAGTCCAAAGCAAACCAGCCCTCCGTCAAATCCTGAAGACTTAATCGAAGAGGTCACTGAGGAAGACGACAAACGGTCGGAAGGCAGTGCCGAGCTAGTGATGGATATAGAAGAGGAGGAAGCAGTATCTATAAAGAAAGAGCAAGAAGATCGAGAGACTGAATTGCGACCTCCCTCGCGCAACTACAATTCCGTCCCCCTTAACAACAATTACCCAGAAACCGACAATAATCATACAAGATTCAACACAATACTGGAATCTGTTAGCGCATCGGTGACAAAACACTTCTTTAGAGCAAATATGGAAAAACTATCGCCTATTTCAGGCAACGTCTGTCCTAGTATAGAACCGCCCCCGACCCAACATGTGATTGTTAAAGAAGAGCCGGAGGAATCTCATAGATGTTTGAAATGTAACTCGTCATTCAGAAACAAAAGCGATTTGTTAGATCACGAAAAAGTAATGTGTGGAAGTTTATTTAGAAAGCACGAGGGATTGGCAGCTCAAGTGGCGGAAACTGTAGCTCTGAACAGATTGGAGGCGGAAATGCGTGCCTCAATACAAAGTGGAGTAAGTGCTAGCGAAGATGAAGACTACGGCAGGGAAGAACGCGATGACAAGCTGTCTGTTCATGACAACGATAGAAAAATAAGAGTACGAACTGCATTAAGTGAGGAACAACAGTCAGTCCTGAAAGATCACTATTTAATTAATCCTCGACCGAATCGAGAAGAGTTCAAAAAAATTGCTCAGCAAATTGGTCTCGACAACAGAGTGGTGCAAGTTTGGTTCCAGAATAATAGAGCTAGAGAACGAAGAATGACGCAAACCGTAGCCATGTGCGACCAGCCTTTGGATTTATCGACAAAGAAGTCGAATCCATCTGTGACGTCGAGCCCTTCGCCCTCGCCGCCCTGCAGTATTTCCGTTACACATTCCGACTCCGAGGAAGCTGTGAATTTGAGCCAAAAATCTTCGCGCAGTACGACGCCACACCGGCCTAGCTTCATGAACACGTATCCACATTCCAACTGTTCCTCCTCATCTTTCACAGATTTCCGCCTATCACCGTCACCAGGAGAGACCATGAATGGGCATGGACATGGTCATGGGCATAAGCGGCTATTGTCACAAAAAATTTCGCTCAATCCTATGATGCCTATGGAGAAACTACTTCATTACAACGACATGGCGAACACACGATCTCCACATCTCACCATGCATATGCCATCGGACATCACCAGGCACGGCTCGAGTCCGTCTTACGAGCGCCACTCTTGGGGCGAGGAGATGCCAATACCAAACGAGTTCGAAGACGAAGCGTCGGTACTTAAGAAGAGCAAACTGAAGCCGGGAGCGGAATACAAGGAAGGCGAGGGGCAGTTCGTCTGTGACCAGTGCGACAAGACATTTGTCAAGCAGAGCTCCCTAGCCAGACACAAATACGAACATTCAGGTGGGTAATATTATACTGTTATTATTTTGCTGTTCTGTACGCCTTCTGTACAAGTACAACAAGTTTTCTTAGGGAGTACTAAGAAAGCTACTAAGAAAGCTTGTTAAATTTCTCAAAAACTTACCTACAACATGTAATGCATACCAAATTGAATCCTACGCGCATGGAAGAAAGTCAATGTTATGCTGAACCGCCAAATCACGCACTCATTGACAGGCGTCCGCGATTCGCCTTGGGGCTGGTACTTACGCTTTACGGTACGAACTTTGCTCAAATACATCGCTCTCGTGACCCTGAAAGATAGGCCTGTCTATGTTTAGTGGAATCATCATCAGGTTATTTTTGTCCTCACTACAGGAGCACAACCCTCTCTCATCTGCCGGAGACAGACGGAGGATTTGGCCTGCACTCTCCGCGCTGGCCCGACGGGTTGAGGAGGCCTGATTGATATTTTATAATGTATTCCCTCAGTCGCCTTGTACGACATCCACGGGAAGAGTTGGAGTGGTCCTATTCTACTCTACCCGAAACCACACGGCAATTAGTGGAATAATATCATCAAATAGGTTATGCTTACTGATTATATGATGTGTGTGCAGGTCAGCGGCCGTACAAATGCGTGGAGTGCCCGAAGGCGTTCAAGCACAAGCACCACCTGACGGAGCACAAGCGGCTGCACACGGGCGAGAAGCCCTTCCAGTGCTGCAAGTGCCTCAAGAAGTTCTCGCACTCCGGCTCCTACAGCCAGCACATGAACCATCGGTTCGCCATCTGCAAGCCCTATAGAGACTAGACACTTCGAGCAAGCAGCGAGATGGCCTCGCGAGGTCAGGACACTTGGAAAACTACGTCTTTCTCCAACACCTACCTAATAATGATTTGTAATCGTTCACCATCTGCAATAAATCTAAAGGAGTGTCTGAATGAACAAGTAAACGTGACTCTATGCATAATAATACTCATATAATATAATAAAGTATTCTTCGCTCGGTATTTTCGTTTCGAAGTAAGGTCATTGCTCAACATCATATTTTTATACAGTAATTTCAAATTCCCTATTATATTGTATAGTGCCAAATACCAAAGAACAGTGCCATGCACCGCGCCAAAAAAAATATATTACACGTTTTAATATTTTAGACAGATAAGTTTTACGTGCCAAATCCCAAAGGCCAGTACCTGTAGCATAATACTCTACAATAATAAATATTATTTTATTATATTTTATAGAATGGCCAAATAACTATAAATAAGGCGAAACAGTGATGACGTCATTGTTCAATCAAAGATTATTTTTAAATTTTAATCGTAATTATACTTAACGATTTCAAAGATGCATCTGCAACAGTCAATGCAAATAAGTTTTAGATACGTACGAATAGGTTTACTAGACTATTGTGGTGACAATATACTAGTTATATACTTCTTCTCATAATAATTGTGTATCTGCTCTTCTTTGCCCATTAAAAAATACTAGGGAACTATATACGTATGGACATAAGACACACATTTGCAAAAATCACATTATAAATAACACGCGCTCTAATGCTTTTGAAATTATACACAATATTTTGTCCAAAACCAAATTCAATTTAAATACGTTTCGTCGCTTTTGGAAATTCTATCTTTTGTTATTGAAATCTTTATAAAATAAACTCCTAACTGTAAGCTCTCATATTTAAGTGTTTAGATAGATCCAATCTTACTTAAGTTTAAAGCATTCCATAATACTCTATGGGATCTCTGCTGTGTTTAAATAAACTCTCTCGATTAGTCCAAAGATTAGCGTAAGTTGTATATATTAATGAACTGTAAATATTGGAAGCCTGTATGTGTACATATGATAGCCTATACAATACATACCTACCCCGTACCCCGTACATAGAGTGTAGTAAACTGTGGTGTTCAACCCTACAGTGGACACAAAGAATATGGTGACAATAATAAACATTTATTATTGAGCGCAACAGCTACGATCGTACTAAATAATAGAATATATGAAATATAATAACAATAATAAGCTGATGGTATTGTAAGCAACAAACATAACTTCAGAATGTCGTAAAAAAATTACAAAAAGTGTATTTACTATGTACACTGCATTGTAATCATTTGTAACTGAAATACTTTGGTGCTCATTTGAAATAATGTACTTAATTTTCATATTGACGTTTTGACTGTAACCCGTAGCTAAATCTTTCACTAAAATACAAACCTTTTAAAGAAACCGGACAACGAATATATAATATCTTAATTATTATTTCAATGTAGCCATCTTCTTTTCTTTCAACAGTATATTAGAACAGAAAGTTCCTAAGCAAAAATACATTTAAGATATAGTACCTACATAACGATTATTTCTGTATTTTATAATTGTAAGTAGATAAATTAATTTTCAAAGGTTTCTAAGCAACGAATTACATAAAGCAGTATATATTTAATCATGTACCTATAGTAGGTATTACAATAATAAGAATTTAACTGTCACAGTATTTAAAAAAAAACTACAAATAATTAGCATTGGAACTTATATAAATGTATGTAATTACAGTATTTTGCATTACATTACTTGGTCAGGCCAACAAAAACAAATTTATTGAAATCATAACATACACATACCTATCTGTAAGAGGTAAGGGTTCATATTGGAATAAGCAAACGTGGTTTGAACTGTTTCATATTTTATTGTAATTAATTTTAATGTTAGTGATTTCCAAATGATCACCGGTGGGCTAGATAAACCAAAGATTACTTACGTTAATAACACGATGTGGAAAACTGTAAAATATAATTATCCCATCTTAATATAGTTTAGTTTTAGTTATGTGCCAAAAATAATTTTAGTGCTTCAAATAGATTTTTATATAAAAGTGATTTTATTTTTACAAGGAATGGCATTATGTACCTACTCGAGCATTGTTCAGTTACTCGTGCAAAATTAATATTGCACAAAAGTATTTCTTCATTTTGTAACTATAATATAGTTTTAGAGGTAACATTAAGCCAATGTGAATTCCTATTGCCATATTGTGTTTGTTGTATTTTGTGATGATTGTACGCGGAGTGAAGAGTGAGTGCATAGGTTACAAGTAACAGGTTACTGAATATTTGTTATATTAAGTAACTCTAGATTGTTAAACCTACCCATAGATTAACATGTGTTAAAATATTGCCTATATAAATTATAGTAATTCATTTTACTTGATATTATAATGTATATTGAATTTATGAATATTAAAATTATATATATTGACATTTCAATGCAAAGGCTCTGTTTTATTTCACTCCTCAAATATTCTGCCTTCGCTATTGGTACCTACTTT
Organism: Esperia sulphurella; assembly: GCA_947086405.1. Classification (NCBI taxonomy): domain Eukaryota; kingdom Metazoa; phylum Arthropoda; class Insecta; order Lepidoptera; family Oecophoridae; genus Esperia; species Esperia sulphurella. The sequence continues at coordinate 16,908,952 of OX352266.1, forward strand.
AAAATGTTGAGAATTTTTTTTGGTCATTCACGAAGGAGTTCAAGTCTAGATTCAAAAGAAATTATAGTTTAAGAACTAAAAAAACATGCTCTTATGAGTATCTCTAGCACATTATCTTTGGTAGCACTATAAAAAAAACACCTTGAATGATTTATAAATACCTACATTATAAAAAATTCATTGTGACAAGACAAACAGCCATTGAGGAGTTCCTATAACCACCTCCCACTTACATCATCACACCAGCTCGATGGTACCATATTGTATTTTCACCAGAACTGCATAAGTTTGCACAAATCAAGAAGTGGGTGAAAAGTTGTAAGCTTTGATTACAATGTTAGAAGGATATTAAAAGCTTGTTTATAAAAATATATAGGTACGTATATACTCAAGCCAGTTACCTACTTACGTAAGTTACAATAATAAAACAGGTATACATATAATATTCAGACCAGGAGCAAACTTTATAAAGTTGGGTTAGGGTGTACAAAAGGGGGGCGCAGACTAATTTTGTTTTAAGTTGTCGAACTTTTTTTCACGTGCAACGACCTCTATTTCGATGTTCACGTGCAACAAGTTTTTTTTCTATAGCTACCCCCCTTTGGTAAGTACACTCTGACCAAGCAAAATGTTAGTTATTCAAGCGTAACCACAAATAACTTTATGTAAATTGTGCTAAACATACAAGATAACATGCGCTGCCATTTACACAATGCAAAACAAAGAGAATATAACGCTACGATACATGCAAAATGACGCAAAAATATAAAAGCGATATTTGTAAACGAACTTACTAAGTGTTTAAAAGCGTCCACTAATGCTAAATAGGTAGTTTCAATTTCGAATCTAAATACAACCAGTTACGCGATAGAAAAAAAAGCCCAACCACAACCACAGAACACTTAAAAATATGATCAATAGGTCAACTTTACTTTGATTTTAATCTATAGATGGAAAAGCGGGCGAAGGAAAGACGCAAACTCAAAGAAAATAATAAAGAAAGAAACAGTGCTCAAAAAAACCGCGGGAACAACCGAACCTTTTTTTTATTTTAAGACATTGGCAATAATGCCATCAGTCTAATTACGATATCTTTTAATTTTCTGTTTATTATCAGTATCAGAGTGCTTCAGACCAAAACTGATCTTGATATATTCGCAGAATTACCTTACAGTAAACTTTAGTAAGGTTTGAAGCTAGGAAGATCACCGCTTTAAGATCAGCTTAGTCACGTTTATTTATGTTTCCTTCATAGTGTACACACACACAGTAATTTATTGTATAATATACTACCACTATATATACCCGAAGAATATATTATTTAGGAAAAACAAATACACAGACAGCAGAGCTGTCCTCCAAAAAAACGCGGGATCAACCTCCCCACTCCACTCATCCGGTATTAATGGTGCGTTTTTCTGGTCAATCTTTAAGTATAAACTATAACCAAGAAGCACAACCAGGTAACCATTGTATAACATTGGTTCATTTGCACATGTAAGAAATATGTTTAAAAAAACGTAAAAATCATGCATGACGTATAATGTCAATGTCAATGTTATCTTTTGATCGCAGTTGACGTTTTATTTCATCGTATCCTAAGATCGTATCGTTTCGGATCTAAAAATTAATTTTATTTTTGTACAATATTTGCGCAATAAAGTCTCACAGGATAGTCAAGTAATAGGATATCTTTCAAGTAATCGTATCTTTGTGAAATTATCATTCGCGTCTATTAAAATGGGTGGAAAGACCAAGCAAAGAACTAAAAACAATGTTCGGGTATGTATTAAATACAACATTAATGTTATTGATCTTCCGGCTTATACTACGATTAGCCACTAACTGGATTGAATTGTTAATTCTTTTAAAATGTTCATCATATAATTGTCTAATAGTTTATAATTTTTGATAAGCCAATTAGACCACATTACAATAAAAACTTATGTTATTGTGAAGTTGTGAAATACTTGCTTGGCACACGTAATAGCTGTTACTCTTCCAAAAGATGCTACTACTGCTTACACTATTGTGTACTGTACATTACAGGGTCCTTTTTTGTGACATGTTCTCACCAATTTTCACATTTTGCAAAAAAAATCATAACCTCTGTAGTGCCTCGGCAATGTTCACAGCAGCACACACCAAGGCCTTTCACGCCTCCTTGCAAAAAAAAAATCGTCTTTACTACAGAGATTTCGGGGCAGCCCTAACAGCATCCTAAGGGTAATCGTAGATAGGTACAACTGCCCTAATATGTGGCACCTTGTTAATACTGTCAAATCTAGTCTTATTATTTTATACTAACATAGTTCAAAAGTTGCTACTAACACTATTGGGATTCTTGTCCTTTAATAATACTTCACATCCTTGGTTCATCATCATCAGGTTATTTTTGTCTCCACTGCAAACTGTTAAATTGAAATATCAAAAATGATATTATTATGGGGATAACAGGTCAGCAGCAAATTGCTGGTAAGCCTAAATCTGAACTGATGTATTTTAAGTCTTTAAATTCTCACTTGTAACACTGGTTATTGAGAAACTTGTCTGTTTTTAAAAGTACTGAGTGGGCATCAATAATGTCCATAACAGATTGCAATGAATGTAGAGAGGGGCATGTTGCACTGCGGCAGCGACTTGCGAAGCACCAGAACCATATTGTATGAAATGTATTACTGTTATTCTATTTACAGTTGAGTTCAGATAGGAGGTTAGATTTTCATTTTCATTTCATTTTCATTTTCATTGTTCACAGTGTCCGATGTCAAATCATTGAACAAATGTTGTTATAATATTAACTAAATCACAACTTTTACATAAGTTTAATTAAGTTATGTGTTTGTTCTAAGCTTAAACAATATATGGGCTGCAAACTTGAATACCATACTCTTCCGTATTTAATTGAAGACTGAACTGTTCAGTATTGAAATGATCTATAGCATATTATAATATAATTTAAGTAAACTTTTTTTTTACATTTTCTTCTAAATATTTATTATTATGGGAATAAAATAGGCGAGCAGCAAATTTCTGGTATGCTTATATATGGGCTGGTGTATTAAAGTTTTTGAAATTGTCACTTGTAACACTGGTTTTTGAAGAACTTGTCTAGTCGGATTGTAAAAGTATTCACCAAGGGGACATCGATAATGTCCTGCTGTAACTTATAACATGTGCTAACATGTGCTTGCGACTCTGTATTTGCAGTAGAGAATGTACAGGCTTTTCTAATTGAATGAATTGGTATGAAGGTTAATCAAAATATGTGTTTACATGGCAGCCATCTAGCAGTGGGCGCAGTGCAGAGCTGCTGGGCAGCGGCATGAAGATGGAGGGCGGCGCGGGGGCGATATTCCCGTCGCTGGCGGCCGCGGGGGTTGGGATGGGGCCGGCGGGCATGCTGCACACCACGCTCAGCCCAGAGTTCACACTGTGCTTCAAGAAGCTCAATAAAAAGGATCCTATTACTAAGACCAAGGTTTCACTTGTCGTATTATTATGCCCGATATCTACATGTAGTATAATTGCTGACATAGAATTTTTTTGCATACTAACCTTACCTACTAATGTATTTGAAAACTAAAAATGTCTATAACTTTTGATTGTGTTAGCCGATTGCGATGAAATAAAGACTAAATGTCAAGTTAAGTTGAGCCCCATGTTTCTGTGAAAAGTCCATCAAAGTACGATCAGTCGTTTTTAAGTGATGCGTGCACAAACTCACAGACAAACAGACAAAAATTCCAAAAATGATTGAAATGTGTTCTATTACTTATCCTTAGACCCCTCAATTATTTTTTTTGCATATATCTTCAATGTACAGACACGCGATGTTTACGATTTTATTTATTAGATTGGTTATTGTTAACTTTTGTTTGCTGATGCTGATATAAACCAATAATTATAATCGTGCTCAAGATCTGTGCCAGGAAAATATATCAGAATTTAAACATGCTTCGTAGCAATAAACTGTGCCAGTAGGTTGCTGTTTCTATAAAATGATGCTATGGTACCTTAGTAGAAGCTCTATGTAACTTTGCTGCGATAGCTTCACATACTGAGTGGTCTAAACATTAAATTATGTCCAAATGGTTTCAGACCATACATAGGTTAATGCAATAGGTGACAATGTTATATTTAATTCGTTGACATGACAGCTAAAATATAGTTTCGGCAGGTTTAACTTAAAATAAAACAATGATATATTCGTGATATCAGCTTGTTCCGCTGGCTACAGTATGTAAACGTGATTGCCAGGCGCTGGTGGAGCTGAGCGAGCTGGCGGCCAGCAGTAACGTGGAGGAGGTGGTGCGCGCGCTGCCCGGCTGGGCGCGCTGCTACCGCGCGCTGGCCGTCGACACCGACCGCAAGGTGCGCGAGACCGCGCAGGTACGTCCTAAACGATACTTGCAAACCCTCCCCTACACAAACGTTTTTAAACTGTTGTTTGAGTTTTCTTAAATTGTATATTCTTAAATTGTATTCTGTAAAAAAAATTAAGCCAAAGATAATATATACTAGATTAAGCTTATGCCTAGTTTTTGACCAACTGGTGCCATTGATGGCATGTAGGAAACACATCTTTTGCTAAGCGAGGCCTAACTCGTCTTTTACGAGTAGATCAGCTTTGAATAGAGCCAAGCATGAACAGTGTCATAAATAAATTAAACAAAATAAGCCTAATGCTGAAAGAAGTTACAATATGCCTTAATTTATTTTCTTATTACCTATATTATTCTAATATACACAATACTTTATCCATTTAACTGGCATCTTTCTTCCTTTCTCTTCCCAGCTTCTCTTTCAAGAAAAGCCTCTTTCAGTCTGTCCCATTCATCTCTATCTCTTACTCTCCTCGTCCTCAATGGTCATGCTGTCTTCTTAATCTCGTCTTTCCATCTTATAAATGTTCTACCTCTTCGTCTCTTGCCATCTCGTGGGTATCATTCAGTCACCTTTGTCCATTTGTCTTTTGGATCTCTCATTAAGTGAACTGTCCATTCTCATTTTAACTTTTATATATTTTTTTCAACTTCTGTGAACTTTTTTTTATTTTTAAGTTTATTTTGTCTCTTTAGTTTTATTCCTGCTATGCTCCTTTCCATTCCATGTTGACACACTATTACTTTTTTCGTTCGTTTTTTCTGTAAGTGAACAGATGTGACATCCGTATGTAAGACATGGGAAAATCCAAGTGTCAAATACTTTTCGTTTGTATGATAATTGTTTCTTGATTTTTCGTAATTTCCCAAAGTTACTAATATCGTTTCCACGTATTTGCTACTCTCCTGTCTATTTATTTGGTCATGCAATCTTTGACTGCTATGAGGTGGCTTAAATTTACATACTCTTCTATATTATATCTACGAGTACCATCCTTATTTTCTTTGCTTCTGAGTTTGTCATTATTTTTGTTTTCAGGGAGAAGCCTACTTTCGCTCTCTACCATATTTTCAACATGTGGATATGGTCCAATGTGCAGAAGTTTCTTCTAACTCCAGCTTGTTCTTTCGGCTGTTGTTATTCTTGTTAGGATTATTTTAGAAAAGACTTTACACAGATTACACATTAGATACTGTCTCCTTTTTTATGTAGTGAGATTATAGCTGATTTTGTCCAGTCTTTCGGGGACAACTTCGCTTTCTATTATATCGTTAAATATCTCGGTAAGTGTTAGGGCTATTTCATTTTCCATTGTTGAAGCATTTCACTAGTTATGTGATATATTCCAGGTGATTTCCCATCTTTTTGTGACTTAATTGCCTGTTCACTCTATCAGTAGTGTAGGTGGTATTTGTTCTTCGTTGTCGTTTATATTCCTTGTTTCCCTTTTGTTCCCAATTTCTATGGTTGCAGTGCAATCTTCGGTAAAAGTCCGTAGCAATCCACAGAATTTCATGTCTTTTGTTGATTTGGTTTCCTTGTTGTTTTTTACATGTGGCAACCATTATTTCATGTCATTTGAATGGTTTTAGTGCCTTTTTTACCCTCCTGTTTAATTTATGTGTCTCTTGATCATGTTATTTCTTTCACATTTCCTATCCCTTTTTAAACAATTATTTATTTGTTTACTTTTTTTGATATCTTGGTTTTTTTTCCAGTCTTCCATAATTTTTTCCTTATCTTTTCTTACGTTTTTTTATATAGATATATGTGTGTGTAAAAATAGCTGGTGTCCCTCCCGCAGGCCTGCCACGGCGCCGTGATGCGCGCGTGCGGGCGGCGCGCGGCGCCCAGCCTGCGGCAGCTGGTGCCCACCTGGCTGTGCAGCCAGCACGACGACCACGCGCCGGCGCAGTCCAAGGCGCAACAATCGCTCGCGGTGCGTCCGATACCCTGGCTGGTGTATATACTCGAGGCTTTAAAACCTGTCGTAAACATTGAGAGATAGGCCCGGCACGTCGTCGTTCCATAACGCATGCTCGGCCCATATATGACGTATGCGCTGTGTTAGAGTTAAGACAGTGTGTAAATTATTATATTAATATGTACACAATATACATACCCCTCTAACATCTTATTGGAATAAATGCTATACCAGATTGTGCCCAGTAACCTGAGCTATTGAACAGTGTAAACCTCGTCGAATTCTGTTCAGTAGTTTCCACGTTTACCTCGTACGAACATACAGACATACACTTATAATTTTTGGGTTCTATTTCACAACGCGTCCGTTGGGGTCTTCTAGTAATGTGTATGTGGTGCGTGACAGAGCACGTTCCCGGAGAGCAAGCTGCCCGAGGTGCTGTCGTTCTGCCGCGAGGAGGTGCTGGCGCATCTGCAGGACAACCTGCTCGGAGAAGGCGTCGGCGGCGTCGGCGGCGTCGGCGGCGTCGGCGGCGTCGGCGCCAAGTATGTGTCGCACACCGTACTAAACAACACACAACACTTTGCACTGAGTTTAGAGTTCTGCCAAAATGGATACCCCTATGGCGATGATGACAAAATTGCTTACGGAAGTAACTAGTTCCACAAAGGAGGCAGCTGAGTTGTTTGAAACCTTATTCACTAACATCCCCATGAAAACCACCGAAGCTCTGCACCCATCTCAGATTCTTGCTGCGTGCTTAGCAAGATATTTGAGAAGATTATAATCAACTGCTATGTCATTTCAATCTTAAACTAATACTTCACGATCGTCAGTTCGGTTTTACTAAGCGATGTTCCACAACCGACGCAGCAGCCATGTTTGTTAAGCATATTTTTGATACTTCGGAAGGCTTCCATGATGCAATAGGCGTGTTCTGCGACCTCTCCAAGGCATTTGATTGTGTTGATCACGAAACCTTGCTACTAAAATTTACATATTATGGCGTTAAAGACAGAGCATTCGAATTACTTAAATCTTACTTGAAAATAGAGTACAAAAAGTAGATATACACGGATTCAGATGATCCGGACGGGTCATTTGTGAAAATTAGAGTGCCCCAGGGTTAGTTCTGGGTCCATTTCTTTTTCTTGTATATATGTAAGACTTGCCCTTCTTAACACAAAACATGTCCAATATACTATTATAGACCGATAACACTTCGCCGATTTTTTTAAGTAGCGGAAAATATTGTGAGCTTGCAGGTGTAAATAATACTCTCTCAAAAAATTTCTGCGTAAATAACCTTGCATTAAATTGAAAGAAAAATAAATGTATTACGTTCTCTCTACCAAATGTAAGAAAAGTAGAAAATAATGTGACATTTGGTACAGGCACACAAAAATTTATTAAAAATACGGTGTCTCTACCCAGAAGATATAGATATCAATGAAGACCCCACATAACTTCACTAGCTGGTTGACTAAGTTCTGCCGCCTCCGCCTTTGAATATAAAATTAGGCAATTAACTGATGTTGCTACCGCGAGAATAGGGTACTTCTGCTACTTGATTTCAAAAAATGTGTTGCTGCATGTTTTTTGCGCAGTTTCTTCTTCACCGCGCTACCTAGGAAGTGGTAGTCGTAAAAAATGACGTGTGCAAATGTCCCAAGTGTACTCAAGTGCAGTAAATGTACAGAACGGAGAGCGCGGAGGAGGCCGCGGCGGCCGGCGCGCGGCTGGCGGCCAGCACGCTGCATGGCCTGCGGTACGTGGTGCGGCGGCTGCCCGACGGGGGCGGGGGCACCGACGGGGGCTCCTGGCTGCGCGACCGCCTCGCGCCCATCCTGCGCGCGCCGGCCTTCTGGAAGCTCGCCTCACACACAGACCCAGTAGTCAGGTCACTTGACTCACCTACTATTGAAACTCGGCCGTATTTGCTACCGCTTTATCGGTACATGCGAAATTATGCGGTTTCAACCGGGATTGCCCGATTTCTACATTATAATCATCATATGAGCCTTTGGACATCTACTGCTGAGACATCTACTGCTATAGAACGAATCGAGTGTGATCGCTTATCGTTCCCGTCGCGTATATTTTATTTATTTATCAAGCCTTCTGCACCACTAGATATTTACAATGCATTATGATATTCTTAAATTCAAGTATTTCTACGTAATGGATAGACATACTTAAATAAATATATAAACATCAAAGACTTGGGTACAAACATTCATATGCATCATACAAACATTTGCCCCTAGCGGGATTCGAACCTAAAACCTCCGGCATGATAGTCCGAGAGCTATCCGTTCCGCCACGGAGGTCGTCAACTAAATTCAAGTGACAATTAAATTCAAATCGTATTGCATGCATTATGATATTTTATAAATGTCCGAGTATATATAGTACAGAGCATCCCATTGCGGGGCTCTGGCCGGCTGGTTGGCGCGCCTGCCTGCGCCTGCCTGCGGTGAGGCCTGCGCCTGCGCCAACCTCTCCAGCTCGCCTCCGCGGTGCGCGGTGCGCGGGCGCACTGTCTGTCAATCTGTCCATTTCCGGTGGTTCCCAAAATTGTATGGATCCGGGTGGTAAAAGTACGGCCTTAGCTGGTCACGCGTAACGAATGTTCTGTGGTCAGGGCGGCGTGGTACACCGCGCTGGGCGAGGTGGCCGCGCGGTTCGGCGCGAGCGCGTTCGACGAGCGGCTCGGCGGCAAGGTCGCGCGGGCGCTGCTGGGCGCGCGCGAGTCCGCCTCGCTGCCCGCCGCCAGCCTGTGGGGCTGCCTGCTGCAGTTCATGCACCACGTGCCGGTATGAATGTAATTTACGATTGCCGGTCAATATTTCGACAGCTCCGAAGAACGTGAAGTCGAAACGACTAACTTTTAAAATTTTTGTACGTTCAGTCTTTTAGGACCTATACATTTTTATCCCGATACAGTTTGTAAGGTCGTGCGGTGTGGCTTCGTATAATTATTTATATCATCACAAGATAGGCCTGGCCACCTAGTTAACACCACGGACGTATTAGCGCCTTTGTGACGCAGTGAGCTGGGACGGAGTAGCAGAAGGCTACTTCGTATAGTAGTGCCAATAGTAGGCATGGCAAAAACGGCGACGTAACATGTTGTTTGCTTCCAGGACTGGTACAAGTGGCTTGACAACAAAGACCTGCTGCGCAAGAGAATACTGGACTTGCTGGAAACTGGTCAGTTAGTTTCACCGCCTTAAACATTCCCAAGTTGAACAGTCTCATAAGTATGAAGTATGAAAAGGTCTTAAAGTCTATTTTTGCTTGTACCAGCAGTACAAGAAATTGTACTTCCATCATTTGAATATAATCTAAATTTTTCTTTTTTTTTACTGTTTTACCGACTTCATCCTGTCAGTATTACTAAGAGATGGCACTGGGGATGAATAACAACGTTCTCCTGTCTATATTAAGATTATTACTGCGATCACCAATCCGCCTGCCGAGCGTGGTGATTATGACAAATCCCCCAATGGACAGCCCACCAAGTGTCATTCTATTGGGCATGCTGTGTTCAGCAGTGGATCTGTTTCGGCTGATGATGAAATATGAGACGAGTGTAATGTGGTGTGTGTGTGTGTAAGTGTAGGTGTGTGTGTGTGTGTCCATACAGGAGGGGGGCGAGAGTGTGTGTGGTGTGTGTGGGGGGTGAGTGGGTGTGTGTGTGTGTGGGGGGGGGGTATGAATGTGAAGTGTGTGTATTAATGTGATGTGTGTGCGTATGTGTGTGTATTAAAGTGAAGTGTGTGTGTGTGTGTGTGTGTGCAGGCGGGTGGGGCGACGCGCGGCGCCTAGCAGACCTGCTGCTGCCCGTGCTCGCGCACCTGCCGGAGGACCTGCGCACGAACGACTTCTACGACGCATTCTTCCTGGCCGTCTTCACGGGGTGAGACCCATTATAATGTTTATAGACGTGTGTGTGTCATCATCAGGTTATTTTGGTCTCCACTGCAGGAGCACAACCCTCTCTCATCTGCCGGAGACAGACGGAGCATTCGGCCTACACTCCCCGCGCTGGCCAGACGGGTTGGGGAGGCCTGATTGATGTTTTATAATGTACTCCCTTACTCGCCTTGTACGACATCCACGGGAAGAGTTGGAGTGGTCCTATTCTACTCTACCGGAAACCACACGGCAACACGGTAATGTGTCGGCTGCACATGCTATATCTAGATGGAGTGTTATATTGTTTCTGCTTGTCCTGTACGTTCTTTGTTGCAGCCAATAAATGATTATTCTAAGACGTTACTAATTTATCATTTTGCGAGTTAATAAATTTAAAAAAATTATTAAATTAGATAACAGATACACAATCATCTGTTATTTAATTTAATAACCAATGAGTGTCAATCATAAAGGAAAACACTTTGAGGTACTTATGAGGTGCGAAAAATTATTTTGCTTCATGGTATGAAGTGTAAATATATTTAATTCGAGATAATTCTATGAAACCGACCGATGCGTGGGAGTTCGAAAGTAAAACACCGAAGTCTCCCGCGCTTGCTCATCGCGGGTGAGCGGCAGCCAATCGGAGGGCAGGGCGAAGTCGGTTCCAGCTGGCGATATGGCGGGCCGTAGTTTTTAAAGCATCAGCTGATCGAAGGCTCGTCCGCAGGCTGGAGCAGAAGAGCGTGATGTGCTCGAGGGGCGAGCGCGAGGCGTGGGCGGGGGGCGCGGCGGAGTGCGTGCGGCACGTGTCGGTGCGGGGGGGGGCCGCCGGGGGGAGTGCGGGCGTGGTCGCTGCCGCGCACCGCCGCTGGCTGCGCGCCGCGCTGGCCCCGCGCGCCGGGGCCCTGCGCGCGCACCTGCTGCGCCACTGCGCCGCCGACATGGCGCAGCTCGTGCGCTACTGGCTGCGGCAGGCCCCCCCCGCCCCCCACTACGACCTGCTCGTGCGCACCTTCTGGCACACCGTGCAGTCCACCGTGCTGGCCGAGCTGGACGGTGCGCCGGCCGCGCTGCCGGCCGCCCTCGAGGGCCACGTGCTGCTGCTGCGCTCGCTCCGGACGGGCTTCCTGCACCACCAGCGGAGGCCCCACACCGTCAAGTTCGTCGACAGCGCGCCGGAGGAGGGCCGCCAGCGGGAGCGGCCCGGGGGGACCGACGACCGCGGCGAGGGGGGGACGGCGGCGGGGGCGGGGGCGGGGGCGGGGGACGACGACCAGCACGCGGTGGATAGGTATGTGAAGTCGTCGGTCAGTACTCGGTCTGTCGGACCTTGTAGAGAAGTTGAGGACCGGGTGTGGGGGCGTTCATTGGGGAAGGCCTATGTCCAGCGGTGGACTTCTAGAAGTTGACGTGATGATGATGAATTAAAAGGTTTCCTACTCAACCGTAAACGCGAGTGGGACATTCATATCAGACAGCTCGGCAGAGCGCCGGCCTCGGGACGGCTGGCCGGCGGCCCGCGGGGTCGAGGGTGTTCGTGTCGATGGATGCCCGAGCCGAGCGTGTCCGGCGTGGTATAGCACGACGTGAGATTAATAGACAAATATATATAATAATGATAAATAATCTCACGTAGTGTTCTAGTAGTTGACAGCACATATAAGCTTATGTAAGTAGATAATAAGGTCTATTCTACTGTAGTCTGTATTTGCATCTATAGCAGTCCAATAAACCTCAGTTTAAATACAAATAACTTTATTGGTTCAAGAACATTAGGGTCCTTATACTAGACATATCTATGTAGATATATTATTACAAGCAGGAGCCTGGCTCCCAAACTAGGATTCCCTGTTCTATGGGTAGCCAAAAATGTAGGGAGTTATATTGTTGATCGCTCCACCATTACACCGGCAGGTTCATGCACAACTTGCACGACGTGGCGGAGAGCGTGTGCGCGCGGTACGTGGCGCTCGCGGGGGCCGGGGAGGGGGCCGGGGAGGGGGCCGGGGAGGGGGCGGACGTGCGCGGCGCGCTGGTGGCCGCGCTGGTGGGCGTGCTGCGCGAGCTGGACACGGCGCGGCTGGTGGCCGGCGTGGCGCGCCGCGCGGGCGCCGGCGAGCCGCTCGGCCTGTACCAGCGGCACGTGCGCGCCTGGCTGGCGGCCGGCCCCGACGAGGACGAGGCGCGCACCGAGCAGCTCGTGCACCTCACGTTCCTCATCATGGAGCACCTCAGCGACCCGGAGCGGGACCAGGTGTTCGAGACCTTCGACCAGGTGGGTGCCCGTCCCCCCCTCGGCAGATCTGGAGGATGGCTGAGTAAAATACGTACATATAAAGTAACATACGATCGTCCGCTCCGATGTCCGGTATGTCTAACCCGAGAGAGAAGTAAATCCACCCACATATTGGGTACACAAAATATATCTATACATCACACTCCGCCCTCTAAGTAGGTTGTGATCCCGGCCATTTGAAATTCGACGCGAGTGCGAGTCGGCCTCCGCACTCGCCCGCGATCGATACGTTGCATTCCACCGTTTACAGAATGTATGACGCCCCGGCTGGGACCTTGTACAGACCCTCGACCTCCCATCTCCTTCCGACATGTAGGTCCCACAGGCCGAATCACGGGGGAGGTGCCCGGTACTTTCTCAGGTGCTCTTTGTCGGACCCCCTACTTGATCCCCCTACAAATAAGTAATTCTGTGCTTGGTCCTCTATACGGCAACTCTCCCCATTCAGGGGCGCGACATCACGATGACGGCTTCGTCGTCGGGCCGCTCAGTCAGTCTGTCGAGTCAAATTTAGTCAATACAGTCGGATAGATACGTAAATAAATATCGCTCATATATATTTAAATTTTTTTTAATATTATATACTGATATAGATAGTATGTTATATACTATGACATTATTTGAATTGTTGACATTGTAATTTATACATTATTTTATTTTATGACGATACCTTTTACCATATTAAAATGACATGTAAAATTGATTTTTACGATGTAAAAGTGAAATAAATAAATCTAATCTATTATAATATATTTCTTGTACAGTTTTTGATATTATTAAGGCATTGAATATAATGCCCTATCGACCTCAGGGTTGTGGGCGTGCCCCCGCGGCCACAACGGTGAAACTGCGCTTAACATATAGTGAAATGTATATGTTGAAGTTTGCAAGAGAACTTGCACAACTAACTGTGCAAGTAATGTACGTTGTAGGAAATAACATTGCGCCTGCGTGCGCCCTTGAGTAAACGTACTCGGTAGCCCCGCACATGTTTCTCTTCACACTACCTTTCCCAGACTATCCGATATGTGCGAAGACACCGTTCATTTTGGAAATAAAAAAATCTCAGTAATGTTACAAGGGATAAAATTACATCCGGCTCGAAGGACCAAAATGATGATCGAAAAGATGGCGTAAAGAGAAACACGTTCGTCGCTACCGAGTACGTTTACTGCACCTGAGTTTAAACTGTATATAGAATTGAATAAGTATAAGTAGGGCCGCGCCCGCGCCACGCTATCAGTGTCATATTTATTGGTAACAAAATTACAAGTCAAAAATGTTTTTAACAATTAATGTCACATAGGTAACAGATAATAATTAATAAATAATGTCATAAGTTCACAAATGTCAAGTAACATACTTTGAGATATCTTTCAGGAATTCGTCAACTGAGTAACATGCCGTAGAAATAAGATTTTTTTTTAATTTTTTTTTAAATATGCTGGTGGATTTTCACGTCTCGAGGTAAACTATTATAAAGTGTCGATCCGAGTCTGCGGCAGGTAGGTTTTAGTCTATGCCCGCTCCTGGGCGGGTATCCGAGTGCGGCTCCTGCCTGCGGGAACTGGCCCAGGTGGGTGCAGACGAATACCCCGACCTGGAATAAGAATATGCAGGGCGCAGTCAGTATTTTTAGTTCTGCAAAACACGGATGTCCTCCTGTGGATGTACTAGGATAGGCCCAACATAGGAGGGCGACCCCGAGCTACCGGAGATAGGGTCAGTACAGTGTGCCCGCGCGCGGGGCTGGTTGCAGATGACGGTGAGGACGGTGATAGTGTGCGTGCGGGCCAGCGTGGCGCACCCGGCGCGCGCCTGGCCCGCGGCGCGCCGCTGGCTGCGCAGCGGGCCCGCGCGGTCCGTGCTGGGCCTGCTGGCCCGCCAGGCGCCCTCCCGCGCGCCCGCCCGCGCCCTGCTGCTGGCGTGCCTGCAGCCCGCCGACGCGCGCCCCGACGGTACGTCAGGCCCTGGCCGGGGCACGAGATGTCTTCTCACCCCGGGGGGGGGGGGGGACCAGGGGCTTCGTGCGCTGCCCGTTAATACGGGCAGGTCCTTGGAGCGCGGAGAGACTCCGCTGTGATAAGTTTGAGACCTTTTCTTTTGCACTGGGTGGGGCGGCGGCGGCGGAGACCTGTTGCATATATAGATAGATGCTCGCTACCGACGTGCAGGCGAATGAACCTGCTCCTGCGCATCGGATGTGTTCGTTATTTATACCCTCTCCATACATACTTGTAGAATCCTGGTTTCGCCTCTCTGTGGGCTCCCAAATTGAGTTTAACACCGTTTCAAAGTTACCACGTTTGCTGGCTTCAATGACACTCCATATCGACCCCTGTCTCGAGTCTGCGCCTGCGCCCGTCCTTCCCAGCGCGTGCTCGCGACGATCGCCGAACCAAGCCGAACGTGCACTGTGCCTCCAAATCAGCTCTTTTATTATTTCGCCGACATACTTAGCAGTATGTCGAAACTAGGTTATAAGTTTGCTGGCATAGTATTAAGTGCTGCCAGGCCTACTTTTACAGTGCATACTAAATTAGTTTATTGAGCCAGGAGGTGAAATGTGTTATCTTTATGTACAGAGATGCTGATCAGCCCGGAGAGTGTGGCGACCATCGTGGGCACGGTGGGCGAGCGCCTGGGCGGGCTGACGGCGGCGAGCGCGCTCGGCGCGCCCGACCTCGAGCAGTGCGCCTCGTTCGCGGCTCGGCTGGCCAGCTTGCTGGCCGGGGCGGGGGTGGGGGTGGGGGCGGGGGCGGGGGGAGCAGGGGAAGGGGGAGGGGAGGTGCGCGACGCGTGCCGGGCGCTGCTGCTCAACCTGTTCCGACTCAATCTGACGCTTTATGTGAGTGCCTTACGATTGATTTTTGCTAAACAGTAGATATTCCATTCAATTACTGTTAGGAAGCAGGATCTGCCCCATACGACTGAGTTGATAATATAATAATTTACTCGTATATATGTGTGTGTACAGCGCGACTCCGGCGCCGTCAGCGCGGAGACGTGGTGCGAGGTGCGCGGGGGGTGGCAGGACGCGCTCGCCGCGCTGCCCGGGGACGGGGACGGGGACGGGGACGGCGGAGGGGGCGGGGACGGGGGCAGGGACCAAGCAGTCCAAGAAGCCGTCGGTCTCATGCACCAGGAACTGTTCAACAGGTCACTCATTCATTCATTCATTCAATTCACTCAACTCAGTCGTTCGCTCGAGCCCTCTTTCACACACACGATGGGGCCCGAGTAGAAGGGCCGTCTGAGCACTGCAATTTAAAGTTTGACACAAGGTATTATTTATTCTATGGCTCGACGGTCCCACGGGATCGGGAACGTGAACTCATGCTATCGGATTTAAATTGCGTGAACCGTCCGGTGTACTATGGAGAT
The DNA here is from genome assembly GCA_947086405.1 of Esperia sulphurella. Taxonomy (NCBI): domain Eukaryota; kingdom Metazoa; phylum Arthropoda; class Insecta; order Lepidoptera; family Oecophoridae; genus Esperia; species Esperia sulphurella. The sequence goes on from OX352266.1 coordinate 16,924,866, forward strand.
CTGGTTGCGAACCGTCACAATTTCCGAGCGTTTAAGCGTTTTTGCCATGCCTATTATTGGCACTACTATACGAAGTAGCCTTCTGCTACTCCGTCCCAGCTCACTGCGTCACAAAGGCGCTAATACGTCCGCGGTGTTCAACTAGGTGGCCAGGCTATCTTGGCCACACCAAACCCCCCAACCCCCAACCTGACCACTCTGGTCATCGTTTCCCTGCTACACTCCCATTTGCTAGAGGGGAAGTGGGAACTCTCTTCCTACTTTGACTCTTTACTTCTTTAATTTAATTTGCCTGGGGCCCAAGGTAGCGTAAATTCATGACCTGGGACTTGCCCTACCTTCACTGGTAGGTGTTATGTGTAAACGTACCTCCGTTGATCCTCGCCTAGATGAGTTGCGGGGGGAGAATGGGGAGGAGGCGGTCCCTCCACCTCACCGCACCTACTATATATTTCTCCAATGTATTTTTGTGATTGGTGTATAATAAAGTATATTTATTCATCATCATATCAGCCCTTAGATGTCCACTGCTGGACATAGGCCTTCCCCACCACATCCGTTCCTCCGCCCAGTATTTATTCATATATATTCTTTATTGCACATCTTAAAAGTAAATACGATACAATAAATGGTGTGTTCAAAGGCGAGCTTATCTCTAAAAGAGATCTCTTCCAGCCAATTTCAGTGCAACAAAAGTTTGATGTAAAAATCTGCGAATAATATACTGCGCTGAAGGCTTCGCGGACAGCCAGCACTAGGGGCGCAACCGGTACCGATACGATATATATATATTGGCGTATCGGGGCCGCTTGCCGATATTTAAGCCGATACACCGTTATTCAAACTGATACATTCGCGATGTCTCACTGCACTTACTTGCCGTCTTCATTCTTCTGTGACATTCGCTGATCTTAAATATTTATTTTGTATTAAATTTGATTGATTGATTGCTGAAGTGGCAGTGGGCTGGTCACATCTGTCGGAGAACCGATTACCGCTGGGGTAAACGAGTTCTCGAGTGGAGACCGCGACTGGGCAAGCGTAGTGTGGGACGCCCCCTGGCTAGATGGAGCGACGATCTGCGTAAGGCGGCTGGCAGTGACTGGATGAGAAGAACCGAATATCGGGTTCAGTGGTGCACCTTGGGAGAGGCCTATGTCCAACAGTGGACTCTTTCGGGCTGATGATGATGATAAGGTTAAAAATTTAAAATTAACCCACGATCATTAAATTTTTTTTTGCTTTTTTTTACTTTTTATTGATAATACCTTGCTCGGAGCGGTGTATCGTATCGGTATCGGCGATATTTTTACCGTATCACATCGGCGTATCGTTGCACCCCTAACCTATACCTTGACTTTGTATGGAATCACAGCTTGGACGAGTTGGACGTGGTGAAGATCGACCACATCGCCTCCCTGAGCCCCTACCTGCTGCGGCGGTGCGACGAGACGCAGGCGCCGGACACGGCGGAGGTCCTCCAACTGACCCAGCTGCTGTTCGAGTGGCGCCCCCCCGCGGGCCCCGCGGGCCCCCCGGGGGGGGCCGCCGTGGAGCTGTGCGCGCTGCGCTACGACTGCATCGCCTCCAACCTGAACTGCCCGTTCGATGACGACAACGAGCACATCAGGCAGATCGTGGCGGAAGCCTCCGACGACGAGATGAAGGAGCTGACGAGGGAGGCGCTCATGGTGCACGTGTACGAGCTTCTGTTCCGCGCCGCGTGCCTGCGGGAGGGGCTGGTGCGGGGCGGGGGGGCGCGGGGGGGCGGGGTGGCGGGGGAGGCGGCGGGGGAGGCGACAGAGAAACTGGCGGGGGAGGCCACGGAGAAACTGGCGGGGGAGGCCACGGAGAAACTGGCGGGGGAGGCCACGGAGAAACTGGCGGGGGAGGCGGCGGAAAAGCCGACGGAGGAGCAGGCGGGGAAATTGACGGGGGAGGCGGCAGAGAAGCTGACGGGGGAGACGGCGGAGAAGCAGACGGGAGAGGTGGCGGAGATGTCGACGAAGGAGCAGCCGGGGAAATTGACGGGGGAGGCTGCGGTGAAGCCGACGGGGGAGGCGGCGGAGAAGCCGACGGAGGATCAGACGGGGAAATTGACGGGGGAGGATGCGGTGAAGCCTGCGGAGAAACGCGAAGCGTGGGCCGGCGTGCTGCTGCGGGACGAAAGCATGGTGAAGGCGGTGGGCCGCCTGCTGCGCGACTACTGCGTGCTGCGCGCGCTGCACGCCGGGTACGGCCATGTGAGTACTGCACTAGCAGCCCTCATTCAGGGCCGGAAAAATCCGATATTTAGTACATTGTTACCTAGGGGTGAAAGTAACTTATTTAATCTCGAGACGTACGCTCGGGCGCCAATAGTGCGAGGGACTAAATAAGTCTTTAAACCGAGGTAAACACTGTGCTTTTCATTACGAATACAAGGAAAGTAAAAAATTTTAATTTGACATCGCGCTGTAACGCTTCAACCACTGGACGGATCGTGATGAAACATTGGCACAGATATAGGTTAGGTCTTGGAATAGGACATAGGATAGTTTTTATCCCGAAAAAACATCTCATTCCCACGGGAAATACATAATAATTTGTGATGTTAAGTTGTCCACGCGGACGAAGTCGCGGGCAACAGCCAGTAACTTTAATAAACCGGCTGGTGAATTAGACAAGAGTTTTTTTTTGCTAGTGTAAAGTCGCAGGAAGCTGTTAAAATAGTATTTTTTTTCCTCCAGTGGGAGCACTACGACGTCATACAAGAAACCAAACGGAAACTGGACTTGATATTGGACGACATCATAGAGGAGACGAGCGCGGAGGCGAGAGGCACGATACTGGCCTCTCTGTCCGCGGCGGCGGCCGCCGAAGGATACTACTGGGCATACGCGAGGAGATACTTCGCGGGCAGGACGGGGGGCGAGGAGGGGGGCAGCAGCGAGGACTGGGAGGGGGAGACCCAGCTGCAGGATGTGCTCACCGGCAATGGATTCTTCCACAGTTTGCAGGTCGGTGACATTTAATGACAGCGATCGGAAATTGAGGAGTCTAGTTATAGATTGTAATCCTGTCTGCACGACCCTTAACTGCACGATCTACCTTTTTCTGTTATTCTCATTCTCTACCCAAAGGTTGTCTGGAAGAAATCGCTTTTAGCGATAAGACCGCCTAAGTAGATGTAAATATGTGAGTTACTCTATTATTGTATCTTTTTTTTTTACGTGCAATAAAGAGTAATTGAATTGTTTAGATCACGACGGCACGCCCCACTCTTTTACCAAATCGCTTACATGCCACTGTATGCGTTATATTGTTACTATGCTAGTTCTGTCGTTACGCACTAATCATTAGTGTGTGCATACGTACACGAACACACTGACAAATTTAACTTGCCACGTCTCGCGCTCACCCCTCGCGAAAAGTAAAGGGGCGTGCCATCGTGAATTAAACCTTACAAAACCTTCGACCTAGAAATAGTGTGTGTCATAGGTCAAAGTCAGAGTCAAAATCATTTATTGCATATGAGTACACTTGGTACATTTATACACGTCATTTTTTTATCGACCACCGCTTCCTAGGTGTTAGCGCTGTGAAGAAGGAACGGCGCAACAAACTTCACGCAAACTAGGTGAACCCTGATCCTTTGATTTATTTATTTAACGTCGGAGTGATCAGTTTGCCCAGTCTTATTTCTAACACAATATTTTTTTTCATTGGTGATGGATTTGCGCTTGACCTCAATCTCACCTGATGGTATTTGATGATGAGGCCTGAGGTGGAGCGCGCTCACCCAGAAGATATATTCCGAGCTAGCTTTATAAAGCGACAGAGGTTTGCAGATCTCTAAAAAAAATTAAGTAAAGTGTAACGTTTTCTGGGTTTAGGTAGTGGGTTTGAAAAGACTTAAAGATTTAAAGAAATAAAAAGTTTATTGCCAATAAATTGCACTCCCCGAAACTCATTCGCAGGGTAGGTAGATTAGGGTGCACTGGCCTCAGACTCCTGGCGGCGGCAGACCGACGACCCGGAGATGAGCTCGTCCAGTTACAGATAGGTAGACTGCTGGTAGCGTGCAGCAGCAGAAGTGCAGAAGGTGTAAAAAATAGGTCCGGTCCTCAGATACAGTCTCCTGGATCAGGTCCTCAGTAGGCGGAATGATGTAGGTAGGAATAGATCCTCAACCACGTCTTTGGATCAGGTTCTCAGCCAGGTCTTGGATCCTAGAATGACCGATAGAAGTGGTCAGTTGAGCTCCACAGCCAAATGTCGCACCAACCAGCCACATGAGGTCCAAAGTACAGCGACCCGTCTCCTCAAGCAGCTGATTGGATAGATCAGAACAGCTTACAATGATAAGAAAAATATGAGAACTCACCCTAGAGGGATACACTAGATTTCATTATTAAAATATAGAAAATAGTCGTTTAAAAATGTTAACATCGGCGGGCAGCAACCGCACTTTGACGTTGTACAATTTCGAATGCCGACGGTTAAGTTTGCCAAGCATCGACTCGCATTCGGTTTGAAGTTGACTCCTCTCGTAACCATCTTCATAGTGGTTTTACTGACTTGGGTTTAGGGGCCCGTAATCGATAATGTAAAACGTTAGTTTTTTAATTAGAAAATAAGTTAGTTTAATATTTTTAGTTAGGTATCTATTTTAGTTTTAGTTTTTTTATTAGTGTTTACTTATTTTTCTACATCTAAGTAATGTGCAACGTTACAAAAGTTTTAACTCGGTCGTTACTGGGCTGTCAGGCCGGCTGCAGTACTACTACTAAAAATAAAAACATTCATCAGGCGGATATGAAGTGGAATCCTGACCCGGATGCCAGCCTGCGCACGAAGTACCTCCTGATGGCGCGCAGCGTGTACTGCGCGCATGCGCACGAGCCGCTGTTCGCGAGCGCGCAGTTCGCGCGCGCCGCGCTGGCCGGCCGCGCCGCCAGCGACGCCGACGTCATAGTCAACGCGTACTACGAGCACAACCACGTGATGCTATACGACACGTACGTATACGTACACCGCGCCCCCCCCCCCCCCCCCCCCCACCCCACCCGCCCGGACACTTGCCCTCGAAATTACGAAATTAAAACATTAAAAATGTATAAATACAAAACACAACACGAACAATTTTATTTATTTTATTTATTTATCTAGTAAACAACAATCACAGACAATATACTACTACTAATTACTAACTTACATTGATTATATATAAGTTACAATACAAAACAAAAAATTTGAGTGACATGCGTGTGTATGGGGGGGGGGGTTGATTTGTGGATTTGTATAGAGAGTGAATGCAAAGTGAAAAATGGTTATAATGACTTCTTGTTCTCTGTCGCTCCCTCGCTGCTGAATATCGCGATCGTATAAAATGCGACTCCCCGCTTAGCGGTCGTCGGCCAGCCGCACCGTTTTATACGAATCCCCCCTCGCCATCCCGCCCGCCCCCCACTCGTCCCCGCCCGACAAGTTTCTCCGGGTCGTGCTCGGGAGAGCGCACGGTGGGACCGAGGAAGCTTGAGTCTTCACTGCAGACAGGAGAGAGCCGTTTTGTTAGATCGATATAAATAAAACGTATGATTTTCCCTCAGAGACGCGAGCCTCGCGCCGTGGCGGCTGGCGGTGAGCAACGCGGCGGTGGCGGACTTCCTGGCGGCGCTGGTGGCGGCGCGCGGGTGGGCGCTGCCCGCGCGGCACTGGGACTTCGCCACCATCGCGCTGTGCTCGCTGCTGGCCTCCGTGGACGCCGCCCGGCGCCACTGGGGCTCCACCAAGGTACTTGTTTATTAAAACTGCTGATTCTGATCGTCCGGTGTGTCATTTAGTAACAAGAAACGAAACGTATCAGTCGCCCCCCGCCCTGCAAAATTGTCAAGCGTGATTCATTGGTATTTTTTTTAAAAGCCATCGTAAAACAGTCAAATCTCAATTGGCCGAAGAGGGACGTGTCATTCCAATTTCTGGCAGAGTACAGAAGCGCCATCTCAGCAAGGAGATGATGGGACACTTTGAGATCTCGAGGTTCCAGAGGTCGGTAGTATAGATCAGAAATAGGGTAGGTCCTAAAAAGTTGCCTCGAGGAACGTCGGAGGCGACAGGAGGTAAGGTCCTACCGAGCGTATCGATGGGGACATTTTGGAATCTTTTCGGGAGATAATCTGGAAAGAGACAGAGTCGAGGACACCGAGGCCCGGATCTTCCGGTCCGCGAAGAAGAAGGGCGATCGAGACCGCGCCGAATGCCCCGGCTCGGGCCGGCTTGGGATGAACCAGCAATGTACGGCGATGATATCTCGACAGGTGGCTCTGCTGACCCGGTCCGTGATGGGGCTGTTCGTGGCGGTGGCGCAGTTCGTGGGCTGCGTGCGCGCGGAGAGCCAGCGGCGGGACGTGGGCGCGCCCGCCGCCGGCCTGCTGCCCGAGTGGCGGGACGTGTTCGGGCCGCACTCGCACCGGCACTGCTGGGCCGCGCTGCTGCACGTGCTGGGTACACACCCCCCCCCCCCACACACACACACACACACACGCCCGCCGCCGGCCTGCTGCCCGAGTGGCGGGACGTGTTCGGGCCGCACTCGCACCGGCACTGCTGGGCCGCGCTGCTGCACGTGCTGGGTACACACCCCCCCCCCCCACACACACACACACACACACGCCCGCCGCCGGCCTGCTGCCCGAGTGGCGGGACGTGTTCGGGCCGCACTCGCACCGGCACTGCTGGGCCGCGCTGCTGCACGTGCTGGGTACACACCCCCCCACACACACACACACACACACGCCCGCCGCCGGCCTGCTGCCCGAGTGGCGGGACGTGTTCGGGCCGCACTCGCACCGGCACTGCTGGGCCGCGCTGCTGCACGTGCTGGGTACACACCCCCCCCCCCCCCCACACACACACACACACACACACACACGCCCGCCGCCGGCCTGCTGCCCGAGTGGCGGGACGTGTTCGGGCCGCACTCGCACCGGCACTGCTGGGCCGCGCTGCTGCACGTGCTGGGTACACACCCCCCCCCCCCCCACACACACACACACACACACACGCCCGCCGCCGGCCTGCTGCCCGAGTGGCGGGACGTGTTCGGGCCGCACTCGCACCGGCACTGCTGGGCCGCGCTGCTGCACGTGCTGGGTACACACCCCCCCCCCCCACACACACACACACACACACGCCCGCCGCCGGCCTGCTGCCCGAGTGGCGGGACGTGTTCGGGCCGCACTCGCACCGGCACTGCTGGGCCGCGCTGCTGCACGTGCTGGGTACACACCCCCCCACACACACACACACACACACGCCCGCCGCCGGCCTGCTGCCCGAGTGGCGGGACGTGTTCGGGCCGCACTCGCACCGGCACTGCTGGGCCGCGCTGCTGCACGTGCTGGGTACACACCCCCCCCCCCCCCCCCACACACACACACACACACACACACACACACGCATACTACGTTGCTTCAGTACAGTAATATAACGGGTGTGTCGTTGCAGAGTGCGTCGGCAGCGAGTGCGGCGAGTGCGGCGAGGGCGGCGAGGGCAGCGCCCTGAGCAGCGGGCGCGCGGCGACGGTGTCGGCGCTGCTGGCGGCGGCGCCGCTCGCGCCGTGGGAGCTGGTCCCGGCGGAGGCGCGCGCGCAGGAGCTGTCGCTGCGGCGCCTGTGCGGCGCGGCGTGCGGCGTGCTGGCCGCGCCCGCGCCCGCGCCCGCGCCCGCCGCCTGCATGTACCTCGCGCACGCCGCGCTCACCGCGGTCGCCCAGTCGCTCGTCGCGGAGGACGGTCAGTAGCAGCGCTGCCCGCCGCGGTCCGAACATTTCAGTGTCGGAGATGCCCGGGGCTGATGTCGCTTCAGCAGAATGCAGGCTCGGCGACGAGTAGACAATTTTATTTTGACTTGTGTAAATTGTATTTTTTTTGAATGACTGCATCAGACGTGTTATATCGCTGTGTGCAGTGGCGCAGCAGACGGCGTGGCACGTGGCGGCGGCGGAGGGCGGCGAGGGCGGCGAGGGGGGCGAGGCGGGCGAGGGGGGCGAGGCGGGAGGCGGGAAGATACGGTTCGCGCTGCACTACTTCCACCCGGCGCTGCGCCGGCTGCAGGAGCTGGTGGACGCGGCGCTGCTCGACTGCCGGTTAGTGCTCGGGCTGTTGGACGCCGGCCGGCCTGCCTCACTCCGGACTTGGTTTCCAACGATCGCGGTGCAGGGTCGACCGGAAAAAATCAGTCGGGTGCCGCCCCCTCGATGGACGCACGCGCGAGTGGCGATAGCTCCACCTACCTCGATCGCATCGTCTTCGACTCGAATGGATAACGGTCGAAATTGTATCACCTTCGGTTGTTTTTCACACAAAAAATATATTTATTTCACTGCCTAACTATATTTTTGCGTTTTGGACGTCGCGCTCATGAGGGTATCGAAAGGTACTGCGAGGATTTTAACTGCGAGAGGGATTCAGAAACGTGATCGAATTTCCGTAGACCGAAAATAAAGCAGCAGGAGAGTGTAAACTTTACACCTCCGACGTCGACCGAGAGTTGAGAATTTGTTGACTAGGCAGTTTTTTTCGATATATTTTTTCGTAAATTTGGATTATAGCCCAAGAGTCGAAGCAGGATCTATGTCGCCGGTCTATGTCCAGCAAAGGACGTCGATAAAAAAATGACGTGTATAAATGTACCAAGTGTACTCATATCCAATAAATGATTTTGACTTTGAGGCAAGGAAAAAAATATATTTTCAGAGCTATGGGCCCGATTCTGAAAATTGGTTTCGTCTTTATTTTCATAATACTGTGTGACAAGGATAGCAACAGTTTTAGTGCTGTCAAATTTTAACATTATACCTTCAGAATCGAGCCCATTTACTATGTATATAGGCTTCGTGTCGTTCCTGGTGTCACTATATGTATGTAACTGTGTGCGGCAGCCCCGGCGAGGACACGTGGTCCCCGGCCCCGCGGTGGGCCGGCCACGGCGCGGCGCTGGGCTACCTGCTGCTGGCCGACGCGCTGCACGCCATGCACGGCCGGCAGCGCTCCGACTTCCTGCACCTCTACATTGAGATGTTCCGGTGCGTACAGCGAGCGGAGCCCCCTCCACACGATACATAACAAACCCTCCGACGAGATCCGTGCCGTTCCCGGCTTAGAATAGGGCCCCCTATCTTTCCCGGGGGTGTCGTACCAGGGCCGGGCGGCAGCGTTCTCCTGTGTGCGTATGTAACTATCAATAATACTGCGATCACCAGTCCGCCTGCCGAGCGTGGTGATTGTGGCAAATCCCCCCATGGACATCTTATCAAAAGTGGTATTCTATTGGGGAGGTCTATGTCCAGCAGTGGACGTATTTAGGCTGTGGTTGACGAGATCCACCCGAAAGCGTCCACCAACATATTGGTGGCGCCAGGGTCGCGTCATGAAACAGAAAGTCGGCACTTTTACACGTAACGAATCACACACTCGTATCACAGTATCTTCATATCACAATTTGTTTTTGTTGAACAGCTGTTATACTTTCAGTGTTTTATTATTTTGTTTACAAGACCATAGTTACTTCTGTATTAATTTATTAGATAAGACAAGATTTATTGTTGAAATTGTGGTTTACAAATGTAGGTTTTACAAAAAATAAATAAATCCCCACAATCTTTGGGGCATACAATAATTAAAAGTGCTATAAAATTTATTCTACATGTCAATATTTAAAATTACAATTTTATACAATATAAGTTATTTAAAATTAATCAGTATGTCAAATTTTAATTTATTAATTATAAGTAATAGCGTGTATTTTACAATTTATAGTCAAAAAAATCATTTAAGTCATAAAAACACCTACTCAGCAGCCACTTTTTTAGTGCTTTGCCAAAATGTTTACCCTCCACCCTAAGAATGTCATCAGGAATGTGGTTGTACACTCGGATGGCTGTGAAGTAGGCACTCCTATAGCACATGTCCGAAGTAGTCTTAGGTAGCGCTAACTTGTCGAGTGACCTTAAGTTACGGTTGTATTCGTAAATTCTTTAATAAATACTATTTTAACACAGTATTTATTCTTCATTCAATGCATTAGGGATATTTAGTAACGAATGAGTTAATCAGATGATGCAGTATACACACATGAGAACTCTGTTTTTTTATTATCCGTTAACACCATGGAATGCAATAAAGTTTACTGATTACTGAAAGCAGAATAATTTCACCTCATAGATAAGAACAGTTATCACTAATTTAATAACCAATTAGTGTAAATTATGAAGGTAAAAACTTTGAGGTGGAACACTTCCTAAGATTATTTGTCTTTATTATGTTTATTTAATTATCTATATCTCGCGTGCTGCGATACCACAATGATGTATACATATCCCCCTTCCCCCCCCCCACACACATATCACACACACACACACACACACACACAATCAAGGCAGAAACACTTTCTGGCTATAGGATTTCATACGTTTGGATTTTACTCCACACGCGTTGCGTGGCGTAAACGTGTCGGTGCCTTTACACTCATATTCTCCACACCACCACCCACAATCCCACTCCCATCTAACTCTCACCCTCCTGATAATATTATCATTTTTATCCATTAAATCGAATATATATTTGTTTCAAATATTTATTTTTCATTAACAATTTATCCTTAAGCTATGATACAGTGGTTGGGGGCCACCTACTGAGTACTGAGCATCAACATTTATTCTGTCCTACAGTATCTCAGACTTCCTGGTACAGACTGCATGGTCTAGTGTGTTCAATATGTGTGCAATCATATAATTTTCATAAATTAATTATAATAATTTATTTGAATTTTATTGCAAATTCGGAAGCAGAATGTAAATTCTACGTGGATAGGTCCAGGTTCTGTGTCCCTACGGCTAATAGAAAGACCCGGGACCTGGGTCCTGAGTCTGGACCGTTCCACGTAGATTCCTTCACTGATTCTGAATTCGCAATAAAAGGGGATTGTCATCGGTGTGTGTGACGCAGGAAACAAAAGTACGGGGAGGGGCTCCTGACGACGTCGCTGCGGCTGCTGCCGGCCGGCGTGCTGGCGGGGGCAGCGGGGGGGCCCGCGGGGGCGGGGGCGGCGGCGCAGCAGTACCAGGACATGTTCCTCGCCACGCAGCAGTTCGACGTGTACGGTACGTCGCAGCAACCTGACACGTTGACTGGTGAACACGTGGACACGTACATACATACATACACATATATACACACACGCACGCACGCACGCACGCACGCACACACACACACACACACACACACACACACACACATAGTTGGTTGAGTACATATAAGGATGATGCAGTTATCGAAAATAACGATTGGATTAATAAGTTTTATATTTTTAATTAGTCTCTCGTATGATACATTGCGAAGCATTTTATTTTTTAAATTAATAAAATCCATCAAAAAATGACGAAGGACTGGATCAATAAGTTTTTTTAATTTTAGTTAGTATGATACATTGCGAAGCATTTTTTTTTTTAAATTAATAAAATTCATAAAGAAATGACGAAGTTATTAAAGTGTTTAACGCAATCTTTCGAAACGATGTTCCTCGCCATCTCGCTCGGAGTTCGTTCGCCGCTCTGTGTCGTGTGTGCTGTTTACGGCAGACTGCGCTAGTGTGATGCGAACACTTCCCGCGACGCATTAGACGTCATTTTTGTTTTTGGAACTATCGCCCTGACTGTATCTTCGTCATTTTTGATCCGACTGAAATACTTTTTTCATAGTATTTATTGTTTAGCGCTGAACATCTGGATACCTAACAAAAAAAAACTGATCGATCTTCATCGATCTGAAATTTGGAACAAACAATCGGCAACGAGGGAAAAAAGTATTTTTCAAGAGGTTCCATTTTTTACGTGCGCGCGTGTGTACGGCAGAGCCTTCGGACGGCGCGTGCGTGGGCCGGCTGGCGTGCCGCGGCGTGTGGCACGCGCTGGCCGGCTGGGGGCGCGGCGCCGCGCGCAGCTGGTGGGGCGCCGCCCCCCCGCGCGCCGCGCGCACGCTGCACGCGCTCGTGCGGCGGTACATCGCGCCCACGCTCGTGCGCAAGCAGATGCAGGCGGCGTACGAGCGAGCGAATGAGCTGGAAGACACGGAGGTACGCACACACATACACACACACCTCCCCCACACACGCTCGCATCTCCCCCAAACACTCGCATCTCCCCCACACACTCGCATCTCCCCCACACACCCGCACATCTCCCCCACACACACACTACCACCTTCCACACACCCGCACATCTCCCCCACACACACTACCACCTCCCACACACACTATCCCCCCGCCCCACACACAATGAACATGATCACCTCGTGCTAAACGGTAGGACGTTTTGCAACGCGATGTTGCGATGTCGCAACATTCGCCCGATTTTCAGTATTCGAGTATTATGAATACTGAGACCACTCTGTTCGAGTTATTCGAAGTGTACAATCAGAATTGCACATCGTGAACTTTGGTCGAGGCGCGCTACGCGTGTGACCCGAATTATGGTAAAACTGCCGACGTCGCACGGCCCGCCTCGCACATAGTTACACATTTTAAACTTAGTTCTAATTAACTCACCAACAAAATAACATTAACAATTAAACATTTAATTAACATTTATTTAACATTTATTTAACATTTACTCTCAAAACCACCATCCACCACCATCCGTAGTTATCGGTGTACCGTCGCGAACTACGGATAATTAATTGTAGGGGTAGTTCACTACCCTTACATTTTGGTCCTTCGAGCTTTAACATTTTGGTCCTTCGAGCTTTAACATTTTGGTCCTTCGAGCTTTAACATTTTGGTCTTTCGAGTCTCAAGGACATTTTTGTCCTTCGAAGTTTTACAAGAGTCAGTGCCGTGAGAGATCAGTACCGCTGATAAAGACAGTATCGCAGTGTTGAGAACTTTGGTGTACCAATTCTGTGGGATCCTGGGAAACATCTGGCGATTCCAGCAACATCGAGATAGCAGCACAGTCGCAGCTGCAACAGTAACATACAACAGGAAGGTGGTAGCTGAGAAACAAGTAAGATCTTTCCATTTTCTTGCTTGTTAACAATAAATAACATTCAGTATTAAACATGGCAGATAATTTAAACAGGCAATCTGAATTAATCGATCTGGTCAACAAGCTAGAAACTAATTTTAAAAAAGATGGAGCTGATAGAAAAACACCTCAATATTTAATGAAAAGGCTGATGAACTTGGAATGTTTGTGGCAGGAATTTGAGTCGAATCATTCTAAGATATTAGAGTCGGGATTGTGTGAGGGGGAATATTTTGACAAAAACATTTATAACAAATTAAAAGAGCGTTATGTCAATTTAAAAAACCAACTGTTAAGCTGTAAAAGTGTCCAATCGAATGAAGAAACAATAACATTACCATCATTAACAGCTGGAGAACAAGGATTGGAAGTTAACACAAAAATTGACGAGTTACTCAACGAACAGAGGACAAACATAAAGGCTTTTGAAAGACAAATATACAATCTCGACATCTCAAAAATATATGAGAAGTGGCAATTAGAGGATGAGCTAACAACAATTAATAGGCGTTGGGATAAAATTGACAAGATATACTGGACGCTAGATACCATGCTTGATGACGCGAGTGGGTATGAAAACGATTATGAGCGTTTAGAACTAGCTTATAAAAACATTAAAGAAAAAATTAACAGAAAAATCATGAACAATTTACATCAAGAAAAATCGGCACCCAAAATTGAACTTCCCTTTTTTAATGGAAATTATGAAAATTGGATCACGTTTAAGGACCTGTTCATGGAATCTATTCACCAGAATTCATTTATCTCTAATGCCCAGAAAATGCAGCACCTTAAATCAAAGCTCAGAGGAGAGGCGGAGAGGCTCGTACAACATTTATATATAAGTGCCGAAAACTACCAAACATGTTGGGACACACTGACCTATAGATATGACAACAAACGAATGTTATTCACGAATTACGCTAACGCTCTACTTAATTTACCCGTTTTACAGCATCCCAATGCCGCGCAGATCAAAAGGTTGCATGACACTACTATGGAATGTGTTAATGGCATTAACAACCTTAACATTAACACTGATACATGGGGCCCTTTGCTTGTGCACATATTAGTCCAAAAGTTAGACCAACAAAACATCGAGGCCTATACAGAATCCTTGAAGGCGCCGAAGGAAGTGCCGTGCCTTGAGGACTTTTTAAATTTCCTGGAGAACAAATTTACAGCGTTGGAGGCCAGTCAGAAGTCAGGTCGTCCTACGAACACTACAATTAGAGCTCCATCGTCAACTTACAACAATTACAACAAAAAATCTTTTATCCCGCCACGGGACAAACATTTTCAACCAATGGAGAAGAAAACTTTCCTTACGACTACGTGGTCATGCCCTAAATGTAACAAAGATCATGGCTTATATCATTGCAAAGAATTTTTAGACATGACTCCAGAGGAGAGGTTAACGACTGTTAAAACACTGAATATATGCCAGAATTGCTTATTTAGTCATAATGGGAGCGATTGTACATCGGTCAGCAAATGCAAATATTGCAAAAAGAATCATAGTACCTTAATTCACAAAGCGCTGACTAATTCAAATAACAATATGGCTACTAAACAGGGTCATCGACTGAGCAGCAGTCACGTATCCACTGACCTCAATGAAGTTCTGCTAGCAACAATACAATTAAAAGTAATGTCGTCAGATGGAACCTATGTAAATCTGAGAGCGCTATTGGATCAAGGATCTCAACTGACCTTAATAACTGAGCGAGCCACACAACACCTCAAAATGAAAAGAAATAAGTATGACGCCGTCGTGACAGGACTAGGAGCAGTTCCGTCCAACAGATGCAAGGGAGAAGTACAGCTGACGTGCCAATCGACACACAACAATTTTACTTTCAATGCTACAGCATTGGTGATGAACACATTAACAAACAAATTACCTAACAGTCAGTTCAACACAGATCAGTGGTCGCATTTGGAACATTTAAAACTCGCTGACCCTCAGTTCAATATTCCTGGGGAGATTGATATACTACTGGGGGCTGACGTGTACGCGGAGATCATAATGGAAGGTTTGATCCGAGGAAGTAACACTAACATTATTGCTCAACAGACTCAACTTGGCTGGGTAGTGTGTGGGAAATTTAAAACATTCAACTGCCATGTAGTTCTCAACAATGTCGATCAATTGACAAAGTTTTGGGAACAGGAAGACATATGCGAGGGTCAGACGAAAATAGACTGTAATGACATATGTGAACAACATTACATAGAAACTACAACAAGACTGCCAGACGGGAGATACCAGGTGCGATTGCCTATGAAATCAGGGTTTGAAAATCAGCTTGGAGAATCAAAGCCTAAGGCAGTAGCTATTTTTAAACAATTACAAAGAAAAATGAACAAACATAACAATTATGCAACTGACTACAAGGCGTTTATCGATGAGTACAAAAATCTAGGTCACATGAAAGTATCGCTGAACAAACAAGAACTGGGATTTTATTTACCTCATCATGGAGTAATCAGATCAGAGTCAGTAACAACTAAATTAAGAGTGGTGTTCAATGCTTCAGAGAAGACAACCACGGGTCTCAGCCTCAATGATCTCATGGAGGCTGGACCTAACTTACAAGCGGATTTACAAACATTATTACTTCAGTGGAGAGAGTATCGCTACGTGGGTACTGCCGACATTGAAAAAATGTACAGATACATAGCCATTCATCCCGAAGATCAGAAGTTACAAAAAATTATATGGAGTAATGACCCTACCCTAATTAGCTCCAACCAACACCAACGCTTTCGTCAACCCAATTTCACCGAATACGAGCTGTGTACCGTAACCTACGGGACCAAAGCCGCTCCTTACCTAGCTCAGAGAACACTCAAACAGTTAGCACAAGATGAAGGTGACAGATTTCCGCTAGCCAAGCCAATTTTACAGAACAATTTTTACATGGATGACGTCATGTTCTCAAAAGAAACAATAGAGGAAGTTAGGGCCACGAGAGATGAACTGATCCAACTGTTACGTGCAGGGGGGTTTAATTTAAGAAAATGGTCAAGTAACCATGAAGAAATAGTACAAGACTTGCCTATGGACATGAGGAATCCGAAGAATTTTAATTTCACAGAATCAGAAACATCCAAAACATTGGGGCTGGGGTGGAATCCTAAAAACGATGAATTTGTTTATACATCACCCTTAGAACAAACAAACATATGTGCGAAATATACAAAAAGGCACCTTTTAAGTGAAATTGCAAAATTATTTGATCCATTAGGCTGGCTCTCGCCAGTAACAATAAAAACAAAACTTTTATTTCAACAAGTATGGTTGTCAAAAATAGAGTGGGATGAACAGTTACCGGAAGACATCGAGAAGGAATGGTTAAAAGTCAGACATGATTTGGCCAACATTAAACAGTGTAAAGTGCCAAGATGGCTCGGTTTCAGCAGCTCGAACATAGAAGTAGAGCTACATGCCTTTTGTGACGCCTCAGAAAAGGCGTACAGCGCTGTAGTTTATAGCGTAGTTCGATCGCAGATTGGTGAAACCTATATAAACATAATTGCTGCAAAAACGAAAGTAGCGCCAATAAACAAAAAAGTTACTTTACCGCGCCTTGAACTATGCGGCGCGGTACTCTTGTCAAAGTTAGTAAACAAAATAAAAAACTGCTACTCACAACAAAAATTCAACCTACACGCCTGGACAGACTCTATGATCGTGCTTGGTTGGCTCCATGGCGACAATAGTAAATGGAATGCCTACGTATCCAACAGAGTGAAGGAGATTAAGTCCGTAGTTTCACCGAACAATTGGAATCACGTTAAGTCTGAACAGAATCCAGCTGACTGTGCGACCCGGGGTCTGCTACCCTCTCAACTCAACAAATTTCCGTTGTGGTGGGAAGGGCCAGCATGGCTGAGAAACAAAGAACATTTTAACATCAACCCAACAAAACAAACATTTACTACAAATGAAGAACATAAAATACAAACATATATAGTACAAACTCCAGAATCAAGCATTATCACCGAGTTGATAAAAAAGAAAACAATAACAAACGCAGCTCGTACGCTTGCATGGGTCTCACGTTTCATTCAATGTTTGAAAACAAAAGCATGTGGTGACGCGACGTCACAACCGATGACGTTCCATCTAACGCTGCAAGAAATAAAACGTGCACATGTAACTATAATAAAATATGGTCAGAACGAATGTTTCCAGACAGAAATAAATGATTTAAAAACGAACAACAAGGTCAGCGGCAAAAGTAACATTTTGAAACTTGACCCACAGTTAGATGAACAAGGAATACTAAGAGTAGGAGGAAGATTGAACAACTCCTACCTGCCGCAACATACAAAATTCCCTATTATACTTCCAGCAAACCACAGATTAACAGAGTTGATAGTAGAACAAGGTCACATCGTTACATTACATGGCGGTGCTCGGCTTACAATGCAATACCTACGACAACGCTACTGGATAATAGGAGGAAATAACATTGTGAAAAAACAACTGAGACGGTGTATCAAATGCATCAGATTTGACACGAGAAAACCATACCAGCTGATGGGTGACCTACCTACGGCTCGGGTTACACCATCAAGGCCATTTTACAACTGTGGAGTAGATTTTGCTGGCCCAGTAGAAATCAAAGCTAACAAAGGTCGAGGAATTAAAGTGTGCAAGGGTTATATTGCCGTTTTTGTTTGCATGGCAACTAAAGCAGTACACTTGGAGCTCGTATCAGACCTTAGTTCACAAACATTTTTAGCAGCCCTGAGAAGAATGATTGCGAGGAGAGGGGTACCAAAACACATGTTCAGTGACAATGGAACAAATTTTGTAGGAGCTAACAGAGAGCTGATGAGGCAATTTCGAGAACACGCAACGTTCAAAAGCGACGTTTTTAACAGAGTTTCGCACGATTTGGAGATTGAATGGCATTTTAATGCACCAGCATGGCCAACGGCTGGTGGTCTGTGGGAAGCTGCAGTTAAGTCGATGAAACGTCATCTGAAAAGAGTTCTTGGGGAACAGAAGTTGACTTATGAAGAATTTTTGACGCTGCTCACACAGATAGAGGCTTGTCTCAACTCCAGGCCTTTGGTTCCGCTTACCGAAGATACAGAGGACCTGCAATTCGTGTTGACACCCGGGCACTTCTTAGTGGGACAACCCTTAATATCCTTACCACAAGAAGACGTATCAAACGAAGTCTGTCTAAGAACAAGGTGGCAACTGACAACAAAACTATACCAAGCCTTTTGGAAAACTTGGTCATCTGAATATTTACATCATCTTCAGATGAAAAGTAAATGGAACCACAGAACAGATAATTTAAAAATAGGAGACGTTGTAATTATCAAGGAGGATAACCTGGCTCCAACTAACTGGGCGATGGGACGTGTACAGGAAGTACACCCTGGCAAGGACCGTCTGGTGAGAGTGGTGTCCCTAAAAACGAAACATGGCGGATTGAAACGACCTGTTTCAAAATTAATTAAACTTCCTATAGAACAACAACAAAAATAAATGAAGTCACAAATAAACACTTAAGGAGATAAACAAGGGATGTTTTTATGAGACGAGCAGAAAGGACGTCACTACTTCATCCAACCAACTTACGCTGTGACATATAAGAGACAATTAAATGTGTAGTGAACTATTGAAATACAGTGTTTCAAGTGAAGTGTTGTAGTGATGAACAAAAAAAAAGATACATTAACATACTGTTACGTGAATATTTACATTTAGAGACATTTAATTTAAAACATTTGTGGTTGTAAATTTATAAGTACCTAATTTAACACTAACATAATTTCATTTTTTATATTTAATTTATTACTTATGTTAAGTAGTTGTGGAACCTTCTTAAGTTTATATTCCTGTTTTGTCCCGGCAATATGTACAATCAGAATTGCACATCGTGAACTTTGGTCGAGGCGCGCTACGCGTGTGACCCGAATTATGGTAAAACTGCCGACGTCGCACGGCCCGCCTCGCACATAGTTACACATTTTAAACTTAGTTCTAATTAACTCACCAACAAAATAACATTAACAATTAAACATTTAATTAACATTTATTTAACATTTATTTAACATTTACTCTCAAAACCACCATCCACCACCATCCGTAGTTATCGGTGTACCGTCGCGAACTACGGATAATTAATTGTAGGGGTTCACTACCCTTACACGAAGTATTCGAGTTTTTCGAATATTTTTCTTATTTTTTTAAATAAATCAAGCAAATGCTGTTTTTGGGGTGTTTCTTTACTGTTTTTGTGATTACTTTATTAAAAATTAAGTGTCAAAATTAAATTTTATAACAGCAATAAACTATAACTTAAACCTAATACCAATAGCGAGCGGAGCGTCTAATGAAACGGGACGCGACATATAAATGGTATCACGGGTAATATCTACAACCTAATGAGCATAAAAAGTACTTATAACCTACATATCAAGGTACATATTTACCTAACCTTCACTACACTACACATTAACGAGTGAGTATCAAAAATACCTATTAAAAAAACGCAAATGACTAGCAAAGAGAGAATAATAATATCAAAACGTGCAGACATAAGTAATACAAGAAGCTACAGAGTATTTATCGGAGTCTTTAATCAACACAGACATCAGACTTCGACATGTATATTGAAATCTACACAAATATTGACGAAGACATAATACCAAAAATAATGTAAACCGAAAAAGCATGCGCAATTGAAACGTAGAAAACCAATAAAATGCCTGGAGAATACAAGGTGATAACAAATTACTCAAGTCAATATCAGGACCTCTATGACGACCGTTGTAAAAAGTGTTCAACAACATACTACAAAAGAAGACGACGCCAAAACAATCGTCCATATCTACCACAATCCTGCGACATAAAAATACGAAAGAAGTGACACTTCTCGACTATAGATCATATCCATGTTTTAACACAAATAATAGAGAAAACTAAAGAGTACTCAATTATGATGCATTGACTTCACAAAGGCATTCGACTCACAGGAACATGCCTGGAAGACACTACTAGAACAAGGAATAAGCAACTATCTCTATGTACTTACTACATGGAGCGAACCAAACAATCGCTCTGTTCCACGCATCTGCGGCTCCCGGAGCCTCGTTCACATTAACTTTGACATTTGTACAGTTACTACGCAGAACATTTCATTATTACTAAATGTTTACGCTACGGGTAAAGAGCGTCAATAAAAAACAGATATAGGAAAGACCGACGAAACGATGGGAGGACGTTTCTAAGGAAATATGTGAATCCATAGAAAGGCACGAATGGACAATGCTGTGGGCGGCCTACGACTTCCATAAATTAACAGTTATAATATTTATTAATTTATAGAAAAATTTCGTTGAATATAGGCTTTTATTTATTTATTATAATATAATTATTATATGAAACACAAAATACCCACCACAATCATTTCAATTTCATACCTAGGTCAAGCAAGGTATAATAATCAAAAATAAACACAGGCAACCAACTTCCTATATTGCTATCCCATAATTACTTCAGCATTTCATGTATACGTTACGTTTCATGTATAATAAAGATTGTCGTCACAGAAAAAACGTATTTTGTCTTGAATTTACACGTTACTATATAGTATTAGGAACGTAATCAAACTATTCGAATAACTCGAATACTAATACTGGTAGTATTCGAATAGTAAATAAGGGCGAATACTCGAATACACGAATCGCATGCCCCAGTTGCAACGCTATGATACTCGTCGGCCCTTACTAGAGGCTTGAATCGGTGATGTCAGATCTAAAATTTGAGTTGAACACACGCACTCGTCTGCTGCAAAACTAGAATTATCTGCTGTATTAGGGGGACTTTTCTCATACTTTTTTACACAAAGTGTCCATAATCATAGTACTACCTACTCGGATGGGTCACGAGTATGTCTCATAACAATATTTTCTTCAGAGATATTGCAGGGGAGTGTGTGTGTATGTATGTATGTGTGTGTGTGTGTGTGTTCTGATGGCAGGTGACCGTGCACTGGTCGTCCGGCGAGGTGGTGTGCGTGTTCACTGTGGAGGAGCGGCCGCTGCAGCTGACGGTGCGCCTGCCGCGCGACTACCCGCTGGCCGCGCCCGCCGTGCTCACCGGCGCGCCCGCCCCCGCGCCCGCACCCGCGCCCGTGCCGCCCCCCGCGCAGACCCACGCCGCGCCCACGCCCAACACGCACTGGCTCGCGCTCTACCTCACCTACCAGGTACCTCGCTCGCTGCCCGAGACCATCGGCGCCCCCGGCACCCTTCACAATCCCCGGGCGGCATTACGAAAAACATTTCTATATGACGTTTTTGTCCTTTAACCATGCAATCTACATTTCGCAGCCCGTTCCTTTTGAATATAATGTCCTTGCCTGTACCTAAAGCAACTTTAGACCGATGATCGAGGGACCGAGGAGCACCATGTCATCGTCGTAACTCGTTGATACCACACTGTGATGACAGTTGGATCGACATCTTTTAATATCTCTCCCTTTTAATATCTTTTCATTGTAAACAAATTATTTTAAGTTACCACTGAACAGTACCTGTGGTGGTGATTTTGTGATAGTTTTAACTAAGATACATATTTTTTTATAAGCTATTACTAAACATATTTTTATAAGTCGATGGGCAGACCAGCTAAGATTAATTAATTTTGTTCTGTATGCTTTTAACAGAAAGCAACTTATAGCTCGCTTCGATATCAGCAGCGGTCTTGCTTATTCTCTCATCAGAATTGATCTAGCCTGCAACACTTATCGTTGCGGCAGATTACGTTAAATCGTTCGTATCCGGAAACAACCTGCATCTGTATTCTCACCATATCCTCTCGAGCCATTCAATGGGACCTGATTAAATTTAGAGGAGTCGTTTAAAATATTTCGCTGGTGACAGAACGGGTCGGTGCTGAAGGCGCTCAAGATGTGGCGGCGGGCGGTGAGCGCGCGCGTGGGCGCGGCGCCGCAGTGCTACATCTGCTACTGCCGGCTGCAGCCCGCCACCGGCCGCCTGCCCGCGGTGCTCTGCCACCAGTGCAACAACAAGTTCCACACAGACTGCCTGGTCAGTACACACCTATACCACTTTCTCGTCCGATTCTACTCATGCAACCATTCATATCGCAACATGTATATTGATGGTTGGGGTGTGATAGGAAGGTTTGACCTCTCCCACTCTTTAACGTGTGGAGGAGCTCAGCGCTACGAGAGTAGGATGTTATATATATCGATCGAGTATGTTTAAATAACATCAGCTATGCTGACGACATGGTGCCGCTGAGCCCTTCGATCGGTGCATTAAGAAGGCTCCTGCGGACCTGTGCTGGGGTCGATGGACTCGGATGGAAAATCCGTGCCATCATCAGAAAGAGATGCTCTTCTCTGGTGGGCCGGGTGCCAACAGCATCCTGGGCTCGATAGCCGACTGCGGGACTGTCCACTACACTGCACCGGATACGGCTGCACGCGGGTGTAGGAGAGTCCCTTTTTATATACTAACATTAGTATGAAAGCTACTGTATATAACATTTTAGAAATAAAAATATGTTTTTCTTATTTTGCAGCGCAAGTGGTTCAACATAAGCAACAAGTCCAACTGCCCGCTGTGCCGCGCCAACTTCTAGCGGCGCGGCGCGCGCCCTGCACTAGTTACACACACACACACGACACACACAAGTGTGGAGCGGACTTCAACAGTGAATGTATAAAATATAACTCTACAAATTAATGTCATTTTTTATCGTGCAATAAAGTGCAATTGAATGTTAATAAAAATACAAACCCATTGTAAGTTTACATTTACTGACTTCATATTTGTTTTTACTTACATAATCTATTATAAATATTGTGTTAAAAATTTTAAGTACATTGTGTATTTGGAATAAATTATCTTGAAAGAATATTCATATCGTATCATTTATTACACTAAACACTTGTTTTCTATAATTTAAATATTTATCCTAAACAGGTAACATCTATATAACTATGAGATCAAATGTCATACAGTCCATAATATAAACGCGGGGGGCCAGCAGGGGGGGGGGGTCTAGGGGAGAGCTCATCTCGGCTGCAGCTGTCTTGAGATCCAGTCCATGTCCTCGTAGAAGCGCGGGTCGCTGACGCGCAGCGCCGCGCGCTTGTACAGGCAGTAGTACCACGGAGACACTGCAACACACGCAGGACATGACATACATATACATACATACACACACACACACACACACACACACACATTACAACAAACTACACTCAATAACACAATTGACACAGGAGATTTTCTCATGGATTTGGGCTGATTTTGAGGCTTTGGACCTCCGCTGGGGATCGATTTAGGTGAAATGTGATGCTAGCTGTCCCGCTGGTGCTAAACACCTTGGATGAAATTGGCAGTTAACGTCACAAATTATTATGTATTTCCCATAGGAATGGGATGTTTTTTCGGGATAAAAACTATCCTATGTCCTATTCTAGGACCTAACCCATATGTGTGCCAAGTTTCATCCCGAAGTGGTTGAAGCGTGATTAACAAACATCCAAATATCCAAACTTTCGCATTTATAATATTAGTAGGAAGTAGGATTCATCGAAGGCTTTGGAAGCCATATGTCATATTCAGATAAGCGTTTGACTTCCAATTATCGTAGTCAGACCCAAACGCTCATCAGAATGTTACGTGACCTGTTAGAATAAACAGGCTCTGGAGCTCAATGGATATTATCTGACATGCATACGGAGGAGGCCCCCAGGGGTCTTACAAAGTCGCAGGCACAGCTAGTGTATAATAGTCACTTACAAGTCAGGACTGGGTTCGCACTAGTCAGCCAAGACCATAGCGTCGATATCTGTACAAATTTGTTGAACAGCACAGCGAGTAGGTGAGTGAGTGAGGTTGGTTCGCAGTACTCACGGCAGCGCTGCAGCGTGAAGAGGAAGATGAGCGCGGGCGGGGAGCGCTGCGTGGGCGCCGCCCACTTGTCCAGCAGCCAGGCGGCGTGCAGCGCCACGCTGGCCGCCGCGTACGCGCCGCACACGCACGCCGCCGCCAGGAACTTGCGCACCAGCACCTCCACCAGGCCCGCCTGCGACAACCACGCACGCACACTGTACTATATATACCACGCATGATGAAGACCATACCTTAGATGGATAGATGACTTAAAAGACCACACTTTATGGAAACATTTGGAAGAGTCCTATGTCGAAAGACAAGTCGAAGCTGTTACAGACTTAAGATACAGCTTCGATAAATAAAGGCTACTTTTAATTATTTTATGTTAAAAACCAATATAATGTACAATTAATGACTGGTCTCAACGGAGAAAGAAAACATGACAAACATCTGATATAATCAGTGTGTTAGCGAAGTCTAACTAGTTCAGATCCCATGTGTGGCCCCTGGGTCATAGAATACCTATTAATACTCTGTCCTGGGTCGTGATAACAGTGCAACAATTTTAGATGCCATACATTTGCCATGGTTCCCAGCAGATGGACAGTGTTCTGTATATATTGATATCATTACTCGGATCACCAATGTGGTCACGTAAGTGGGATAAGTCCGCCTTTGTACACAGTTTAATTCCTATTTTATTATTGTTGTTGTTGTTATTTATGGTACAATAAAGTGTTCACATACATACCAATATTGCCCAGCATGGCTATTGTGACATTTTG
Organism: Esperia sulphurella; assembly: GCA_947086405.1. NCBI lineage: Eukaryota > Metazoa > Arthropoda > Insecta > Lepidoptera > Oecophoridae > Esperia > Esperia sulphurella. The sequence continues at coordinate 16,949,623 of OX352266.1, forward strand.
TCACAAGCATTCTAATGCCACAATTAACAAAACAAGCATGTTAAGTCACTGTGGCCACTGACGAATTGTAATAGACTTACAAGGAATTTTTTAATCAATTTCCTAGATTTTTTAATTCATAAAAATAGCATACCAATAGACTAGTTTAGACAAGAAATATTTTATATTCTTATTTCGCGGGAGTTAATTGGGTCAGAGTGTACAAAAGGGGGCGCTATGGAAAAAAATCGCCCCCTTTTGTACACCCTAACCGTTAATTTTGGGTTATTACTTTAATTTCATGCAAAAATTACAATTAATTTGGACAATAACTTTCTTACTTGGAATAAATATGTAGAGAAGAACGTCATGAGCATTGTGGTGATGGACAGGACGAGGAAGAGGTCCTGAAATCTGAAACAATTTAAATATTGTTTACTAGTTCTATATAAGTGATATGTTTATAATAAGTGCAATGATTTTATTCTTACATGAAAATAACGAGCAGTCCATCTCGACTTCTTGGGAACAAGCTAACGCAGTTGAATATTAGGTCACAAAATAGAAGGGCCAGTTGAAAAAATAAACAAGACGTGTATCGAGGCGTGGACAACTTCATAATTATATAATTACAGATACTAAATCACGTAAATAACGATTAGAAGTATTATCAGCCGCCGTCCATAAGTAAAGGCAACACAAAACCGAACATAATATAAATATAACGCTACGACACAAACACCAAAAACAACAGCAAAACGCAGAGAGAGAGAGAGAGAGAGAGAGATGATGAATGATTATATTATCTTTGTATGAATGAATAAGTGAATAAACAAGTAGCACACTGAGCTAGAGCAAACCACAAATTAGATAGAGTATGTCCGAGCAAACAACGATGCGATTTTGCTGCGAGTAATGTAATGTAAAGTGCAAAGAAATATACTTTGCAGAGGGATCGTTCCCAAGGCCGTAAAATCCATGTAAAACCTATATTTATAAAATATATCTTGGTGTCAATTTGTCAAATATGGGTGATAGAAGGGTGATAGCTTAGAAGAACGAATGGATATATCCAATAGAGGTTGTTATTCTTCTAAGGGTGATAGTGTTGCAATTTAGCATTTTACATGTTAAATTTAGCATATTTTCTTCTTTTTTAGCATAACTTTTTGGCTTTTAGCATGTAGCATAGTTGTTTAGCCCATTTTTATAAAACATGAAGAATAATAAGTACAAACAAAATTGAATTTAAAATTAACAATGAAACGAACGAAAAACTCGTATCTCAATGGAGAAACATAGTTCATATTAAATGGAATCCCATATCTTCCACGATAGAGTTCTGGAATGAAGTAATGGAATATAAGGATGCAGCTGATAATTGCAAATTTATGTCAGTTTGCGATATCTCTGTTGTTCTTGCCGCATTCCAAGGCGGATATTGAACGCGTATTTATCCAAATGAATCTGGTTAAAACCAAACTACGCAATCATTTGTCGGTGAAAACCTTGAATGCCATATTGTATGTCAGATTTGGCTTAAAATAGCAGGAAAGTGTTGTTATTCTTATATAGTTCCAGATGATGTACTTCGCTGTATAAGTACCAAAGAGAGTTATGACTTTGGCTCTCAGCCTTCATCATGGACAGATGCGTCTGATGAAGATCAGGATATTGACATTATTTTGATAATTTAGAATAGTTAAGTAGGTATGTACCTACTTTTGGTATTGACATTTTTTTTATTAATAAATACGATCTATATTTGTTTTATTAAGTATAAGAAATTGAGTTAAACACTCAAAATTATGTTGGCATATTTTTTAGCACAAAAAATTATTTATATATTTGTAATTTTTTTTTAAACACCTCTTTAGCATACTTTGTAATAGTCGAGTTGGCAACACTGGGTGATGTTGTGTCAAATTGTCAATGTCAAAGAGAATATGTACCTAATTACTGCGCTATATTATCTCTGTGATAGACAATTATATCCAATTATATTATCTTTGTGACTTTATTCATAAACAAATATATCAATGTTTTTATAGAACTGTTGATCGAATCGATTGAATGATCTGGACTAATCCCGGGCCAATATAGTTGTCCGTGGTACCTTTCTCGGGTGAAAAATTGGATTGGACTCTGAAGAGCTGTAGCCAGCATGGGCGGAGATCGAGAGGAGCACAGTCGGTGTCGCAGCCGCAGCACGTCGAGACACCGCCGGGACCGCGCGAGCCGGCCGCGGCGCGCGGAGCGCGGGAACCATAGCCGCGAGCGCGAGCGCGAGCGGGGCCGGGGCCGCAGCTCGCTCAAGGAGGCGGCCGGCGGGCCAGGGCTCGGCGGCGGTGAGTACACCACGCGCTCGGTTTCCCAAATATTGATATAATTTTCTGGCTGGCTTATTCTAAGCTCTGCTGTAGGAAGTCTGACATTGAGTTAAAGATTCATATTTATTGTTTGTTACCGTAGACGGGGTGCAGTCTGCACGGACCCAACGAAAGCCAGAGTTTTGTGTAATTCATAATATGGGCCATGAAGAAAGAAGTGACCGAACAAAGTTTAACAAGTATTTTAGTGAATCATTTTTATTTTGTTCATAAACACAATGCCATCGTATATGTAACTGTTTGTTTATCGCTCAGGGCTCGGAGGAGCGGCGGGCGGGCTGGGCGGGGCGGGCGGGGCGGGCGCGGCGGGCGCGCGCGGGCGGTACAAGCCGCAGGAGGAGGAGTTCCTGGACGCGCGGCGCGAGGAGCGCGAGAGCATCGGGCAGGCGGGCGTGGCCTCCGTGTGGGGCCGGTCGCCACTCAGACCAGAGTTAGTGTAATACTCTCCAAGTGCATGTTTGTATTGCGATACTTACAACTCGATTAGCACATAGTAAAAGCTATGGAACTTACATAATTAACAAATTTTTCTCTATGACATACATAATATCAACTTTCCAAGGTGTTCATGACGGAGCTGTTTGCCTGCCAATTCTTTTTCTTCACCAGAAAATATAACCTCGATCTTAATCGCACGGGACTGAGTATTGTTCTGCTATATGAAAACGTGTCATTGAAGATTTTAACAAGACTCATCTGATTTAAGTTTACATGTCAGGTTTTACAACAGTTTTCTTTGCCCAACCGCTCGAACGTCCCTGGTCCTGCAGCACCCAAAATGCACTGGCAGCGCAACTTCTGCACGCACAATACTTGCTATTCTTGTCAATTAGGCGTACTTCAGTTTAATAAAGTGTTTCTAGATTGTAGCTATTAATTAAATTTGTCGTGTACTGAAGTAAAATTTCAATACTAAATCCGTTAAAAAGAATTAAAATTTATAATAATACCATAAATAAGTTTGATGTTTTGTGATTTTTACATCGATCTTTATGTCAGTGGGAAGCTCCAGTGGCTAATAGTGCACATAACTAATTTAGTATCTCAGTTTCTAAGTGGAATTTGCACATATGGGTTTTTGGAACTGATTGGCCTTAAACACATATTAGGTTTGGCAGGCACAATGATGGTGTGCATAAACTAATGAACATAAATTTAATGTAGGTATTAAGATAGTAGAGTTATTAGAACCTACTATAATATTCGTAACTTTATAACCCAATCTGTAACAATACTTTAATTTTAACAAATATCCATTCAGCTTTCCTATCTCTATATAATGTCCAGCACTGGATTGATGATTCATAGCTTTAATATTAAATTTGTTTATATCAGCAGTTCAGATGAGGAGCCATCACAAGAGAGCTCAAGCAAGAGTAAAGAAAAGAAAAAGAGGAAGAAATCTAAAGACAAAGAGGACACCAAACAGAAACTAAGAAAATTAAAGAAGAAGTTAAAGAAAATTAAAAAGGAGAGAAAGAAAGCAAAGAAAAAGTCCAAAAACTCCAGCAGTGACTCCGGCTCCAGCAGTGAGGAGGTGTGGGTCGAGAAAGGAAGTTAGTACATACTTATCATACAGCTTGTACAGTATTTGTCCATACAGCTTTCATACTGGAAGCTATATATCTCTCTGCAATAATGCTTTTCTTTTCACTTGATTTTGATTACTTCGTATATATTTTTATCAAATAAATTATGTCCTTTCTGAATGATTGCTCAGCTCTATAGAACTGTCATTTACTGTTCAGGTAAATCTAACTATATTATAATTGCAAGTTGGTTGTTAAACCACTCTGTAACAGTTGAATGGATTTTGAACTTGATATAGTGACAGCTGGAATAAAATATACATCCGATATATTTTACGGCTGAGGAAGACGCGAGTATAGTAGCCGGCTAATAAATTATAAATGAACATGGTCTAAGTGAAATCACTACTAATAAAAAATAAGCAAAGAGACAAAAATATCATAATATTGGGCTCGATTCTGAAGGCACAATGTTAAAATTTGACAGCACTAAAACTGTTGCTATCTTTGTCACACAGTATTATGAAGATAAAGACGAAACCAATTTTAGCATTGTCAAATTTTAAATGTGGACCTTCAGAATCGGGCCCATTGTCCATCTATAAGCAGATGATAGATAGATAGATAAACTTGCACACAAATTAAGGATAACAATAAAATAGGTACAGATTTTTGGAAAGTGATAATAATAAATAAAATAAATAAATACTTAATTTATATACTAAACTGCACTAGGTTCATTCTAACATTCTAAGAATGTTAGAAATTGATGTATAATTTAACTTTATGTACATTTCATTGCATAAACTTTACAGAGGAACACGAAGTGGAAGTGTCGAGTAAATCAAAATCCAAGCGGCACTCGGAGGTGGAGGGCGAGGAGGGTGCGGGGGAGGGGGAGGGGGAGGGGGAGGCGGGCTCGTGGGAGGTGATCGGGCCGGCGCCGCGCGCGGGCCCCGCGCTGGGGCACAAGGACTTCGGGCGCGCGCTGCTGCCCGGCGAGGGCGCCGCCATGGCCGCGTTCGTGGCCGACGGCAAGCGCATCCCGCGGCGCGGCGAGATCGGCCTCACGTCCGACGAGATCGCCTCCTACGAGGCCGTCGGATACGTCATGAGCGGCAGCAGGTCAGTTGCCGCATCTGCCGCTACTGTGCAGAATATACGGGTTGAACAGAAAAGCGTCACCAGCCGATTATTTTTAACTATTAAAGATATCCCAAAAAATCAAACTGATATAGCTACTCAACCTAATATTCAAAAAATACCAGAACTAAAGTTTTTTTTTTTTTGTATTTAAATGATTTTCCATTATATATAAGTTAAATTATACTATACTTTTATTACTGTGTAATCTTTTGTGTAGATGATAAAAAGGGCTTTCGATTGACGTAATTTTTTTTTTACCTCTAATGTGGGAAAATACACTTTTGTTCTGGTGTTTGTGATTTTTATTAAGTTACCTCCTTTTTGGCATCAGGCCACCTAGGAGCTATATCAGGTGGAAAATTTCTGATATCTGACTACCGATTTCTGATAGTTATTAGAATAATCGGTTGGTGACAGTTTCCTGTTCCACACATCTGTATATTTATATATGTTCAGCATATATAAATATACAGATATTAACAGGCATTAAATATGACTCGACCGCGGCGGGGCCTGTCGGAGTGGACTTTGAATCATTTGTTGGTGCGGGTCGTATCGACATGTCGTAACATGGTGCACTGTGGTGGGCAGGCACCGGCGCATGGAGGCGGTGCGCATCCGCAAGGAGAACCAGATCTACTCGGCCGACGAGAAGCGCGCGCTGGCCGCCTTCAGCAAGGACGAGCGCAGCAAGCGGGAGAACGCCATCCTCGCGCAGTTCCGGGACGTGCTGCGCGCGCGCGCCGCCCACGCGCACGCGCACTCGGCCAGGCGGGACTCCTAGCCAGGCACACCCCCCCCCCACACACACACACACACACTCCGCGACAGCAAGCGACACACTCCGCGATACCTAGCGACACTCTGTGACACCTGGTGCCCTCACTCCGCGACACCTAGTGCCCCCACTCCGCGGCACCTAGCGATACACTCCGCGATACCTAGCGACACTCTGTGACACCTGGTGCCCTCACTCCGCGACACCTAGTGCCCCCACTCCGCGGCACCTTGCGATACACTCCGCGGCACCTAGCGATACACTCCGCGGCACCTAGCGACACACTCCGCGATACCTAGCGACACTCTGTGACACCTGGTGCCCTCACTCCGCGACACCTAGCGACACACTCTGTGACACCTAGTGCCCCCACTCCGCGGCACCTAGCGATACACTCCGCGGCACCTAGCGACACACTCCGCGATACCTAGCGACACTCTGTGACACCTGGTGCCCTCACTCCGCGACACCTAGTGCCCCCACTCCGCGGCACCTAGCGATACACTCCGCGGCACCTAGCGACACACTCCGCGATACCTAGCGACACTCTGTGACACCTGGTGCCCTCACTCCGCGACACCTAGTGCCCCCACTCCGCGGCACCTAGCGATACACTCCGCGGCACCTAGCGACACTAGCGAAATTCGTTGAATAATTTTTCTAGTGCAATTTTCTTTTTGTCTAAATTACTGTCAAGTTCGTTTCTTGCCAGTTGTCCTTTGATATCCCCCCAAACTAACTCGATAGGATTCAGGTCTGGGTGGTACGGGGGAAGTCTTAATACTTCGTGGCCCGCAGCTTTGAGCAATTCATCAATCTTGTAAACATTTTCAGAACCATTTTGCTTGATCAACTTGAGCAGATCACATTTTCTCAAGGAATTATCAAATTCCACATTATGTCTTAGCAGCCAGGCCTGCATGTTAGCTTTTGTATTGGTCATCGTTGGCTTTTTATCTTCCTGCACTGAGTGATACGCAGCGTTATCCATAATAATTACAGATCTTGGAGGTAAATTTGGCAATAATTTCTCTTTTGTCCATTTATTGAAATTTAAAAAATTCATATCATTGTGATAGTCTCCAGTTTTACTTTTCGATTTAAAAATTAATAGAGCTCCATCTACAAAACCAGCCTGCCCTCCTGCATGTACAATAATTAATCTCGGCCCTTTGCCAATATGAGACAGCACTCCACGTTCTTCTTCAGATTGCCAACACGATGGAACATTTAAAGATGCATTGACTTCATTAATAATAGTAACAAACTTATGAGAAGTACGACGATAAGAAAGTACAAACCACCAGTAAGACATACCACTGGTGCTAGAAAACACTTCTCATATATTGCCCCTCGTCTGTATGAACAATTGCCACATGAGATTAAGGAATCGGTTGATGTGTTCAGTGTCCCGGACGTGCTATTAAATATACCTACTGCAGTCTATACCTTGAATAAAAAAGTTAAAGAGTACCTTATTAAAATGAATCAAGAGGAATTCAGTATACTATATGATAATGTAAAATGATGTGCATAATATTTGTAGTATCGACTTTCAATAATTATAACTGTTGTCATATTGTTTAAATGGATATATATTTGTATATATTTATATGTGTGTATGTGTATGTATGTATATATATTTCTATATCTATATGTTGTATACATGTATGCTATAAGCATGCATCATATCCATATTTATTTTATATATTTATCTGAGTACCTATATTTATATAATAAATAACTTACTAAAACTGCAGCAAGTACAGGAATATTGTACATATAATTGTTATTCGCTCTACTCTACAGCATGCCACCTTAAAGTACATGTAACTAGCCCTAGAACAGGCCAAGGTCTTTTTGGGCTGTTACTGCCACACCATGTCTCGTTTATATACGCTTGCCCAAATATGAATGTGTACCTATAACTATGGTGTAATATATTGTCTGTGATTGTTGTTTACTAAATAAATAAATAAATAAATAAATAGGTCTCATCGAGGTAAACAATGGATCTCTTGTCATTTCGATGTTTTTTTATGGCGTTCAGATACCTCCATCTCCAAGAAACTATGTTTATAGAAGAATAACGAATAGCGACACACTCCGCGATACCTAGCGACACTCTGTGACACCTGGTGCCCTCACTCCGCGACACCTAGTGCCCCCACTCCGCGGCACCTTGCGATACACTCCGCGGCACCTAGCGATACACTCCGCGGCACCTAGCGATACACTCCGCGGCACCTAGCGACACACTCCGCGATACCTAGCGACACTCTGTGACACCTGGTGCCTTCACTCCGCGACACCTAGTGTCCCCACTCCGCGGGACCTAGCGATACACTCCGCGATACCTAGCGACACTTTGTGACACCTAGTGCCCCCATTCCGCGGCACCTAGCGATACACTCCGCGGCACCTAGCGACACACTCCGCGATACCTAGCGACACTCTGTGACACCTGGTGCCCTCACTCCGCGACACCTAGCGACACACTCTGTGACACCTAGTGCCCCCACTCCGCGGCACCTAGCGACACACTCCGCGATACCTAGCGACACTCTGTAACACCTGGTGCCCTCACTCCGCGACACCTAGCGACACACTCTGTGACACCTAGTGCCCCCACTCCGCGGCACCTAGCGATACACTCCGCGGCACCTAGCGACACACTCCGCGATACCTAGCGACACTCTGTGACACCTGGTGCCCTCACTCCGCGACACCTAGCGACACACTCTGTGACACCTAGTGCCCCCACTCCGCGGCACCTAGCGATACACTCCGCGGCACCTAGCGACACACTCCGCGATACCTAGCGACACTCTGTGACACCTGGTGCCCTCACTCCGCGACACCTAGTGCCCCCACTCCGCGGCACCTTGCGATACACTCCGCGGCACCTAGCGATACACTCCGCGGCACCTAGCGATACACTCCGCGGCACCTAGCGACACACTCCGCGATACCTAGCGACACTCTGTGACACCTGGTGCCTTCACTCCGCGACACCTAGTGTCCCCACTCCGCGGGACCTAGCGATACACTCCGCGATACCTAGCGACACTTTGTGACACCTAGTGCCCCCATTCCGCGGCACCTAGCGATACACTCCGCGGCACCTAGCGACACACTCCGCGATACCTAGCGACACTCTGTGACACCTGGTGCCCTCACTCCGCGATACCTAGCGACACACTGTGAAATTATAGAGAAAAAATAAAACATGAAGCTAAACCAATACCGAGTGGTTTGATGATTTACGAACTTGTGAAGTGCAAAATAAAATTACTATCAATATAAAAGGACTTTTATTCTCCTTGCAAATAAAATATATTATATTAAACAATAACATAGAGGCACTGTTTACATTTTCAATGGCAGAATTATTTTTAACATAACTTGATTTTCGCCTATTGTCGATATTGTTTAGCTAAACATTTGTAGAGTATGGATTGATTATTTATTTTATTTATTATTTTATTTATTCATTATTTACTAGGTTTTATCATAATCATTTATTGCCAAGTATAGGTAAATACACAGAAGATGTATTTACAGTTAATTAAAATATCGGGAAATGTCCAAGAATAATATCTAATAAACTGTAGTGGTCTGACGTCAAATAACACATCTATTCCCCAAATATTCTGTATATCGTCCCTACTTTGTTATGAAAAATAGTATATAAAATCACATTATTTTACTTTCCTATAGTAAATATAAACCCAATAGAGAGCAGGAGAGGTTGGTGCCTCGCTCTCCGATATCACCATCAAGCTGCGAACACATCGGACGCGTCCGCTCTGTGCACACTCGGACGTACGTCGCGGACGTCGCCTTGAGCGTTCGGACGTCCGAGTGAAATCTGTCCGGCTGGATGATTTACATTAAGAGTCATACCCAAGTACTTTTTTTATTTCTTATTCTTGTGGACAACATATAGCAGCTGTCGAAAACCGAAAGACATCCATATACAGGTCGTAAAAAATCCTTTTATTGCATTAGGTATTGCTACTTATTAAACAAGTACAAAAAATTACATTTATTTCAGTTGCGAATCATACAATCTTATGATTTCAAATTCAATAACAGGTAAGATTAAAAAAAAACAAGTATGATGTACAATTAAATATACCAGTTGCTAAAATGACAGAATATGTTATAAAAATAATATTTGTGTAAAAATGCTTGTCCGTAGAAACCACTTGTAATATCTAGTGCCAAAGGTTTTAAGTGTAGCCAACGATCTCTATGTACTACCAGATGGAGTGTTCCAAACAATCGCTCTGTTCGACGCAAGTAGCCACAACTCTTTCACATTCACAATGAAACTTGTGCAGTTACTACTCAGAACATTCAATTATTTATTAAATATTGACATTAATTAACCGTAGCGTCAATATTTAGTAATAATTAAATGTTCTGCGTAGTAACAGCACAAGTTTCATTGTGAATGTGAAAGAGTTGGAGCGATTGTTTGGAACGCTCCATCTAGTAGTACATAGAGATCGTTGAGTGTAGCATAATTTTTATCGTATTAATTATTCAACAAATTCGGCAAAAAGCGCAATAATATAACTTGAAATTAGGTATATTCTGATTTTGTTATATTTGTGAGGTGTGCAAGTTATCACTAGTTATTAAATAAATATCCCATCATCGAGCCCAGCTGGTTTATTCAGTTGTACATCTCTCTGTATACTACACTAGCCATTTCAGGTACTCCGAGGTCAACTAGGAGTGGTCCCCAAGCGGGGTGAGTCCGATTCTGTACACAATTTTATATCTATACTGCTGCTCTTAACTGTGGTACACTAAAGCGAGGTAGGTGGTCAGGCTCTCGCAGCCACTCCACATTGATATCCATCACCGTGTCCAGGTCAGCGTCCCCCCCGCTGGCCCCCCTCGAGCCTGGCGAGGCGGGCGCGCGCGGCGCGCAGCTGTGCGCCGAGCGCGTGCAGCGCGGCGTGCGCGCACAGCAGCTGCGAGCGCAGGTAGTGCGCCGACGCGCTGCGCACGAACTGCTCCGGCACCACCACCACGCTCTCCTCGCCCTCGCCCTCGCCCTCCGCCTCCCCCTCGCCCTCCCCCTCGCCCTCCACCTCGCCCTCCCCCTCCCCGCCGCCCTCCCCGGACAGCGACACGCGCACAGTAGACTGCGCGCCCTGCGGAGCACACCGGGCGGGTCAATGGACTCGAGACACTACAGGTTGCTTCTGTACTGACGGGAGGGAACTCTCGGTCGGGATCAGACAAGTTCATTTTAGTTGTACTATTTGATTACAATATAATCCACCAGCAAAATCAAGGTAGGCGCTTGCAGTATATTGACTTGGTGTTGCCGTAGAGACCCCAAAAGACCGAGGCCCGGGCCAGGGTTGTCTGCTTGATTGATTCTACAGTGAGAGAGCGACCGACAACCAACAGTAGCAATGTATATGTTGGCGAAATGATAAAAGAGGAGCTGATTTGGAGGCACAGTGCGTGTTCGTCGCGCCGTTCGGCTCGGTTTGGCGATCGTCGCGAGCACGCGCGGACGAAACGTCGGGTATAACTGGCGCAGGCTCATACTCGAGACAGTCTTCGATGGAAAGGCGTGCGGTGCGCAGGCGTTACGCTAACGGATCGTCTGCCTTTTAAAATCGTTACTTATTGATGTAGTATAATTTCATGTAGTGTCATTGAAGTCAGTAAACGTGTTTACTTTGAAATGGTGTTAAACTCAATTTGGGAGCCCACAGAGAGGCGGAACCAGGAACCTACGACATGTATATTATTATTATTATTGTATAATATTATATTTTATTATTTAGTTATAATATGAGCCTTTAAAACATTTAATATAATACATATTTATTAGTAAAACTTATATATGATAGACAACATAAAACCAACTAAAGTAGACTGTTATATAAATACAGGAATCTGCATATTGCATTGATTCAGACCCGCCGAAGTGCCAATAAGTACTTTGTCCAAGTTGAGTCACAAAAGCTGATAACGGTGTCGTCTGCAAAGCAAAAAGTCTGCGATTCAGACAATAAAGTGCAGTGGTCGTTAATGTACAGAATAAATAAAATTGGTCCCAACACACTTCCCTGGGGAACTCCAAAACTGATATCTAATGGTTCACCAACAACATCATCTATGCGAACTGCATGTTTACGGTTTGACAAGTAGCTCATGAACCACTCCAAAGGTCATCCAACAATACCATACTTCTCCAACTTTTTAAATAGAATTTTATGTGAAATAGTATCGAACGCTTTGGTAAGTTGGAAATTTTTTTTAGTATCCATATTTTCAATTACAATCTTAGTTTAGCTATTGCATCTGCAGTATTTGCCGAAAACCAAATTAACAGTCAGATAACAGTATATTATCCTCTAAATAGCGAGAGAGCCTTGATTTGACTACTTTTTCTAAAATCTTTGCTACAGTGGATAACTGGGAAATGGGTCTATAGTTTGACATTTTCGTTGCTGCTGCAAGTGTATGTATCTATATATGTGAAAGGGGGGGGACTGACCTCTGCGTGCGGGCGCGGCTGGTGCGCCCGGGTGGCAGTGGCGATGAGCTTCTGGAAGTTGGCGCGGTTCATGATGATCTTGACGTTGGCCCCGGGCGGGGCGGCGGGGGCGGCGGCGGGCGGGGAGGGCGCGGGGGGGCCGGGGGCGGCGCGGCGGCGAGGGGGGCACACCACCTTGGCGTCCGGCGACAGCTGCACGAACTTCACTTGCTGCCGGGTGACATCGACTTGTTACGAAAATATAGTTTATCTGAATGTACTATATCCATATCAATGATAAACGTCTAAAGTCTGTCCGAATGGATGTGTTTTTTGCAATAACCGATTTAATCTTTTGGTGTTGGATATGCGATACTCTTATGTTTAACAAAGACATACTTATTGATATTTGTTTGACAATTTACAATATGGGTGGCCTTTGTACGTGTGAGGGAGGAGCAAGAGGAGGGAGGGTGGGAGCGAGGGTCGGAGGAGGGGAAGGTGGTATAAAGGGAAGGTTGGGAAGGTGTGTACAGTGTAGTGTAGCGGCGCCGACCTGCAGGCGTCGCGGGTGTGGCGGGCGGCGCGGGGCGGGGCGCGCGCGCGGGCCCGCCCCCCCCGCGTGCTGCGTCAGCGTGAACACCTTCACCCCCGGCGCCGGCGGGGACGTGGCCGGCGTCGCGGTCACCACCACGCCCCCCGCGCCGCCCCCGCCCCCGCCCCCGCCGCCCGCCGCGCCCGCGCCCCGCGGCGGAGAGCTGCTCTCTTTCAGCATCAGCTTTCCAGCATCTGAAATATGTAGGTATGCACGATTTATTTACGAGGTCATGAACACTAATTTGCATAAGGGAAACGTACTAAAGTGTTAGATGCCGTGGGTACGGGTGGGGTGGGGTGGGGTAGGGTAGTAGGTACCTGAGAGCACGACAGTGCGGCCGCTCTGCAGCGCGCTGAGCACGGTGCTGCCGTCGTCGGCCGGCAGCAGCGCGATGCCGTGCGCGCGCAGCAGTAGGGTGGGGTGGGGTGGGGTAGGGTAGTAGGTACCTGAGAGCACGACAGTGCGGCCGCTCTGCAGCGCGCTGAGCACGGTGCTGCCGTCGTCGGCCGGCAGCAGCGCGATGCCGTGCGCGCGCAGCAGTAGGGTGGGGTGGGGTGGGGTAGGGTAGTAGGTACCTGAGAGCACGACAGTGCGGCCGCTCTGCAGCGCGCTGAGTACGGTGCTGCCGTCGTCGGCCGGCAGCAGCGCGATGCCGTGCGCGCGCAGCAGCTGCGCCGCGCTGCCGCCGCCGCCGCCGCCGCCGCCCGCGCCCCCCGCGCTCTGCCCAATTGATATGAATTAATCTACTTCTTCAAACAGCTGATACATTCTTCAAAGTGAAAATAATTTAATTTTATGGCTGTACAAGAGCGCGTTACCAAAAAGTGGAATAGTATATGTAAACGCACGTCAGTACACATAGAGACAATTTAAAGTACGTTATTGTGTGGGCGAATGATGAATAATTATTATTGGCGTTATAGTGATCGGTTGGGTGAGCTAGAGTTCTAGGGGACATCGGAAAGATATATTTACCTCAGTCTTCAAATCTATTTTTGGTATTTTCTTGTCCTGCTGCGTCGTTTTCATCTTAAGTGGTTTAATTTCTTGTATCCCTGAAACACGAAGCGCTGGTTAACACATCGTATCGCGATCGCGAGACACCGATACATATGTACATTTGTGTAACGTATTGTCTTCGCTTACTTTGCACCGGCTCGAAATCGGGCTCCGTCGTCTCCTCAGACATTTCATCTGATAAACAAAGAAAAGTTATTAGTAGATACAAGAGGCGAGGTACGGTAGGGTGGGGTGGGGTGGGGTAAGGAACAGTGGGGTGGGGTAGAGTAGAGTAGGGTAGGGGAGGGTACTGGGGTAGAGTAGGGTACGGTACGGTACGGTTGACCGGGTTACGGGTTTTGTTGTTGAATTCTTTTTTTTGTTGAGATCTTTTTATTTTCTTTGTGTATTCCATTATATTTTTATTCTTTTATATTTTTTTATTAGAGCAAACATTAAATATCTTTTGTTTATACTATACAAATGGGTTGTACTCGTAAAGATGAATTATATGCGGGGTAGGTTGTGATGGAGCGTTGTGGGGTCGAAGAGGGTGGTGCTGGGTAGGTTGTTGCGGGGTAGAGTAGGGTGGTGTGGGGGTAGGTATGATGGGTCGGTGTGGGGTAGAGTGGGGTGTGTGTGGGGGGGGGGGTGTGTACCGTGCACGAGCGCGGAGACGGAGCGCGCGCTCTCGCGGTCGCGCAGCGCGTCCTGCACGGCGCGCAGCACGGCGGGCTGCGCGTGCGCGTGCGCGTGCGCCATGGCCAGCGGCGTCTTGAGGAACTTGGAGAGCGCGAGCGGGTCGGCGCCGCGCCGCACGAGCAGCGCGGCCAGGTCGGCGTGGCCGCGCTGCACGGCCCAGTGCAGCGGCGTCATGCGCAGCATGTCGCGCGGGTCCACCGCCGCGCCGGCCGCCAGCAGCGCGCGCGCCACGCCCGCGTGCCCGCCGGCCGCCGCCACGTGCAGCGGCGTGCGCTCCACCTTGGTGCGCGCGTCGCGCGACACGCCGGCGCGCAGCAGCACGCGCGCCGTGTCCGCGTGCGCGTGCGCGGCCGCCAGGTGCAGCGGCGACGTGCCCAGCCAGTCGGCGGCCAGCGGCGCGCCGCGCGCCAGCAGCGCCCGCACGCCGCCCGTGTCGCCCGCGCGCGCGCACGCCAGCAGCCGCCGCCCCAGCTCCGCGGCGGCGGCCGACGCGCCCCCCCCACCGCCCGCCGCGCTCACCAGCATCGGCGCCGCCGACGCGGACACCAGCGTCTCCGACTGCAAGAACACATTAACATTAACGTTCCAACTGAAGAATTTTTTATTTTTATTTATTTATGCTGAGCAGTGCTGAGGGCCTATGTCCACATTGTGCAAACATACCCAAGGCAATTTCATCATTTTTAAATTTTATTTATTTTAATCTGATTTAGTATTCGGCCTCCTGTACATGTAATAGATATTACTAATATACCATAAGTTACACCTATTGTGTATAATATCCATACTATGTTTCTCACCTCAGCAACCATCCGTTCCTCCCCGATATTCATAAAATTGTTTCTTGTGTAGCGTTGGTGGATTACTCGCTCACTGACTGATATATATTGATTTAAATTAGCATGTAAATATCACACTAGTATACTATTTACATTATAAAACATCAACCAGGCCTCCCCAACCCGTCTGGCCAGCGCGGGGAGTGTAGGCCAAATCCTCCGTCGGTCTCCGGGAGATGAGAGAGGGTTGTGCTCCTGCAGTGGAGACAAGAATAACCTGATGATGATGATACTATTTACTAGCACCAGTTCGATTATATCAAATGTACAAATATGACAGTTAAAATTATCATGAGATCGACACCTACATTTTTCATATTTTACTGTGAACATAATATCAGGATATTGCAAGAAGTCATTGACTGCTACAGTTGTTTCCCAGCAGTTAGTAACTTTTTGCAACAAGCTCCTGCACCCTTTCATTGCTTGCAAACTCAGAGTAATCGATCGTTACCCCTTGGGTTGGGTCGGAATACATAATGTTTTGATAGTGCGCTGTAGTTTACCGATATGATTTGTGGAGATGACATATTGTGGGTGCTACTTCATCACCACACAGCCTTCAGCTTTCTGCTCCAGCCAGCTGGAAACACATTGTAATATATTAAGACAAGTCATACTGACTGGTAGACCTAAGTTACAAAATCATTTGGGATTTTATTCCAATAAAAAATGCTTAGATTTCTTCAGGATAATCTTAATTGAAAAGAATATCATGTACATATATTACATTTTCTCATATCATTCATAGGTACAAAGTAAATAATAAGTAATCTGTTGTTTGATGGACAAGTATAAGGCCTTGCTGTTAAAAGGTCTGCACATCAATATAACTTAATGTTAGGTAGGAAGTATCCCGTACTTAGTAAAACATTTTTAAATCGCACTTCCGTCAGAAGCTTGCAGGAAATTGAAACCAACAGGATATGGATGTCGATGTGATCAGTTTCCGTCCATGTGAGACCGCCATTACGGACACTTCCTTTTCCTGTCTTGGAACGGAAGTGAAAGAACTAAGTTATTTAAACTGTATGTGGTCCGACTCACCTATGAGCTCCTGCGACAGTAACGTGGGCACATAATTAAGTTTCCATTTCCAGCTGAGTGCAAACGTCAACAGATTTCAATGTTTTCTTTCATTCAAGGAACAAATAACCGCGTAATATCAGATGTCAATGTCAAAGATTCGTCAAGCAAATAAATAATAACTACTTGTATTCACATGAATTGCATTTGAAATAATATTGTAAATAAAAGTTGAGGAAAGCTCCTTTATTTTGTACTTGTTTAATTCACAAACGGTGACTTTTCTTTCAGTTTGGATAGGTTATTTTATTATCATCATGTTGGTCAACTGAACTGAATTTTAATTGTAGGCAATACGGTAGGAAGCGTTCGAAAACCGTATGCCAGTCGCCGTCTTTAGATAAAAAAGATTGAAACTGACAGCTCCCAGCGACCACAGATAACGGTTTGACCGAGAGGTCCAACGTTAAGACGTTGTCCATTACTTGAAATTTCAATATCAACCTATTTTTCTCAAATATTGAACACTTATGTACTTAAATAGTCTATCGTTACATACGACGATTGTTTCTGTTGTGAAATAAAGCACATTTATAATAAATCTCTTGAGGAATTTATTTTTAAAGATTTCTTTTTATCTTTAAAGATGTCTTTATTAGAACGAGATATAGGACGTGGGGCCTCTCTCAGAGGGAAAGTGTAAAAGTTAGCTGTAACGTGCCTGAACAAAACATTATCATTATCATTAAACATCATAATAATTTTAACAAAATTAAACTACACATGGTTTCAGAACAGATGAACCTCTTGTCAATAAATGTTTTTTTAGTATGGCAACCCTCAAAAAGCACACGCTCCGATTTACGCATACAGCGTTTGTGCAAAAGCTGGTTAAAATAGAAATCAATAAAATAAAACGGAGGAAAGGAAATTGCGATTGCGATAACAGGCAGGGGTGTGGCTTATCAAGGGTATATCAAGGGCAAAGGATAGTAACTTGCTACTATTCTTAAAAGCTAGCATAGGTTAATAAACTAACAACAAACTATTGAACTGACGTCCGATAAGCAACTCCTTTTGATTTAAAACTAAGGGTACCTAATTTTTCCTAACAATCTATTGGCATGAAACTATATATTATAAATGTCCATTCTAATTTTATGTGACCTCCACTTTACAGCCGGCTGATAGTGTTTATTAATTATATCATCTTTGGTGTTTATCTATTAAGTAATATTCTGACAATCGAACCTAATATTAATAAAGCCATTTAATTATATTAGATATCACTTTACTTATCAATTATATATATATATTTTTTTACTATGAGTATTAGTAATAAAGAATGAAGAGTATTTGGAATCCAACAAACTGTTATTGAGTGCCCGATATCTTGCCCGCCGAGGGGGCACACAAATGCAGGTTTGAATATTGTTAACAAAAAGTATTGTACCAAAATTAACAAGTTATCATTCATTATGATCCCTGCGAAATTAAAGATTTTCCACACTATTTGTAGACTCGCAGAGTGATCTGTGGTACCTAGATGACGCCAGCGAGCTGGGTGCCGCCCCGCAGCGCCTGCAATGAAGCTGTTGGCAAACAACGAGCGCGGCGCGCGCTGTTTGTTCAACATACAACTTAAATGGTAGTAGGTAGATACGCAGTTAACGCATAAAGGGAGCTGCTTTGTTCCTCAAAAGTATAAGCCTCCAACAGGGTTTCGGCCGGAGTACCTATACAAATGGAATCCTTATGAACAGCATTGTTTTGTTTTATTACAAAAGAAAACTTCTTCCTCGTTTTTAATAAAGGTGTTTTTGTGTAGGATTGTTTACCTGCGGGAGGACGGCGAAGTTGGCGGCGGTGCGGGCGCGGGGAGGGAATAAAAAATTTGACCCGAATTTGTAAAGTAGATAAAGAATCGTTCGCCCGCGCGGCCCGGTAACTTTCCACTTCGTATAATTGGCTCATCCGCACAGATGCACGGGGCGCGGCGCGGCGCCTCCAGCCCGCAGTCTGGAGCAATATTCTGAAGAAATATGAACACTACATTTATTTGTTCAAATGTCTAGTTGCCCCGATCCCTCCCACCGGCCGCCGTGACCTCTTCCCTGGGCACTGGAGCATTCACATCACCGCTACAAACAATTAGGTACAACTAGGTATTGCCTACAACCTCCAGTGCAGAAGGAGCATAACCAGGGTCGGATTATCCTTTAGGCAGTGTAGCCCTAGGGACCGGCATGGGCAAGGGGCCCCGAGTCTTTTTTGAAGATGTATCTTAGAGTGAAGAGGAGTAAGCGTAGGCCTGGGCTTGGGCGTTGACGTGGGCTTCGGGGTTAGGGTCATAGTCAGACTGATAGTGAGTAGTCGACGCGTGCGGAGCATTGCATTGTAGTAGAAAAACTATATTTCGGGAAGTTAGAACGCGGTCAAGGGGCCCGACACGTGCATAGTTAACCCCGCTCTGAGCATAATATAAACGTAATATTCCTCGTAAGTACGGGTTTAAAAACTGTCATACATGTTATATTTTCCATTTATTTGTTTTTGTCTAGTATTGTGTTTGTGCAGAAAGTGTATTGTGTTGTATTTAACTAATGTTATTTTATGTAATATTAAATTTGTTTAATGAATGATGACATGTTTAATTTCAAATGATTATAAAGTAAATTTAGATTGTATAAATATTATTGTATACCTAATAGGTAAACTATAGAGAATATACAATAGCAATGTAACATCCGAATCTCACCTATAGTTCAAGAATAAATATGATTTGATTTGATTTGGAAATATATGATTAGAATACGTAACTTGAGTCCATTTATAGATCTCTACTGATAGAAATAAGAGACAAGTAAAAGATAGCATTTAGAAGCACGCATAGAAAGGCACGCTTACATTCATCAAAATAAATAAACAATTCAACAAAAACAGGTGCCTAGGCCTTCTCGTCAAGGAATGTGTGACTGAGCAGGCAGAAGATAGAAAGCCTAGTGTTGAAAAGATCTAGGTCTAGTTCAGAAGCGAGTTTATAAACAAAAGATTAATTTACTTTGGCATTCAGTTGTAATCTTCTATAGATGTAGGCGTGTGAGCTAGCTGAGGCGCGTCTAGTCTTGAATGCAAGCTATTTTGAACATTCAAATAGCGCGATGTAGGTATGTAGGTTAGTATTGTTACGCAAGGGTTGTTACGATAGAAACACAGTTTAATTTCGGATTGGATTTAATTAAAACAACTGACCATCTAATAACTACATAATTACACACTATATACCTAGGTATACCACAGTGCCTGAAGACAAAAGTCTTCAACCAGTGCGTCCTACCCGTAATGACCTACGGCGCCGAAACGTGGACACTGACAGTGGGACTAGTCCGAAAACTCAAGGTCGCTCAGCGGGCTATGGAAAGAGAACCGGGCTATGTGGCCGGCTACTCATTTTTTTCTCAGAGTTCGATAAAATCTTCTGTTTCAGTCGTGGTTCGCCCGTGACCAACATTTAGCAGTCTGAGCCGATACTTCCGGATAGTGTATTTCCTTAGAGCAGTGTACTGACAATAACCCGAGTGGTATTCCGCTCTAATAGCAATCTGTTTATTCGATGAGTTTGGACCAGTGCCCGGTGTCCGACCTCCTTGGGCCGTGCGGCGGCCGGGGGGCGGGGGGCGGGGGCGCACTGCAGTGAGCACAGAAATCCTATCAAGGTAGAACGTCTATAGCCGTTAATTCAGTTCCACTCGTGCTGGTTTTCAGCGCGCTCCTCCGACACCTTTCATGCCTCGCGGTCACGTTTCTAGTGAGGAGATACAGTAATGCAGTGCCGGTTTTAGCACTAACAGCGCCCTGGGTGAGATTTCTACGGCGCTTCCTATCTTCTATCGAAACCCAAGAAGAAAAAGGTAAAAAGGCGCCCCTGCATATCTGGGCAAACCCCCCCCCCCCCCCCCCCCCCCCCCCCTAACGCCGCTACTGCAGTAGAAAACCGCGCAATATGGCATTTATGCAGATTTCTTGTCAATTTTTACTCGATCGTGATTCGCGAGATAGATAGATAGATGGACATTTATTCACTGACACAACACAAGTTTACAAACAAGTAGAAAACATAAGCTAGGACGAAACACATAACATATCGCTTCGCGGGCACCCAGCGAGACACAACTTTTAATGTATACTAGATACTGAACTACAAGAAACGAGTGTCTGATAGTTTTTGCAATATATTGCAAATTGTTGGCACGCGTATCGCGTCTATCTTACCGTTCTATCTTGATAGGATTTCTGCGGCAGTGAGATATGTGCATGCGTCCTACTGCGCTAAACAAATATTTATTATCTTTGTATTTGTTCCTTTGAATTGAGCAAGTCCAATGAAGGAATATATTACTTAGAACAGCATTAATACTTACTTCAGTGAAGCGACCTGGCGAGTGACCACAGACCGACAAGCAAAATCACTTCCCATATTTAAACACCTTCTGCGTGTTCACTGTGAATCACAATGTGGCTACTGAACATATTACATAATAGACAGTGTTTTGTATTTATTTTTCTATTTGTATGTATATATTTAAGTATGTATTTACTAGTTATTTATATGTATTAAATTAAGTATGTATTTCGTATTACTAGTTATCGGTATGTAGGCATATATTTATTTAAGTATTCATGCAAGTTTCATCATCAGGTTATTTTTGTCTCCACTGCAGGAGCTTGTGCTCCTCTCTCATCTGCCGGAGACAGACGGCGGATTCGGCCTACACTCCCCGCGCTGGCCAGACGGGTTGGGGAGGCCTGATTGATGTTTTATGTATTCCCTTAGTCGCCTTGTACGACATCCACGGGGAGAGTTGGAGTGGTCCTATTCTACTCTACCGGAAACCACACGGCAAGTTTATGTTATATAAATTGTTACTCTTTGCATCCAGTATTTCCACTCATCAAAAAATTCGCCACCACCCAAAGGTTGCCTGTAAGAAATCGCTGAAAGCGATAAGGCCGCCGTTGTACACTAAATTCATCCTTCTATGTAAGTTTTGTTTTTATTAAAAAATGTATATGTTTTGGTTTACAATAAAGAATATTTGAATTGAATTTGAACCGTATGACGCGACGCGTGACGCAGGCCAGGGGAGCCCCACGCGGGCCGCACTCGCCGCACTCGCCGCACTCGCCGCACTCGCCGCGCCCGCACCCGACTATTTAATGAGTTTCGCGCCATCGTGGAGCGCCGCCGTGACTTGTACAGAACTAATTAATTAATTCCGGCGACCCTCGAGTCGCTCCACGTGAGTCCCTCATTATGAAGCAGTGATCTCGCCCCCGCCCGACCCGACGACACCTCTGTAATGAGTTCGTCGGGTCGCGTCGTGTGTGCGACCGGCCTTCTTTTTTGACAAACTTTCTCGAGCGGCAACTGTACACCGGTACAGACAACATATTACAGTGTAACCTTTGTGAATATTGTACCAGTCATCTTATCTTATCTTATCTCATCTCAGCTCAGTTCATCTCATATCATATCATATCATCTCACCTCACCTCACCTCATCTCATCTTATCTTATCTTCTTAGGGGGCCAGGAAGACCTGGCTACACTTCGACCCTTCAGGATCTTTTGTGCCAAACCCCTGACCACCAACGGTGCCCCAAGCCGATTTGGTGGACTTCACATACGCATCAGAATTTCTTCTTCGGCATATGCAGGTTTCCTTACGATGTTTTCCTTCACTGAAAAGCCTGTGGTATTATAAATAAACCGTACTTAAGTTTCGTAAAACTCATTGGTACGGGCGGGGTTTGAACCCACGACCTCATGAACGTGAGGTGAGTGCACAAGCAACCGGCTACCACGGCTCTTTGTACCAGTCGTAGCTGCGTGGGACGAGCTGAAGAAGGTGGCCGGAAGTGGCTGGATGCGGAGGGCCGAGGACCGGGTGTGGTTTCGTTCATTGGGGTACGGCTAAGTCCAGCAGTGACGCTGGACGGCTGGTGCTCTACTGTTGTAGGTCTACTGACAAGGAACCACGCGAGGTCTCCCTCCCTCACCGAATTTGATGACAGATATAGCACTTGTTTTACCAGGGTTAAGACTAAGTAAGGTCAGTAAATCGTTCACGGGGCAATGTATACGCTTCTACAACAAACTACCAGAGGAAATCTTAAATATGGCGGACAGAAAGTTTAAGATTCACATTAAAAAACAACTTTGTAAGAAATAAACGATTTGAATGACAAAGATGCCTGGTACTAATGTTAATTCAGCTTCGCAAAATCTTTATTAATTGTATGCAAACTTGATTTTTAAAAGATGTGTTGCATGAAGTTTGTTGCGCCGTTTCTTCTTCACAGCGCTAACACCTAGGAAGCGGGAGTCGATAAAAAATAATGACGTGTATAAATGTACCAAGTGTACTCATATGCAATAAATGATTTTGACTTTGACTTTGCACCTCGCCATGTTGATGACGTATGACTACCTACAGTCGTGTGTTTACGTTTGCATCTTTCCAAAGAACAAAGAGAGATATTACATAATAGATTAATTAACGTGGCTGTCTGACTGTACCTACCTACATCTACTCGTATGTTAATAATTAACATGCGTTGTCTAAAATCGACTTCGTGGTCGATACTGTGGCGACGGCGAGATGTCTCTGCTCTACAAACGAAGTTCGCTACCGTAATGATTTCAATCAATGCTCCGACTTCCCCAAAGAACATCTCTGAATATGTACCACAACCACATCGATAGTACATGGACTAGATAACCTAGTCCATTAGGTTATCCCCACACTGACGCGATATAGCGGGGTGAAAGCCTGCCGTCAAGGTGCGGCTTATAGGCATCATACAAAATGTGTACCGCAGATCGCGTCTCTCATATAATGCAACTAGCTGTTGCCCGCGACTTCGTCCGCGTGGACAACTTAACATCACAAATTATTATGTATTTCCCGTAGGAATGCGATGTTTTTTCGGGATAAAAACTATTCTATGTCCTGTTCCAGGACCTAACCAATATGTGTGCCAAGTTTCATCACGATGGTTCACTATTTTGGCTATAATGGCTGACACATAAGATATAGAGATATATACTGGGCCGGCTTTTTTGTAGGACTATTTAAGATAAATATTTCCATCATACATTACATATGTGTAACTCTAGCGGTTTTGGCAGCGCACGCCAGAATAGCTCGCAGATGGTAGATTTTTTCCTACTTACTTGATATTTTGGACAATTCACACGATATCTTTATAAATTGTGGCCTATGTGTTATTCTGATGTATAAACTATATTATTGTAAAGTTTCCTTAAAATCCATTTAGTAGTTTTTACGTGAAAGAGTAACAAACATCCATCCATACTTACAAACTTTCGCGTTTATAATATTAGTAGGATATATTAACCGCCTTGTTAGCCTAGTGTCTTGGTTGTTGGGTTCCATCAACAGATGTTGAGGATTCGACTCCCACCCACCACCCTATTTAGGGGGTCAGGAAGACTATAGACACTTCGACCCTTATCTTTCAAACCCCTAAAACGGTGCCCCAAGCCGACTTAATGGACTTCACATATACGCCTTAAATTTTCTTATTTTGGCGTATGCAGGTTTCCTTACGATTCGCAGGATTCCTTATAGCCTGTGGTATTATAAATAAACAGCAGGTATTTTTTCAGCAAACCCATTGGTATGGGCGGGGTTTGAACTCAGAAAGGTTTGAACCTACGACCTCATGAATATAAGGCAATTACATTGCCGTGTATATACATATTAGAAATTTGCAAATTCGTTCGTTTGCAAACTTCTACAAAACCCGAGTAGAAATACCTACGAAATACCCGCTACGCAATAAAAGCAGACTGATGCAACCTAATTCCAAGTTAGGACTGCACTCGTCCAGCCCTCTCGTCATGTCAGTAAAAACATATAATCACCTGCCCGAAATAATAAAAGAAGAAACTAACAATAAGATATTTGACAAATACCTGAGACAGCTATTGATTTCCAAAAGCTACTACACATTAAATGAATACCTAAACGATAAATTAGGTAACAAACAGATAGGTAACAAATGAAATAAAAGAAATATTTATACAAATAATACATAATACGAGTACATTTATGTACATAATGTATTAAACGACTTGATAACGTCGACAATACTGTTGGTCCTCCTCTCTCCTACTGGCTGTGCCCAAATGGGTCCATGTGAACTCTGTCTTTTTATTATCTGTTAACACCATGGAATGCAATAAAGTTTACTGATTACACATCCAACTAGACTGCCATGGCTTTTTTTGTGATGGCGTACTTATTCTAGCGTTATTTTTCCGAGTTCCATGAAAATAATCATAGAAAATGTAAATTTTATTTTAACCTATAAACAAGCTTTAAACTTTATTTCTGTTAAGTTCCCAAAATAGCGCTTTGTGGTTTTGCTTCCACTAACGATTTATGTGAAATATTTAATATTAGGTATATCTCGCAACCGGCAGCCACCGCAACGTGTCGGCTTGTTTTACATTATTTACCTTCCTCCTCCTTTATGTACCCAACGATCTCTATGTACTACTAGATGGAGCGTTCCAAACAATCGCTCTGTTCCACGCAAGTAGCCACAACTCTTTCACATTCACAATGAAACTTGTGCAGTTACTATTTAGAACATTTAATATTTTACTAAATATTGACATTATTTAACCGTAGCGTCAATATTTAGTAATAACTAAATGTTCTGCATAGTAACTGCACAAGTTTTATTGTGAATGTGAAAGAGTTGTGGCTCCTTGCGTGGAACAGTGCGATTGTTTGGAACGCTCCATCTAGTAGTACATAGAGATCGTTGTACGTACCTAAGTAGCTAGCTACTACACGTTCTGTGTTCAAAATGTAACGAGCCTCTCTCTCTGTCGTTTGTACAAATGAATAGCAAGATTGCACATTTAAGTTTGACGAAACGGACAGACAAAACGCCAAATACGAGTACCTACTTGCCTATTACAGAAAATCCCCTAAAAAGCTGCCACAAGGGGCTTCTCGCTTCGCAAAAAGGCCGTAATAAACAAAAACCATTAAACGAACGCCGCCGGTCGCTCGGAGCGCGAGCGGAGCCTGCCCTGATTATGAGGAGTGGTAATCGCACCCATTAGTCGGGGCGAAGTGTTTGTACACAGCAAGCGGCGTGCGGCGGGCTGCGGCGGAGGGGGGCGATTAATAAGGCTCTAGCTACAGGGCCCCGGGAGCCTAGTGTGGTCAAAACGGCCAAAGAGAATATAACTAGTACGAGACGGGACTCCCATACAAAAATCTTGAAAAAAAGCAACACATAATCCCTCTGGTTACGAAGGTCACTGAGTCCTATAACAGTTTTGGGTTTAGTGCTCTTCCTGATTTGGACGGATTAGGCCTCCATTAAAAGCCGTTCGTTTCATACATCGGTTTTTTACTACTAAGTTGCGCTAGCTCGGCTTATGCTGGTGCCGGTTGCCATAGCAACGACGTAACATCGGCTTTTTTTCTGAGAACACAATGAAAAAGAATACCTGTCATTACCAAGGGGAATAGCTGGTAGGGATAGGTGGAAACGCTGGAGAAATCACCTCCAAAGAAATTGACATGCCATCGAGCAGTTGACGTCAATAAGGTGTAATGATAAAAATGGAAATCAATTCAATTCCCATTCCGTACCTGGTTACGGAATAGGAATTAAATACACCTTTTTTTTTTTACGAATTTTGGTTACAAAATGGCACGTAAGGATACTTCGTGTGGCTGGAGTTTTCGAAGAACGGGGTAGTGAACGTCTAATTATTATTCCTCATGTTTCAGAGGCTAGATAGTGAACGATTCTCGGACGAGTGATTTTAAAATACGATCCGAAGGCGAGGCCTTCTAAAATACGAGTCCGATAGTCGACCTTTCCTCCGAGGCTATGCATAGTGCTTTTCTCGACTACTGCGAGGGAAATACATTATAAGAGAACGATTTCGAATTTTTAAATTTTTTCAAAAAATCTTCGTCTATTTTTAAATACTTCTCGCGGGTTTTAGTGGCAACAAGTTCTATCAATCATGAAATTTCCCGTTTTGTTTATTTCGGTTCGAGTTAGAATGTGTCACTGTCACTTGGCGAATTAAAGAAAAATTAAAATTCAATGAGGAGGAAGTATTTAGGTTTTGCAAGGTTCTCCCGGTCCAACACAAGACTTACTTGCTACTTTTATAAAATTATCATAGAGACTATATCAGAAATAATATTAACGTAACTAAAAGACAATATTCTAAGGCAAACAAGGAAATAAATGCTCCAAGATGCGTCGACTATTACGGTGAGCGTACCAGCGGTTATGTTACGGCTAAAATTTGGAATTCTCTGCCATCCGATTTAAAATACATTGTATCAGGTGGATTACTAAAGCAAGAACTGCACAAGCACTTCTTGTCGATGGGTGTAGACTAATGTACTGATCACGTGAGCGCTCTGTCCACATACAAATGGGCTTCCATTTCTGTGGACATTACTGTAATGTATATATTGTAAAATTTGTTGAATAAAAAAAAAACATTTTCGAAACAGCAATATAAACAAGTCAAATTTGTAACAGTAAGTTAATGTTAATGGAAAAAGAGGGTGAACGAGAGTCGCTTTGCAAAATTAAATTGCGCAAAGTGTCGATACATTGTCTCTGCCTACCCCTCTGAGCCAAGGCATTATGAATGTATGTAAGTAAATGTTTTTTCCACTTTTTTATTTGATTTTTAATAATTATTTTTTCTTATTGGCTAGTACTAGTCAATAATTATGACGATAGACAAACTATATATTTCATATAGATTAACAGACATGGATGTTGGTACTTTAAAATACCTTGATTATTTTCGAATGGACAATGCGACATTAAAAAGACCTAATTCAATTTTATAAATACATATGGCGGCGCTGTGATTGATCAATAATAACATTGAGCAAATATATTTTTGGTGCTTTCAAATTAAAGGACAAGATTGTACGACTTCGAGGCCTAGTTTTGTGACCAGAATGACAAGTTTTCCGAGCAGTTACGTGAAAACGTAATATCAGGCGGCGACGCCCAGATTCTTAGAAAGAGGAATAACAAAACGAAGTCACACCGTTTCCCCGTCGACCGTCGACTGTCGGCAGTCGGCAGTCGACGGTCGCCATTCTTTACAGTTCACGCTCGTAGGTAATTACGCGAATGCTTTCTTCTAGCTTTTGATAAATGGTCTGAAAATCTGTGAACTGAAAAATTCGCTCCACTGAAAGCGCTCCAAGGAGAATGATTTAGGTAAGTAGTTGGATAGGTCCAGCAAAATATACATACAAACACGATTATGAAGTAGTGCGATCAGAGTTCTGATGTAAAATAAAATTTCATATTCAGGATTTAATCGTTAAATGTCGCCAGGCGATTGTGAGACTAGCTGTTGCCCGCGACTTCGTACACGTGGAGAACTTAACATCACAAACTATTATGTACTTCTCGTAGGAATGGGATGTTTTTTCGGGATAAAAACTATGCTATGTCCTATTCCAGCATTGACATTCTGTAACAGCACTGTCGACGTGAACAAAGAACTCACTTCACGTCGACAGAGCTCTAGAATGTTTACAGAATGCCAATGGATTAGTTTTTGAACTGAGTATAGTCACTCGAGCGAGACTCGCACGTAAGTTTGTATGTTACAGAATAGCACTACAGGACCTAAGCTGTATGTGTGCCAAGTTTCATCCCGATCCGTCCTGTGGTTGTAGCGTGATTGAGTAACAAACATCCATCCATACTTACAAACTTTCGCGTTTATAATATTACGTAGGATATCAAAACTGTACCCGAAGCTATCTCGTCTAGAATGCGAAACCTGACATCAGCGGTTAACTTTTTCAAAAAGTAAACGCGATTTATCTAAAATGTTGACTTTAAACACTCCCATAAATTTACCTACTTTGACCGTGTAAAATGATGTTCATAAAATGGTTTTACTGTCACTAAAAAATTAACAATGTAAGACCAACGATCTCTATGTACCACTAGATGGAGCGTTCCAAACAATCGCTCTGTTCCACGCAAGTAGCCACAACTCTTTCACATTCACTTTGAAACTTGTGCAGTTACTACACAAAACATTTAATTATTTAGTCAATATTGACATTATTTAACCGTAGCGTCAATATTTAGGTAGGTGTTGTCGGGTACTATGAATGACTTCATGCACAGCTCAGTATGCACAGTACGACGTTTGGTGGGGATAGGAGGTATGAGATCACTCACAGCCATCACATCAGCAAGGAGCTGCTCGAGAGAGCAATAAAGTGAACGATACGATAACGGCGTAAGATACGCCCGCCCCGCCCCGCCCCGCCCGCGAGGGTCGAGCCACACACGCGCTACTACGTGCCCGCATCTCTCACTCGAAGCGCCACTTTATAGCCTGTAAAATGAATGCGGCGATAAAACTAATCTCTCGGCTACTTCACGTGACGCCCGCCGGGAACACGCCGCGCCGGCTGACGAGTAAGGCCGCTCGTACACGACACGGTTTCTTAATCATACGGCGTGTTAGCCGCGCCGTAGAATAGACGTGCGAGCTTGTATATGACAGGAGTGCAATTCTGTAAAGCTTAACTTTGCAACTCGACTCGGAAACAGCGGTGAGATTTCAAACTGGCATTCCGTAAAGTTAACGAACGTTTGATTTCCTATTTTTGTCTCCACTGCAGGAGCACAACCCTCTCTCATCTGCCGGAGACAGACGGCGGATTCGGCCTACACTCCCCGCGCTGGCCAGACGGGTTGGGGAGGCCTGATTGATGTTTTATGTATTCCCTTAGTCGCCTTGTACGACATCCACGGGAAGAGTTGGAGTGGTCCTATTCTACTCTACCGGAAACCACACGGCATACGGTTTGATTTCTATACCAGCGCCATACTTGCGGGCGAAAGGGCGGGTGGTTCAGTCACAAAAAAAAAATTCGCTTTGAAAATGTGTGGTGCCTTCGACAAACCTCCATAGACTGCGATACTACACTGGTGTAAATCATGCCGGAGTGTCGCCGTGTCTGTCAACAATCTTCCAAATGCCAACCTCGCCTGCACGTGGTGCGCCCTGCTGGTTGACCAACGAGGATCGGCGCGGGGCCACGCCGTAAGCATTTATGATAACACTAGCTGTTGCCCGCGACTTCGTTCGCGTGGACAACTTAAGATCAGAAATTATTATGTATTTCCCGTAGGAGTGAGATGTTTTTTCGGGATAAAAATTATCATTTGTCCTATTCCAGAACCTAACCTATATGTGTGTCAAGTTTCATCCCGATCCGTCCAGTGGTTGAAGCGTGATTGAGTAACAAACATCCAAATATCCAAACTTTCACATTTATTATATTAGTAGGAAGTAGGATAGGATACGACAGGTTTTTCAACATCGTGAAGGAAGGAAAACATCGTGATTGAGTAACACATATCTAAACATTCAAACTTTCGCATTTATAATATTAGTGGGATATCCGTCGAGCTAAAAGGTATTTTTATACTTGCTACTAAAATATTAGTCATTCTTATATCAAGTTGCTACACGTAACACAACTTATACAGTATCTTGAAAGTTTCAAATAAGAACTTGTGTTAATTAATAGGGGTCGATTTTTAGACCTCGTCGAGCCCCAAAATCATTTTTCGTTTATGTCGACCCCTGGAAAACCGATTTCGACCCCAAGGGGTCGGTATCGATCACTCTGCGAATCCCTGATCGAGATAGATCAAAGATAGATAGATTATTACTTGTCTAAATCATATAAATAAAATCGTAAACTTCGCGTGTATGCACATTGAAGATATATGCATAAAAAATTGGGGGGTCTAAGATGATAGAACACATTTCAATCATCTTTGAAATTTATGGCTGTTTGTCTGTTAGTTTATGCACGCATCACTTAAAACGACTGAACCAATTTTGATGTAATTTTCACAGAAAGGGCTTAACTCGAAGTAACATTTATTTTTTTCGGAATATCCACAGCACTTAGTATACATATAGGCTTTATTTCATCGCAATCGGTTTACTCAGTCAAAAGTTACTGGAAATTCGCGGGAGCGTGAGCGGAAGTGAGAAGGGGCGCGTATTCTATAGTCCACGCGAGCGGAGCCGCGGGCACAACTAGTGTATCATAAATGTAGTCTAAGAGTCAGCAAAGTGTACGTCGGACCCATGTGTGGGTTTCATAAATTATTAAAAAAAATTGACAGACAGACATATGAACATACATTACATACAAAATGCTTACGACTTGGTCCCAGAGGGGTAGGTTACGACTTGGTCCCAGAGGGGTAGGCAGAGACGAAGTATCGCCACTTTGCGCGATCCTGACACCTCACTAGCCTCACTCATAGCCAAGAACCTTTTCATGGACCTCCTTTTATTCATCTCACCCCGGCTTTTCAGAGAACGTCACCAATTTGATCCTTGAACGTCCTCAACAAGCTTGGTCGCTAGAAAGGCAAAGGTATTTGTTTTTACGGCTCTCTAACTGTAATAAACTTTAATATTGTTACTTTCTGAGTTATGTATGAGTAGGACTGTCAAATATCGGTTAAATTGAAATGGAGACGTACTGCAGCGTCGGTCTACATGTCCTGTTAGTAGACGTGCGAACTTTGTCCGGGGCAAGACCGGGCCCAGGGGAGCCTGCTGAGCACGGAGGGATGTTTACGTAGGTACTTAAAACTGTCCGCTGTTAAAACTTGCCCCGACAGCCGACAGCCGCGCAACGAAGTTCCTGCTCGAACTTGGTCGCGCCTCACGTCGTCCCACGTCGCCACACATTGCGACACGTCGCTACACATCGCTCGCCGCTGGGCCGGGTTCGCCTAAAACACAAACGGACAACGATCTCTATGTACTACTAGATGGAGCGTTCCAAACAATCGCTCTGTTCCACGCAAGTAGCCACAACTCTTTTACATTTTCAATGAAACTTGTGCAGTTACTACGCAGAACATTTTAATTATTACTAAATATTGACGCTACGGTTAAATAATGTCAATATTTAGTAAAAATTAAATGTTCTGAGTAGTAACTGCACAAGTTTCAAAGTGAATGTGAAAGAGTTGTGGCTACTTGCGTGGAACAGAGCGATTGTTTGTAACGCTCCATCTAGTAGTACATAGAGATCGTTGCAAACGGACTAAAGTTTTTGCACTAAGTTTTTTTGTTCTACCAAATTATGTTTTTTATTCTTGTGTAGATTAGTTATCATAATGAAAATGATATACATATATATGCAACAACGGTCTGAAAACTGACCGAAAAATGGAACCGTCAGAAATAGAATTCATCGCACAGCAGCAGTGTATTCGGCACGTACTGTCGCAGTGTTTGGCGTACATTGCTGACAAAGGGTTGTGCCCGCTGCTCATTTAGGTCAGGAATAAAATAGTTTCGGTCGATGTATGTATTATATGTTTGTTCATAGGAAGGCACACACTGCACGCGACTACGGGAATCAGGATATAGACCCTTGCTCTATGTCGGTGGGTGAGAGGCGCGTGACATGAGACGGCCGACGATAATGTGTTTCTAATGCTCCCCCGCCCCCGCCCCTCCTGACCCCGCCCAGCCCTGACTCGTCTCAACTCGGCGTCTTCAATATAATACAGAAGGCCCCTAAGCGTTAAAAGGGAATTTTGAAAAAAATGCAAGCTTGTTTTCTAGAAATATATGATTGATGAATTCTAATTCTTTAATTGGTGAAGAAACTAATAATTTTGATAGAATTCCAGAAAACAAATTTTACATCTTTCTATGAGCCATTTTCTCAAAATTAACTTTTTAAAGTTATCGACCTTATCTCGGTATCAGGATATACATCTCAAACATAGTTCACTTGACTATCATAATCTATACGTATAATAAAACTGTAACTGGTCTATGTCTGTACATGAAAGATATTTAAAAAAAATTGTACGAGGGGTCGGAGGAGGAGCGTCGATAATGTCAATATCGAAGTTGTTCAGGAGTACGTCTACCTAGGACAGACAATACAGTTGGGTAGAAACAAATTTGATAGGGAAGCTGACAGAAGAATCCAGTTGGGCTGGGCAGCATTTGGAAATTTACGTCAAGTCTTCACTTCGCCTATTCCACAATGCTTAAAGACAAAAGTCTTTAATCAGTGCGTCCTGCCTGTCATGACCTACGGTGCAGAAACGTAGACACTGACGGTGGGCCTGATCCACAAGTTTCAAGTCGCTCAGCGAGCTATGGAGAGCGCTATGCTCGGCGTATCTTTGAAGGATATGATTAGTAATGAAGAAATCCGATGAAGAACGAAGGTGACCGACATAGCCGAAAGGATTAGCAGGCTGAAGTGGCAGTGGGCGGGCCACATCTGTCGTAGAACCGACTGCCGTTGGGGCAGACGAGTTCTGGAGTGGAGGCCAAGGATTGGCACGCGCAGGGTGGGACGCCCCGCCGCCAGATGGACCGACGACCTAAAGAAGGTGGCCGGAAGCGGCTGGATGCGGAGGGCGGAGGACCGGGTGTGGTGGCGTTCATTGAGGAAGGCCTATGTCCAGCAGTGGACGTCTAAAGGCTGACATGTGATGTGATGTGTACGAGGGGTCTTTATAGGCCAATAGAAGCTAAAAAAAACTTTTTTTTTAGAATTTTTGTCTGTATGTATGTTTGTAACCGCATCACGCAAAAAACTACTGAATAAATTTGATGCAGTTCTCACAGTTGTCTAACTTAAAATCTGGTGCATGTTTCATCTTGATACGCCACTTAGAACCTGAGATATTAATAGGCTCCATCTAGTAGTACATAGAGATCGTTGCTGCATAGTTATTTCGCCAGTGTACTAATTGGAAACACATTGATAAATGTCCAATGTCGGCTGTCACGGTGTCTTTATGATTGTTGTGTGTGTGGAATAATAGTCTGAGACTAGTAAGAGAGAATCGTAGTTATAGTGTAGTTTAAATATAGGTTACTTAGTAGGCAATGTCACGATTGTCACGTGAGACTCGTGTGTGGTCTCGGGGGCATGACGCGAGGAACTCCACGACTGGCGTCGACGTCGGGACGCGAGGGACAGCAGAGCACTGTGACGGGATGCACTTTATTTCGCAGATACGTGATCCATCATATCGTAAAATCGATAGCAACTTTTGTGCTTTGAGTTAACTGTACAGTGTAACTGGTATCGTCAACCGGGATAGTACAATTCGGCCTTCCCGTAGTAAAATAGTAAGAAATAGAAAGTGGGAAAAGGATGACGAAAAGGATTTTAAACACGAGTATGTCTAGTTTCGCTGAAAGACCCAAATAATAATAAGAATGTTCTAGAAGGAAATATCGTAGTCAGCTCGAAATTTATAAAATTAAAAAATCAACTACTACACATGGTAGATAAATTAATTCTATCTTTGTACTTATTCTACTGCGTTTCTAGTTTAAAAACTAGACAACGAATTCTGAACGAAATCCCTTTGTTCCACGTACGAGTAAAGTCAAAGTCAAAATCATTTATTGCATATGAGTACATTTAGTATATTTATACACGTCATCTTTTATTCGACTAGGATGATAAAAGATACGGAAAGGAGTGGGATACTAAATTATATTACAGGTACTCTCCCTTAGGAAATGTTCAAAGTTCTGAATGTATAATATGAAAGTAATCATATTGACGCACATTAATATGTTTTGTTTTATTTATTTCTTATTTCTTACGTCATTAGTAAGAATACTTTGTCGGTCCCGTAGCCCAGTCGATAGTACACCTGCTTGGGAAGCTCGGGGTCGCGGGTTCGAATCCCGCCCAGGGCAAACATTCGTGTGATGAACACTTGTGTTGGCCTTGTGCCTGGATGTTATTTATATATTATATTATGTATTTATGTATGTATATCAGCTGTCTGATACCCATATTACAGGCTCTGTCTAGTTTGGGATCAGGTGGCCGTGTGTGAAATGTCCCCACACATTTATTTATTTATTATTTATTCGTAAGAATGCTTTGTCTTTGAAGGCGTCGCTAGCCCGGCTGTAGCCCACCTTTGTTTGCGATTGAGTTGCCGTTTTTCTTCTTTTACGTATTACAAATCAGGTCACTTCGCAATTAATTAGCATCACTAAGATCAAAGCGGCATTAGCTTCCATAACTGTGTGTAGTGCTATTATGAACGAGGCTGTATGTAAGTTTCGCATTAGACGCCGAAACCTCGTAATTTTATTAGCCGACGTAAACGATGTTGTAGTTAGTCGTAACGTAATGCCGTTACGTTATATGGCACCGGCGCCGCGACATGATGAGATTACGGGCGTGTAATATACCGCCGCTGTCAGCCGCATCACATCTGAACGGATATCATACATAACGGATGCGGGAGCGAGCGCTTGCATCGCTTATCGCTTTTCACTCGGCGTTATTTTGCACAGCGCCACCCACACGCAACGATCTCTATGTACTACTAGATGGAGCGTTCCAAACAATCGCTCTGGTCCACGCAAGTAGCTACAACTCTTTCGCATGCACAATGAAACTTATGCAGTTACTACGCAGAACATTTAATTATTACTAAATATTGACGCTACGGAATGTCAATATTTAGTACCTAAATAATTGTATTGTAATGTTCTGAGTAGAAACTGCACAAGTTTCAAAGTGAATGTGAAAGAGTTGTGGCTACTTGCGTGGACCAGAGCGATTGTTTGGAACGCTCCATCTGGTAGTACATAGAGATCGTTGCCCACACGTCACACTTGTAGTAAACAAGTTTGTGTGTTCTTACCGACTACAAAACTCCTTGACACCTAATTAAAATTGTTACACCGAGTTAGTCACAGTGTGGACACTGCATAACTAATTATAGAGGAGAGAGAGGCTTCCGTCGGAGAAGGACATCTCAGATTTAAATTCAAATGAACATCTGGTCATCACAGCAATAGCACCTCCAGCCAGTCATCTTTGCTCCTCTCAGCTTTACCATCTTATCTTGTTACTAGCTGGGTCCGCGGCTCCGCTCGCGTGGACTACAGAATCCGCTCCAGTTCCCACTCTCGCTCCCTATCTCACTCAGACTCTCAATTCCGATCCTGATCCCGATCCCACTCCCACTCCCACTCCCACTCCCACTCCCACTCCCACTCCCACTCCCACTCCCACTCCCACTCCCACTCCCACTCCCACTCCCACTCCCACTCCTTCGTTACAAACAAACTTCCTTTCCTTTTTTCCTCTTTATAAAATTAGTGTAGACGTGACAGTGTATACCCGGCGACACGTCGACTGTGGGATCCTTCATTTGACATAAAATTTGTTTAAATGTTGCTTCCGTCACCAGGAAGGAGTCCTCTGCTTCGGAGCTATTAAGGGAGCCAGTATATCAGTATCGAACAGACCTCAGTGCCGGCTGAAGCACCTCTGCACCTTAGCCCCTAGTGTTTCCCCTAACGCCCCAGACATTTGGGGCCTCCCCGTGCATCATCATCATATCAGTCCTAAGACGTCCACTGTTGGACATAGGCCTTCCCCAATGAACGCCACCACACCAGATCAACTGGGGGCCGCGGCTTCTGTTGTCTGTTCATGGGGGGGTTTTGCCCATAATAGCCACGCCGGGCCAGACGTGTTGGCCATCGCAGTACTAGGCCTCGCACCGGTGACGCAGCCGCCCGCCACCAGTCTGTGGTATTGATGGCCCAGTGAGAGGTTGGATGGTTATACCGCCATTTGTCGGTCGCCAGGTCTTCGTTGGTCAACCAG
The DNA here is from genome assembly GCA_947086405.1 of Esperia sulphurella. Lineage (NCBI taxonomy): Eukaryota > Metazoa > Arthropoda > Insecta > Lepidoptera > Oecophoridae > Esperia > Esperia sulphurella. The sequence goes on from OX352266.1 coordinate 16,985,925, forward strand.
CAGGGTGCACCACGTGCAGGTTGGCATTTGGAGCACCGGATGTATTTGCGCTCCCTTACACCGTGCATTGGCATCTCCAAAGCATGACGCTTTCTAAGCAATACTCCTCCGACTAGGATAGAGCCTCCTGCTAATCCTTGCTATGCCCCCGCGCCGTCCCCACTCGCAGGAGCTCCTACGAAACTAGACTCTCAGCATCTCTCGAAGGTGGCCTGCAGGGGGCGGAGCTGGTGGAGAGGTACTGAGGGTCTCATATAGAACGCTCGCGGGTGGTATCCACAGAATGCGTCGGCTGCCCACTGCACCCGCGAGCGGGCCCCTCGTGTCGGTAGTCGAGCTGGCTGCACTGGTGGTTTTCGTTCTCACTGGAGAGGGGTTTGATGTTTGATATTTTATATGTCAGAAAAAATGACATATAAAATATGTCATTTTATATGTCATTTTTTCTGACTTATAATCTCTTTTTGACGCACTGTGACAATAATAGTTATAATACAAGAAATAAAAATAAACTTGTTTTACCAGAGTTAAGACTAAGTAAGGTCAGTAAATCGTTCACGGGGCAATGTATACGCTTCTACAACAAACTACCAGAGGAAATCTTAAATATGACGGACAGAAAGTTTAAGATTCACATTAAAAAACAACTCTGTAAGAAAGCCTATTATAAAATAAACGATTGTTTGAATGACAAAGATGCCTGGCACTAATGTTAATTCAGCTTCGCAAAATCTTTATTAATTGTATGCAAACTTGATTTTTAAAAGATGTGTCGCGTGAAGTTTGTTGCGCCGTTTCTTCTTCACAGCGCTAACACCTAGGAAGCGGTAGTCGATAAAAAATAATGACGTGTATAAATGTACCAAATGTACTCATATGCAATACATGATTTTGACTTTGTAGCCGATGTGCTGATTACCTGGGCGCGTATACTACGCCAGTATTGTTTTGGGGATCGACGCAACTCGCGCTCTCCCATCTATTTGACACACACATTTTACCACTTTGGAAGTGTCTCTCGCGCAAACTATTCAGTTTAGAAAAAAATGCCTCAAAATCATTTTTGGAGACCTATCCATACGTATGAGTTTGATGAAAAAAAAAATTTAAGCTTCAGTTCTAAGTATGGGGAACCCCCAAAATTTAATGGTTTTTTTTTCTATTTTTGTGTGAAAATCTTAATGCGGTTCACAGAATACATCTACTTGCCAAGTATCAACAGTATATTTCTTATAGTTTCGGAATAAAGTGGCTGTGACATACTGACGGACAGACAGACATGACGCATCCATAAGGGTTCCGTTTTTTGCCATTTGGCTACGGAACCCTAAAATGTATAGTACACACTGCAGACCCGTGTGTTTGTAACTGTAAACAGCCTAAAATGAGTATTGCGACGTGTTAATTGCGCGGCCCGCAGCTCGGCGGCGAGGCCCGCTCGGGCGCGGGCCGCGCCGGCCCGCTGGGACCGTTAGCGGGCCAGGGTAATGGTAATGTAATAACTGAGGGTCGGTCTAAACACCTGTGTTATTATATTTTCCCCTTATTTATATTTAAATTGTACAGACCCGACAGGGTCAATTTAGTCGTCCTGCTCTATTTGTAATTCTGCCTACAAGCTGCTCGTGTCTATTCTGGCCAGTGTGAGGCAAAAGCGAAAGTTGTACCACAGAATAAGAGGAAGTACCTACTATATACGTTAAAAGACCAAGATGAGACACTAATGACATCGATGCTATCCACCTCGCCGTGTAACGCGGAGGTGCGACGAGTCCAGAGTAATTTGCAGAATGATCCTCTGTGAGCCGATTTGATCTTTTCCATTACAGGCGCGTTAAAAATGATTCATTTGCAAATTTCGTAAATTGTGAAGTCTGCGAGCCGCACTCTCGTCTGGGCTCAGCGCTGAGGAGCTACTTGTAATATTATGATAAATTGTCGTCGCGAGACGAGCATTTCAAACATTAAAGTAGGCTTTATCTCGGGCGGGCCGCAACTTGGTCATTGTGCCGGTGTCAGCGTGCAAGGTTGACGCGACGACCCCCCAAACCCCCCCCCCCCCCCCCCCGCGAGCCATCACTTCATAATTGAGTGTAATCTTGTTGGAAGTGCTTTCGAAAGTTCATCACGACGACGCGAATGTCGCTTCTTTGTCGCCGCCCGCTCGCTCCCGACTCGCTTTATCCGGCACCCGGTGCCGACTGTCGCACACACGTCGCCCACACGTCACGCACACGTCGCTTGCTGCGGCCCGCCCTCGTCTACCAGATTAACCTTCCGCCTGACGTTTAATATTTGCGGAGTGCTCCGCGAGTGTCTGCGGGCTGGCAATATGAGCGGGCGGGGGCGTGTCGGCCGCGGGGCGCGGGGGGTGCGGTCGGCGGCGTGTGTACACGCTGCTTAATAACAACCAACACCGTCTAATATTGCAAAGCCCTGTCTACTTTAAAATTCAATTGAAAACTTTCGGGGCCGCCGAGAAGAGTGCCTCCAGCTCTCATTAAACCTTTACGAGGGAAACTCGCAGCGACGCGATCAACGACGATTAATGCGCGGAGTGCCGCCGACGCCGGCCCACCTCGGCTGACACGGAGAGGTAAAGAGTGTTCAGTTTCAGCGGTAAGAGCTCGTGCCTGAGCGCCCCGTGAGTGACTGTTGCGAAAATGGAAAGTAATGTAGCGCTCTAAGGTCGCAGCAAAGACAATGGCTGTCGCGAATCAATTAGGCAGCTGATCCGTCGGGGCAGCGAAAAAGCTTTTAACCCTCATTTATCATTCAGAGGGCGCGCGGCCCGCGGCCCGCTCCGGCCCGCTCCGGTCTGCCTAATAGCCGCCCGCTGCTGTCACGTGTCATCGGTGTAGTATGTCTAAGGCTCGCACATCGGAAGCGGCGTATTCCCTACTAGCTGTGCCCGCGGCTCCGCTCGCTTGGACTACAGGTTCCGCTCCCATTCCCACTTTCGCTCCCTATCCCACTTCCACTTCCACTGAGACTCTCAATCCCGCTCCCATTCTCCTTTTCCCACGCCCACGCCCACTCCCACTCCCATTACCAGCTCCAAATGTAGTCCAAACTCATTGCAATCTGAATAGTACGGAAATACTATTATGTGCAATATATTACATACTAACCTTACCTACTAATGTACTTGAAAACTAAAAATATCCATAACTTTTGATTGAGTGAACAGATTGCGATGAAATAAAGACTAAATGTTAAGTTAGGTTAAGCTCCATGTTTCTGTGAAAAGTCGATAAAAATCCGTTCAGTAGTTTTTAAGTGATGAGTGCACAAACTCACAGACAAACAGACAAAAATTTCAAAAATGATCGAAATGTGTTCTGTTGCTTATCCTTAAACGCCCAAATTTTTTTTTGTTGCAAATATCTTCAATGTACGAAGATTACGGTTTTATTTATTAGATTAGTAGGTGTAAATTCCCACAGCGCTTTTAGTTTTTAATTTTTTTAGTTTCGCCCCCTTCAAGCCCCCTTCCAAATTTTCTATAAAGACATGCTAAGGAGGCGTTATCATGGGGGGCCAAACTTATCCATATGTTGTACTTCACGCTCACACCTTCCAGTACGAAGTCGACCGAGATATTGTTGAGTATCTTCTTTGCATTATTTTCCCATCCATCAAAGCGTTGCGCTTCGAAATTGAAAATTAGGCTAAGATATATTACGTGCCATACTTCAAACATAATGTTTGCTTTATGATAAAACCAAGTAATAATGACCTTAAATTATTCTGTCAAGTTTTTAACACTAGCAATCTGTGGGTTCTCTATAGCCAACGATCTCTATGTACTACTAGATGAAACGTTCCAAACAAACGCTTTGTTCCACGCAAGTAGCCACAACTCTTTCACATTCACAATGAAACTTGTGCAGTTACTACTCAGAACATTTAATTATTTACTAAATATTGACATTATTTAACCGTAGCGTCAATATTTAGGAATAATTAAATGTTCTGCGTAGTAACTGCACAAGTTTCATTGTGAATGTGAAAGAGTTGTGACTACTTGCGTGGAACAGAGCGATTGTTTGGAACGCTCCATCTAGTAGCGGGCACTCGGGGAAAATAATGTCTTCCGCGTGCAGGGGCCTACCGCGCTACCTGCTCCGTTAGTGCTTTGTATAATATCCGATGAACTAAAATTCTATTTTGTACTTTCTAACGAGTCTGTACAGCCTTTAGCGAGAGTAGGCTTTTCAGGCAGGGCTCCCGTGGTAGAAAGACTGGCAGTATGCCCTAAATAATGTTAACTAAACTTGTTTCGTACAACGTGCAAACCTGCGAGCCAGCATATTACATTTCACCGCCAAAGCCCTGCGCTCCCTCTCTATGTCAGTGTCGTCGTTCAGATCCTCAGTGACAATATGCCCTAGGTACCTGAACAGCGACACTCTGTTAAGAGCGAGACCACTGAGTGTTACGGACGGGACGATAGAGGGTCTCTTGCGTCCCGCCCGGAACACAAGCAGTTCGCTCTTCTTTACATTATAAATAAGTCCATGTGACTCAGCATATAATTCACATACGCCTACCAGCTTCCTGAGCGCACTGATCGCCGGGCTGAGCAATACCATGTCATCTGCGTAGCTAATATTATTAAAAAATTTGCCGTCAATAGAGCAGCCCACCACGATATTGCTGAGCTCGACAATCAGTTGATTCATGTAAATATTAAAAAGTGTGGGTGAGCTTAACCCCCTTGCCTCACCCCACACTCCAGCTTGTACACTCAGCCCATATAAAGTGTCATTCTATCGGGGAGGCTTATGTTCAGCAGTGGACGTGTTTTGGTGATGATGATGAAAACGCTCTCATTTAGATGCAGTAGCCTGGATAGTGCCGATAGGTAGGCTGCGCGGGTCAGTAAGCGGATGTGGCGGGTATCGGCCGGGCCGCGGCGGCGCAGCGGTTGACGCGCAATTAGTTCATCGGTAAAGTTGTCACCGGCCGGCGCGGAATAGAGCAATCGACGCTCATCGCATCATCCCTGGGGAGGGCGGCGCTGGCGGAGGGTAGGGGTGTAGGGGGGAGGGTGTGGAAGAGGATGGACTACTGCAGTTTGTCTACATTTACATAAGACCCTGACTACCCGAGTCGACTGGCGCGTCTGCATATAACTCATTTAGTTATTCATGACTAGCTGACCACTCAGATAGATGCTGATGCCGTTTATATTCCTAATACTAATACTTAGCCTTGAACATGCTCAAAATAAATCAATAAATGACCAAGAAAATAATACATGTGGTAACTGCAACAGCAGATGTCCAAGTGTCCGTCCGTAGTGCGTCCGTCCCTGTCCTTCCCCCTTCCTCCCCTCCCCTCCTCCCCTCTACTTCTCCCCTCCCCTTTTTTCTACATGGTAACCTCGGTCGTTATGAGAAAGTTGAGCTATACCAGGAGACGGACAATTCGAACCGTTTCTTATTAGACATTCCCGCCTCCTCACCATTCTCCCCCCGCAACTCCTCTAAGCGAGGATCAACGGAGGTAACTGAAAAGACACCTACCAGTGAAGGTAGGGCAAGTCCCAGGTCATGAATTTACGCTACCTTGGGCTCCAGACAAATTTAATTAAAGAAGTAATGAGCAAAGTAGGAAGAAAGTTTTCATCTGGCGGAGACAGACGAAGGATTTGGCCTACAATCCCCGCGCTGGCCAGACGGGTCGGGGAGGCCTGATTGATGTTTTATAATGTATTCCCTTAGTCGCCTTGTACGACATCCACGGGAAGAGTTGGAGTGGTCCTATTCTACTCTACCGGAAACCACACGGCAATTGATTACTATCATACTATTCATTTAGTAGCTTTACAAATGGCTGAAACTGTAACAACTTGTGCATAGCTTGCTAAAACGAGTGGCAGGCACAAACGAGTTTCATTAATTGCGATCGGTCGACTGCGCGGCCACCGCACGCCGCACCGCAAACGGTGCCAGTCGTCGGCTCCAGTTAATAGCTTTGTACGAGTGTGCGATCAACTCATACCCGGAGTTGATCGCTTCTCACCGCACGCGACGCGGCGCGACGCTCGCCGCAACGTATATCGAAAATATCGATTCGCTCGGCGCGGCCCGAACGAGTGCACTCGCCCGTTGCAGCCGCCGCGACCTTGCGCGTATTGCCCGCTACATTGGCAATAGCCCGACACAGTAAAACCACAACAGTCAGCCATCTTCTACCCCGTGCGGAACTCAATGCCTACTCGCGCCGAAATCGTAGGGTTGTGCCTGTCTGTTTAGGTAGGTTTTATAATTATTTGAATTATTATTTGAATGACAAAGATGCCTGGTACTAATGTTAATTCAGCTTCGCAAAATCTTTATTAATTGTATGCAAACTCGATTTTTAAAAGATGTGTTGCGTGAAGTTTGTTGCGCCGTTTCTTCTTCACAGCGCTAACACATAGGAAGCGGTAGTCGATAAAAAAAAATGACGTGTATAAATATATCAAGTGTACTCATATGCAATAAATGATTTTGACTTTGATAATTATAAAAAAACAAAACAGAAAGAATGAACGATACCAAATATACCTAACCACATCCTATATAACCACTATTCAGTAACAGAATAATCTCATAGAAACCAAAATAGATGTCGGATTTACAGTAGATAATTACAACATAGATAACTAAAGCACTGATATAAATATAGTCTTTCTGGCTCAAAAAAAGTGCATACGATCGATTGGTGGCATACCTCCTTAGGAATCCTGTAAGCCACTTTTCAAATCCCTCAACATACTTCCGCTTCCCTGCCTAAGTATGTGTTTGAGGTGGCGAAATTTGTAAAGAAGCACTTTTACTTATTTAATACAGCAAAAGACGTATTCCCCAGGAATACCAGGAACCCAAACAGGTCAGCCCTTGATCTTGTCCCAAAGCCCGCTCGTCATCAGAAAAATTGTCGGTGTATGTGCTTGTCGATTTATAATAAAATACCTGCCCATATAAAGTATTTACCATATAACCGATTTCAAATATCTCTTATTAATTGGCTTTTCGTTCACACATTTTATTCTGCAAAAGAATTCTTCGGATGACGTTTGGTAATACTTAAATTATTTATTTTGAATTTTTGACTGTACTTTTAACTTTGACATTTAGATGTGTTGTTAATGTTTATTGTAATAAATAATTGTATAAATTTGCATGCTATTGATAATGGCTGAATTGATGTTACTTAAGGTTAATTTTAACATCTGGCATTTGTACCAATTTAAGAGGGAATAAATGATTCCTTTCTTTCTTTCATAAATAATATACTTACACATCGTAATATGAGCAAAGATTAACTAATAGTCAAGTGCTTTCCGTATAACGTGAAGAGTTCAGTAGGGTAGGCGTCGTGAAAAGAAGAAATAAAGGTCCGAATTAGAAACATTATTGTTTGGGCACCCGAGGGCACTGTAATATCTTCGATCTCGTGACGTAGACATTTTTGTACAGTGTTTATTATTTAATAAATATAATTAAACTGCAATACGCAACGAAGGTCGGTGCGACGTGTGCCAGCCCTGACCGTCGGCAGGCCAGGTCGACTGAGATATTGACGTCGAGTGCATGTATAGGTACAGAGCCGGTTCGGTGCCGTTTTATGAAGATACCTCGTCCCTGGTTTTAATACGACCGATGATTTATTTATGATGGTATTGTATATAACCACGCAGCGGGTGCCGGCGACGGCGGTCGGTCGCGGGTTAAAGCCTTCGCCCGGCTGTTAAATCCCACAGTTTGGCCGCGCGCCAGCGCCTCCGCCGCAGAGCTCTTCACGAGATTTCAGTACATTGCTACCGCGCTACGAGCTTGATATCCCGAAAATCCGATGTGTTTTGTCGTCGAGGCACGTTTCTGATGATAAAGTCGATTTGAACAGCTTCCTTGAAAGCAGATGAGCAATTATAATCTTTATGAGGAGACTTTTCATTTTAATTACAATCCCCCCCCCTCTCTCCGCCCCGCACAGCTGTTGGCATATTGCGTGTGCGGAGCGAGGTTCCGCGGCGCCGGATTGCGCTGATGACGTCATTAGCTACAACCTTATGGAATACTTGGCACTCGCCCCGCGCTCGCCTGCTGTGCAGTCACACCACTCCACGCCAATAAATACAATAATAAATAAATGAATATTTCGTTCACTTCATGATGGAAACGATACAAGTGTTAACCGGCAATATAACTCGGTGGTTCCCGGCTTAGAATAGGGCCACCCCTATCTTTCCCGTGGGTGTCGTCAAGGCGACTAAGGGATTGCAACAGGGACGGGCAGCAGCGTTCTCCTGTGTGTATGTTAAGATCATTACTGCGATCACCAATCCGCCTGCCAAGCTTGGTGATTATGGCAAATCCCCCAATGGACATCTAACCAAAAGTGGTATTCTATTGGGGAGGCCTATGTCCAGCAGTGGACGTATTTAGGCTGATGATGATGATGATGATAACTCGGGTGTACACCTGAGTAATCTAAAACTAGGACTTATGTACTACAGAAAGTGAGTAATAAGATTTGGGGAGGCTCCTCCATCTTGACACGATGTCCCTTTACAGACTATAAAATGGTATTGTAGTTCGAGTGTCCCCGTGGAATCGAACCGACGACCACAGTCGCTCGGGCCCAATACCAAGCCTCTATCCAACTAAACATTATGATGTCTAATTGCATTGTTGACATAGATCTGGGTCCCTGGACGCACTCGTCGGGGCCGAGAATTCGAAATGGAATCCATCTGCTTCGTAGATATTAATTAAACTTTATTAGCGCGGTGCCGACGGGCGGAATTCGATTGGCGCGTCCCGAGCGGCGGCGCGCCGAACTATGGCTTTGCGTTTTATTATATGATCATATCAACAGGCAAAATATCTGAAGCACAGACGGTGGGTGGGGAGAGGGGGGGGGGGGATCTCTCCCACATTAATGTGTAATGACTGCTGTCAGACTTTTTTAATACTGAAGTCATTAACAATCAGTTAGATAAACCGTTGCGGACGCAACTTTTTGATTGGCCACATAAAACATTTACAATGCTTTTTCCTTAGTTTAGTTGGATGGAAGTTCAAATTGACGTTACGATTGGCAGCGCCCATGTCGCCCCCGTCGCCCCCCTCGCCCGCGCGCCCAGGTCACGACACGAAGATCCGCTTTGCGTAGCGACTGTGCGTTTGCGTTCAAAGAGATGGCGAACACAATTCATACATTCATTCGCCGCTGACAGCCGAGATTGATGCCCACCAACCTTCAGACCCTTCCCCCCTTCCCTCCCGCTGTCGATCCGTTCAATCATTCCCTCGTTCCGGTCGAGGGCGACCTGCCTCTCCCCCGCAGTGCAGCTCTGATTGATTTACATTCATTGTAATATTTATTAATGTTCCCGTTCATTATATTTACCTGACCTTAAGTTTAACCTGCTTACACTGTACTACCCATGGGGTTGGGATTTACAGACAAACGTTTCAAGTAATTATACTATATACAAACTTTTATGTTTACAAAATATTTATGAAGGAAAGTCGCTTTTGATTGCGCTACATCGTCTCAGCCTACCCCTTTGGGGCCAAGTCGTGAGCATTATGTATGTATAATTGTAATTTACTTATGGGAAAACTGATATTTTAGGGAAAAAATAATTTTCAGCGATAGGTATTAAGAAAAGACCTAAAAATAACATTTTAATTGCGGGCAAATTCTGTATAAAGTACATTTTAATTATAAAGTTTACTCGGCTTATGGCCCCGGACGGGGTCGAAACATGTCAGATATACCTAAGCCAAAAAAAAATATGACTTCCTACTAACCTAGTTTAAGACCTACTAATTATATATGGAATGTATATCTTTCTCAAATAAATAATTTTCATTTCATTTCATATACCAGTCAAATTAAAAAAAAACAAATCACGGGAATCGTGTACATTTTATAATTTAAACGCTAAAATCTCACGTGTACATGCACTTCAGTAATACCGGAGTGAGACAAGGATAGGACAAGTTACAAATATAACATCCAGACCGGGACCAACTGACTGATTGTCTGTCTCCAGTGGGAACCGAAGCCGCAACCTCCGGCGCTCGGGTGTAACGACCGGCTTAGTACGGTTTATTTATGATACCACAGGCTTTTCAGTGAAGGAAAATATCGTAAGGAAACCTGCATATATCAAAGAAGATATTGTGAGGCTTATGTGAAGTCCACAAAATCGGCTTGGGGCACCGTTGGTGGACAGGGGTTGGGCACAAAAGATCCTGAAGGGTTGAAGTTTCGCCAGGTGATCCTGGCCCCTGAGAAGATAAGATACTAGGCTAATGAAGCGATGATTCGCATACTCCTCGTTGCACTAGGCCACACCAGAATCAATTGCGGAAACTGGTTTATGATTTGTTTGGGAAAACAGCAACTTCTTCCGTTTCATGCCACAAAATACTTAATAGAGACGTTTAAGATACTCACACACAAATACAACCTGCCAGACCTGCACAAGATTTTCACAATGAAAGACATACTGCCGTTGCGAGGACACCATCTGAGAATAAGCCGTACTAACTCAGACTCAAATGTTGCACATCACTTTCTGAATAATAGAGATGTTCAATCGTGGAACAGGCTCCCAGATGAAGTGGTTTCAGCCAAATCAATAAACTCTTTTAAAAATCGCCTTGACAACTGGCTTAAAACTAATACTGTTTAGAAGTTAAAATCCAGCACTGTGAAATAGACACACCAGCATATTTGCTGCTCGTATACAAGCATTGATGTGAGGCTGCCTGGCGATTGTCGGTCGTGTTCGTGGGACACAGCAACCGTTTTCCATCAACTGAGTTGCTCGCCCTTCAGGATGTTTAAAACTTGCATCACGATTATGAAGTTTTTAATAAATCAACGTCTACAATCGTGAACTTGTCACCGAGCAATGTGACGCGTCCATCTCCTGAGACACTGCGTTTAGGATCTGTATAGACATGTATGTATGTATGTATGTATGTATGTATGTATGTATGTATGTATGTATGTATGTATGTATGTATGTATGTATGTATGTATGTATGTATGTATGTATGTATGTATGTATGTATGTATGTATGTATGTATGTATGTATGTATGTATGTATGTATGTATGTATGTATGTATGTATGTATGTATGTATGTATGTATGTATGTATGTATGTATGTATGTATGTATGTATGTATGTATGTATGTATGTATGTATGTATGTATGTATGTATGTATGTATGTAAACGCTTTATTGTACCAAAAATAACAACAACAACAATAATAAAAAAGGAATTAAACTGTGTACAAAGGCGGACTTATCCCACTTAGGGATCTCTTCCAGTCAACCTTAGAGTAACCGAACGGACAAGTATAATGCGTTTAGTACCAAATTTGATAAAGAAATGTACCTACTTTTAATGAAGTTTGAAAATACATATTACATAAACATATAGACGATACACGAATAAGTGAATGATACAAATATCTATATATACATAAATTTATACACATAACATATAAGTATGTTCATATATAGTTTTATAGACATAGTTTTATAGTGTGAATCATTAACAACAGCGTCGCCGTGTAATGTGGTGAGAGCGGCTCATTACGAGTTCATGGAGTTTGGGGAGGCCGGCGCCGTCACCAGTGTGGCTCCACTTCACTCCGACTTGACGATCCCTTCCCCCCGCCCCGCCCCCGCCACTTCATTGTCAACTCTCAACTTAATGTTAATTATTTACACTAGTAACCCCTTTTCTTGGAAATTGAAAGATAACGAGCAGGCTTCACTTCGGCTGAAACTTGTGCTGGCTTTTGTTTGTCGGCGTCGAGTTTGTTCGCGTCGGGACGAGGAAGTTCGCGTCGTATTGTCGACGGAGTTCACGCATAAGGGTTTACGTCACGCACACTTACCCAGTTCGATCAAACACTAGCTGGCACTAGAGAAAAGGATTAGCAAGCTGAAATGGCAGAGGCCGGCTACATCTGTCGCAGTACCGACGACCGTTGGGGCAGATGAGTTCAAGAGTGGAGACCGCAGATCGCCACGCGCAGGGAGGGACGCCCCGCCGCCAGGTGGATCGACGACCTGAAGAAGAACGGAAGACCTGGAGGGGACCGGGTGTGGTGGCGTTCATTGGGGAAGGTCTATGTCCAGCAGTTGACAGGCATTTTGTTATATAGTTAATTGGATATGCAAAATAGATGTCAAGGATAAGGGAGGGTTTTCAACGGAAGGGTTTGGGGAAGGAAAGACCGAAGGGCTTATTGAAAGGGGGAATGGGAGGGGGAAGGAAATATCACCTGCAATTTTTTTAAATACAATAAAAACTTCTTGCACAATATTAAAAAAAATGATTTAACTAATTATATGATAATCTTTTAATTCATGATAAACATGAAGTAAATGTCAGCTTTATTTAAAAACTAGCTGTGCTCCCGCTCCCACTCATACTCCCGCTACCACTCCCACTCATACTCCCGCTCCCACTCCCACTCATACTCACACTCAATAGTACCGAACATTTAAAATTATACTTATTTCTTAAATTACATACTAACCTTACCTACTATATAACCTTACATAACTTTTGATTGAGTAAACCGATTGCGATGATATAAAGCCTATATGTTACTCCGAATTCAGTCCTATTTTTCTCTGAAAAGTTCATCTAAATCGGTTCAGTAGTATTTAAGTGATGCGTGCACAAACTAACAGACCAAAGTTTCAAAAATGATTGAAATGTTTTTTATTACTTATCCTTAGACCCCATTTTTTTTGTAAATATATCAATGTACAGACACGCGAAGATTACGTTTTTATTTATTAGATAAAAAAAACAATAATTATGAGGTCGATTAACGGACGGACGAACGGGCGGAATCGCCACGCTAATTTTAAGTATACATATAAATATTTTCATTGCATAACCAGATTAATAGATTTCTTTTAGGATTTAGTAATACATAATGATGTGTAATGTTAAGTAGTCCACGCGGATGAGGTCGCGGGCAACAGCTAGTATATAATAAATAAGGTTCCTATGCTACTAAAACTAAAATATTATAGAAAACATTGGGAACATGAGTACAGGCAATAAAAATAGGCAGACCGACGCCGCCGGCCGACATGTTCTACGGGCACCGGAATAAACGATTTGATTTTATATGGATAAAAAGTGACCACGGGCAGCAGATATAGAGAGCAGTTTTATTTTTGAAAAGATAGCTGTTAGAACCATCTAAAAACTGCGTTGTAGAGAGACATGGATAGAAATAAGCATATCAACAGTAGCTAGTCAATCTTACGACCTCCGTGGCGGAACGGGTAGCTCTCGGCCTGCGGGTTCGAATCCCGCTAGGGGCAAATGTTCGTATGATGAATATGAATGTTTGTACCCAAGTCTTGGATGTTTATGTATTTATTTAAGTATGTGTATCCGTTATCTAGTAACCATAACACAGGCTCCGCCTAATTTGGGACTGGATAATTGGTGTGAATGTCTGAGATATTATTATTATATTATATCAGATAAAAACATTATGTGACCAAAAAATATATCTCTTTTGAGGCACTGACTGTGACAATAACAATTATGAATTGATACATCATCATCAGGTTATTTTTGTCTCCACTGCAGGAGCACAACCCTCTCTTATCTGCCGGAGACAGACGGAGGATTTGGCCTACACTCCCCGCGCTGGCCAGACGGGTTGGGGAGGCCTGATTGATGTTTTATAATGTATTCCCTCAGTCACCTTGTACGACATCCACGGGAAGAGTTGGAGTGGTCATATTCTACTCTACCGGAAACCACACGGCAAAATTGATACAAGAAATAAAAATAAATTTATTATACCTACCTCGGTTAGGACTTGGTAAGGTCAGTCAATCGTTCATGGAGTGATGTATAGTACCTACTACGCTTCTGTAACAAACTGCCAGAGGAAATCAAGTTTAAGAATCACATCAAAAACAACTTTGCAAAAAGCTTGTTTTAAAATAGACTTTTACTTGAAGGACAAAGATGCCTGGTAGTAATATTGCTCCAGCTTCGCACAATCTTCTAAATAAAATCCTAAATTTCGCGTGTCTGAACATCGAAGATATTTAGAAAAAAAAATTGGGAGTTCTAAGGATACGCAATAGAACACATTTCGATCATTTTTGGATTTTTTGTCTGTTTGTCTGTTTTGGGATTGGGGATTGGGAAGTTGAGAGTCTGAGTGGGAATGGAAGTGGGAAAGGGAACGGAAGCGGAAGTGGGAACGGGAGCGGATTCTGTAGTCCACGCGAGCGGAGCCGCGGGCACAGCTAGTCTTTATATAGTACACAAACTTGATTTTAAAACATGTGTTCCGTGAAGTACATTGCGCGGTTAGTTCTTCACAGCGCTAACACTCAGGAAGCAGTGTACAAATGTACCAAGTATAAATAAATGATTTTGACTTTGAATAAAATTCGATCATATTCAAGTTTTTCAGTACTTATACGGTCCGGTATTTGAAACTTGTCTAGAAGTATATTTCTTTACACGAGTAACATTAACAATCAAATTCAAATTCAAAATTTATTTATTGCATAACCATCAGTAATTATAAAGGATCTTAAAGCTAATGGGAACTTCATGGTTCTGCCTGTTAGACGTGCAATTTATGAGCATAAGCAAAAATATGTAAAAAAACAGTTTATATATTACAATTACCAAGATCTTAATGAAAAACAAACATTACAATATTTAAATAGAATATGACATAATTTCCAACGTCAAAATAATAATAATACAAGACTTACCAAATTAAACCCATGTCAATAATTTTAATTATTTACCTATACTAATATTATTATATCAAACCATCATTTAAGTATTCCTGAACAGCGTTTAAGAAATCATTTACGGGTTTGCGTTAGAGCGGGCCCGAGCAGTAGACGAGTCAAGTAGCATTACAATTTGACTCGCGTGAATGATCATGTCTGCCATTATAATGTGAGAAAAAATAAAACATCGCAAAAACAAACAGTTGTCTTTTAAACAGAAGAGACGATAATCTACTTAAAAGCTACTGTATTTCCCGAGGGAGATAAAGTTGAACAAAATTTCATTATTGACCTTTCCATCGTAGCTGCGGATACAACTTTGTAATGTGATATTTGATAGCAGAGAACATTGGCAAATGTAAAGCTTGGAGACTGATGTGGACAATGGGCGGGCAGGGCGGCCGGGGCGGCCGGCAGCGGGTCAAACACTATACAGATGTGTATTCGAGAATGAATTCAAACTAGGAAAGTTTTGATTGCATTAGTTTGAATATGAAACGTGATTCAGGATGAACCAACATCCAACATCCTACACGTGTGTGTATGTACTGCTCGGGGAATGATTACTCATCGCTGAACACAAATAACACGAAACAACTTTCCCGAATAACATGTGGACAGTAGAGTGCCGCCACCTGCCGCCAAGTGCCGCCAGCTGCCGCGGGCGGAGCGGCTCGTAGCACGTCCGTAGCCGCGCCCGCCCGGGCCGAGTTATAACTTCATAACGATACTTTTACTGTTTTCTCCCCGGCCTAATAACACCGGTATTAAACCAAGTCAAGGTTATATCTTTATTTGTAATACAAGGAAGTAACTACTTAGGGTTTGTTTTTAACAACTTCGCGAATGTCAGAAGACTGGAAGCAAGATTTTAATCATCATCGTCATCACAAGAACTACGTCCGCTGCTGAACATCAGCCTCCCCAATAGAATACCACTTTTTGGGCTGTCCATTGGGGGATTGGTGATCGCAGTAATAAATAAATAAATGTGTGGGGACATTTCACATACGACCACCTGATCCCAAACTAGGCAGAGCCTGTAATATGGGTATCAGACAGCTGATATACATAGATAGATACATAATATAATATATAAATAACATCCAGTCACAAGGAAAACACAAGTGCTCATCACACAAATGTTTGCCCTGGGCGGGATTCGAACACGCGACCCCGAGCTTCGCAGGCAGGTGTACTACCGACTAGGCTTCCCAATCCCTTAGTCGCCTTGACGACACCCACGGGAAGAGTGGGGGTGGCCGTATTCTAAGCCGGGAACCACACGGCACTACTTTTATAACATTTTAACTAATGTCTGACATAAATCATTCACAACGCCGACATTTTCACGTACACGAAACTCGGCGCGTCATCATTCATCAGATTTAATAACCGAATTGTGATGTTCATCTCGCCTGGCCGAGTGTTGACTCGCCCCGGGGCGGGTGGGGCGGGCGGGCAGGGTGGGGCGGGTTGGTTGCGCCGCACTGATTGCCGGCCGTGCCGATGCGACGTGACACGTGACCCTTATGGTGCAACTCGGGTTGCGCTGCCTGACGCGAGCTCACGTCGTGCGTGCTAACTGAACACCAGCTACTAACAGGCAATTTAAAGAATAACTTATTAAAATAAATAAAGTAGCGCTTACTTCTTATTGCTAAATTTCTTCCGGGCTTGAGTAGAGGATAAGAATAGTAGAAAAAGGTTAAGCTAATATAAACGAATGGATAACTACATACACTTGTTTAATCCAAAACTAGAATTTTCTACTGTGCTATGGGAATTAAACAAGGATAGGACACTTCAGACCGGTACCAAATTGTTCAAATTATATGTTCAAAAACGAACTTTAAGCTTAGAGTTACCAGGCAGCTTGGAGTAGAGTTACCCCCCCCCCCCCACACACACACATACAACTCCACACTTCATGCACACACACAAAACATCCCAAACACTTAATTTTTTTTTTATTGTTGTTGCATATCTTTTATTTTTCTTTTCTTCTGAAATATGTCCGTTCTTATTTAATTATCTTACGTGAAAACCTGTTATTAGTCATATCCCTCATTGTAATACTGCAAATGTTTATAAGCTGTTGGTTTTCCAAATAAATAAAATAAAGTTGTCTGTCCCCAGCGGGAATCGAACATACGTCCTCTGGCGCTCGTGTCCAATGACCAAGGCACTGAGCCAACGTGGCGGTGGAGTACGATAGAAGGACAGTTAGCGGTGTCGCGGTATAATTAGAAAAGTGCATCGTGTAGACGGAGGTCGAGTTAAATGTGAGTGCGCGACCTTTTATCATAATTTTCGTCGTGATTCCGGCTACCCCTTTAGCAATATACTATATGTCGTAGTCGCCTCCTCTGAGGGCGTGGGGTTCGAATCCCGCTTCTGATGTCGTAGAGTCCTGGTTCCGTCGAAAATGTGGGCTCCCAAATTGAGTTTAACACCGTTACAAAGTTAACACGTTTACTGGCTTCAATGACACTACATGAAATTACACTACATCATCAAGTAACGATTTTAGAAGGCAGACGATCCGTCAGCCTAACGCCTGCGCACCGCACGCCTTTCCATCGAAGACGGTCTCGGTTCTGCGCCTGCGCCAGTTATACCCGACGTTCCGTCAGCGCGTGCTCGCGACGATAGCCGAACAAAGCCGAACGGCGCGCCGAACACACACTGTGCCTTCAAATCAGCTCCTCTTTTATTATTTCGCCGACATATCCTAATACAGTCCACTTATTTCGAATCGCTACATTTTATGGCGCTATCGTGTAAATTTACATAAATTTAAATAGTGATCAGATACGGAAGCCTGCACACGGCTGACGTTATCTAGATATCTATGCACTGTACGTGGATACGTCCGCAAAACCAACTTAGAGGTTGGCCCATCGACACGAGGCCGCATGTAATAGAGCACCTGAATGATGAGTGCGATTTGCTTCGCTTCACGCCAAGAAATGTGCCTGTTGGAGTTCGAGTGCAGGCAACGTGTGGAAACCGCAGCCGGGGGCCGGGGGCCGGGGCCAGGGGCCGGGGCGCCGAGGGCCCTCGCCGGGAGCACCCTCGGCACAGTGCGGCGCCGTTCAGCCTCCTTACGATCGTTCCCGACTCACACTCATCCTAGCACTGGATGCACGGATGTTATCTCTAACTAGTGCTTCGAGTGTCAACTTAATGGGCTGTTAATAGTGTTTAGGTTAGCTTGCTACTTCCACTCGAGTACTCTTTTATTGTAGTGTAGCCAGCGGAGCAAGCTAATTACAAAAAAAGGAACACAGAAACAACGATCTCTATGTACTACTAGATGGAGCGTTCAAAACAATCGCTCTGTTCCACGTAAGTAGGCAGAACTCTTTCACATTCACTTTAAAACTTGTGCAGTTACTACGCAGAACATTTAATTATTTACTAAATATTGACATTATTTAACCGTAGCGTCAATATTTAGTAATAATTAAATGTTCTGCGTAGTAACTGCACAAGTTTCATTGTGAATGTGAAAGAGTTGTGGCTACTTGCGTGGAACAGAGCGATTGTTTGGAACGCTCCATCTGGTAGTACATAGAGATCTTGCAAAGAAAAGATTATATTTAATTCAATGTTTCTTTGTCAATATTTGAATTTCCTTTGTTTTACTTGGGAACGTTTTGTCTTTCAGAGAAGTCAAATCTGTTATTTTCAGCTTTTTTACCAAATTTTTCGCTTTCTATTGCGTCTATTATTATCTACAATCACCGATATAACGGTAACAATTACGTACTAATAGTAGCTTTCTGTTGAAACATCTCGGAACGTTGGAGTGAGGCTAGTAATTTTAAGTATTATATTCTAGTGAGGTGTGTCAGGATCGCGCAGAGTGGCGATCCATCGTATCTGCCTACCCTTCTCGGACCAAGGCGTGAGCATTATGTATGTATGTACATCTCGGAACCTCAATAAATATCATTTATCGCGAGCTCGTGACATCCTCGAGCATATCGGGTGTGAGATCCCTGACACCTCGACCTCCAGGTTCCACCCCGAGTGCAGAACACCGCTAGAGATCCCAGCTTCTGCGTAAGCTAATACAGCAAAAAGGCTAGACCAGAAGAATTTCTTAGTCAAAATAAGGTATTATTGGAAGACGAAAACATCGGAGTGAGGCCCTACCTACAGATTGGAAATATTGGTGAAATTATTTGTACAATCAGAATTGCACATCGTGAACTTTGGTCGAGGCGCGCTCCGCGTGTGACCCGAATTATGGTAAAACTGCCGACGTCGCGCGGCCCGCCTCGCACATACGAGGGCTGTTTGATAAGTCCTTTTAAAAACTATTTATAAAACCTTTTATCTGGTAAATGGCAATAACACTGAAAGGCACAATCTTTCAAATAAAGACTGTCAAAAATTCAGCAAAAAAAAAGTTTTTGTAAGTTTAACCAATGCTTAACTGTGATCACTCGTAAATTTTCAACAACTATAGAAAAATCAGAATTTCGTGCCGTTATAAAACATTTTTTATAAAGGGTTGCAGTGCTGCCACAATAAAAACTGAACTTGATTCTGTTCATGGCACTAACGCACCAACGTTGCAGACTGTTTATAACTGGATAAATGATTTTAAACGTGGTCGGTCAAGCACATCTGATGCTCCACGCTCTGGTCGCCCAATCGAAGTCACTACTGAGGATGTTGTTGAAGAAGTCCATAGCTGAGAACACAGGCTTAACATGAAATAGCGGAAAAACGACCAAAATTGTCCCCCAAGAAAGTCCTCTTTCATCAACACAATGCCCCAGTGCACACGTCAGCTATTGCAATGGCCAAAATCCACGAGTTGGGCTTCGAGCTGGTTCCGCATATTCGCCGGACCTAGCTCCGTGTGATTATTACCTATTCCTAAATCTGAAAAGATGGCTTGGAGGGCAAACATTGTTGACAAATGATTACTGCATCGCAGGTGTAAACGGCTATTTTGAAGACCTCGACAAAATGTATTTTTTGGAGGGGATAAAAAAATTGGAAACTCGCTGGAACATGTGTTTGGCCCTCAAAGGAGTTGTGCCCTCAATGTTGAAAAATAAATCTAAATTGTTTAAAAAATATATTATTTTTTTTACTTTTTAAAATGACTTATCAAACAGCCCTCGTAGCTACACATTTTAAACTCAGTTCTAATTAATTCACTAACAAAACAACATTAACAACATTACCATTTCAATTAAAATACACACACACACCCACACCCACACCCACACACACACACACACTAGACTGTAATATAAATATATTGTAAATCCGTTATTGGCAGTAAGAACTATAAATTAGAATAATACTGTATACTAAGTGCTGTGGATTTTGTAAAAATAAATAAACTAATATTTAACATTTTTAACATTTCCTTCTCAAAACCACCATCCACCACCTTCCGCAGTTATCGGTGTACCGTCGCGAACTACGGATAATTAATTGTTAGTGTTAACTACCCTTACACTATTTTATAAAGTTTCAAATGGTTACCGTTTGTCTCTCCAACCCCCCCCACCCCATCCCCCCCACCCCCGCTGCCCCTCACTCGACGACCGCTCCGCCCACTCCGCACGCGACACAGTCCACACATTAATTGAAGAGCCCTCGCGGGTCTCGAGGGCCCTTCGAGCCCATCACTCGAGAGGCCCCATCCATGTAGGTTTAATGACGTCACGTCTCACGTCACACACATCACAGTTGCTCGCACCAGCATGAATGAAGATGAAAGTTCACTTCTCCAGTTTCCTTCCTTGTTCCGTCATAGCTGTACCCGCGGCTCCGCTCGCGTGGACTACAGGAATAATGGTTTTTTTAAAATTTAGATTCAGCTCCCGCTCCCACTCCCGCTCCCACATCCCGCTCCAATACACCTCAAAATCACCTCTTACCCTCGCTCCAAATATAATGCTTCATCGTTGTTAAGCTTCATCATCATCATCAGGTTATTTTTGTCTCCAGGAGCACAACCCTCTCGCATCTGCCGGAGACATTCCCGCCTCCTCACCATTCTCCCCCCGCAACTCCTCTAAGCGAGGATCAACGGAGGTAACTGCAAAGACACCAGTGAAGGTAGGGCAAGTCCCAGGTCATGAATTTACGCTACCTTGGGGCCCAGACAAATTTAATTAAAGAAGTAAAGAGTCAAAGTAGGAAGAGAGTTCCCACTGCCGGAGACAGACGGAGGATTTGGCCTACACTCCCCGCGCTGGCCAGACGGGTTGGGGAGGCCTGATCGATGTTTTATAATGTATTCCCTTAGTCGCCTTGTACGACATCCACGGGAAGAGTTGGAGTGATCCTATTCTACTCTACCGGAAACCACACGGCATGTTCTTAAGCTTGTCTGCTGATATCCGTCGACTAAAAAGTCATTTCGTACTCTCCAACGTGTCACGTGACATATTATGTTAAGCGTTGGGCATTTAACTATAGCAGTTGCGCTAAACGCGTATCCATGTCAGTAATATGGAAATTTAACGGTTATTTTGTAAGTATTTAATCATTTCTAAGTGAAAAGGTCGGTTGAGAAACAAAAGCTTACTAACCAGGCAGTCAGTCAAGAAAAAGACAAACGAGTAACCAACCGGGTGGTTGGTTATTGAAATATCCACGTGGACAGTGGTTTTCGGTTAGTAATAGACGTGTCAAATGACCCGTAAGAGAGAATAAAAAAGCGGCCAAGTGCAAGTCGGACTCGCCCATGAAGGGTTCCGTAGCAGCAAGTAACATAATATAAAAGTTAGTGTAGTTCGTTGTAACTTTGATCGATGTTTTAATAATAGTATTGTGGTTTACGATTTATGACGTATTAAAAAAAACTACTTACTAGATCTCTTTCAAACCAATTTTCGGTGGAAGTTCGCATGGCAATGTACATCATATACAGGGTTACAGGAAAAGTCGTGCTAGATCCCTTAAGGGTGTGGAGCACCCATCATTTCTGACTTATTTCACTATGAAACACCCTACCCTAAACTTAATCCTTTTCGAGATATTCGACTTTTAATTTTTTTATTGAAAATTGCTGATTTTTAGGCTACTACATTTATTTTTGTTTATTTTGTGTATCTTATTATTATTATTATTGCATTTTTACATGTGTAGTAAGATGCTTTAGGACGTCAATCATTAAAATAGTGCACAAGTTATTTGAATAGACCGTAGTAGACAAGTGAAAGAAAAGAAATAAAAAACATATTAGAAAGTTTATTTTTCTCTAAGGGATATCTAAAAAAAATATTATGGTAATTGTTCGGCAGATGTTTTTTAAAATATCTACGGTTCATCAGCTATCTAACGAGGTATAATAATGTAGGGTTTTATTCAAATGCATTCAAAAAAATTTAGTTTCATAGGCGACAGTGGAGAAGAAAATGTATACTTAGCCCTAAAAAGTAAAATAAAACAATAGGTAAGCATGAAATGCCATTTATTAAAGGTTTTCTCACAACTTTTTCTCTTTCTACAGTTCATGTTCAACATGGCCGCCTCTATTTCTAATACATTGTCGCATCCTTCTACGGAGACCGGTCTTCACTACGCCAGTGGTCAATGTGGTCCTCATTTTATTTGCTGCATCCACAATCCTTTCTCTTAAGTCTTCCACAGACGAAACTGGATTCGGCTCGCTGTACACGAGACTTTTCATGCAGCCCCACACATGAAAATCCATGGGGGTTAGGTCCGGACTTCTTGCTGGCCATGGCAATGGCCCACCTCGTCCAATCCATTTGTTTGGATAATTTGTGTCCAGCCAGTCTCTGACACTTCTCCTGAAATGGGCAGGGCAGCCATCGTGTTGGAACCACATGTCCCTGATCAGGTTGAGTGGCAGATCATCCAGCAAATCACTCAAGTCTGCTCTCAGGAAATTTTCGTAGCTTTCCCCGTTTAGATTATCCGGGAGAAAGTAAGGTCCAATCAAATGATTGGAGATAATGCCCATCCACACATTCACGCTGAAGTTTAGACAAAAATTTAAATTAGAAACCTCAATATCATTTTTGAAGACCTATGCATAGATACCCCATACGTATGGGTTTGATGAAATTTTTTTTTTGTGTTTTTCAGTTCTAAGTATGAGGAAACCCCATAAATTTATTGTTTTTTTTCTATTTTTGTGTCAAAATCTTAATGCGGTTCACAGAATACATTTACTTACCAAGTTTCAACAGTATAGTTTCGGAATAAAGTGGCTGTAACATACGGACGGACAGACAGACAGACGACATGACGAATCCATAAGGGTTCCGTTTTTTGCCATTTGGCTACGGAACCCTAAAAAGGCTTTTAGCCAGTCGGATATTGGCAGAAATGCTTAGGGAGTAGCCCCCAGATTTATTATACGAATTACGGAATATACAGTACACGTAATAATGTGACACGCACACATATATACACATATAGGTATGTTGTGTGTGTTTGTTGTGTCGCCGAGTAATGAGCTACTCGGTAAGATTAAGTACGTTAACTGCATTAGCTTGCCTCACGCGTCTAACGACCGACCGACGACGCACGCCGACCGAACGGAGGCGGGCACGCGATTATACGACTGACATTTACTTCGTCTGTCCGTTCGTCCTCCTCCCATTTGCTAGAGAGGAAGTGGGACCTATTGTTCTACTTCGACTCTTTACTTCTTTAATTAAATCTGCCTGGGGCCCGAGGTAGCGTAGATTCAGTCCTCGGGACTTGCCTTACCGTCACTGGTAGGTGTTATGTGTTGCGTACCTCCGTTGATCCTCGCTCAGAGGAGTTGCGGGGGGAGAGTGGTGAGGAGGCGGGAATGTCCGTTCGTCCCTCCGCCATGTGTCCGCTCGACCAAAGAACACAACTCCAGGTACAACCTGCGGACAGGCGCGGCAGCCCCAGCTGCCAGCCTCTCCAGGTACATACACCTGCGTACAGACGCGGCAGCCCCAGCTGCCAGCCTCTCCAGGTACATACACCTGCGTACAGGCACGGCAGCCCCAGCTGCCAGCCTCTCCAGGTACATACACCTGCGTACAGACGCGGCAGCCCCAGCTGCCAGCCTCTCCAGGTACATACACCTGCGTACAGGCGCGGCAGCCCCAGCTGCCAGCCTCTCCAGGTACATACACCTGCGTACAGGCACGGCAGCCCCAGCTGCCAGCCTCTCCAGGTACATACACCTGCGTACAGACGCGGCAGCCCCAGCTGCCAGCCTCTCCAGGTACATACACCTGCGTACAGGCGCGGCAGCCCCAGCTGCCAGCCTCTCCAGGTACATACACCTGCGTACAGGCGCGGCAGCCCCAGCTGCCAGCCTCTCCAGGTACATACACCTGCGTACAGGCGCGGCAGCCCCAGCTCCTAGCTCCTGTACGTACAAACATGAATAGACCGTCATAACTAAAAAAATGCAGTACTGAGTTATTAATACCAAAAAAAGTACACGAATTCCTCTTTGTTTTTCATTATGTAAACAGATAATCATAGTCAATATGTCAAAATTGCGAGCTTTTTTAGCCATTTTGTTTGCATAATTTTTTAAAATTTCAAATCGTATTTTCTCAAAACATGCTTTTTGAGTTATGTATGACGGTTTATGATTTCATGTGAGATATACTAAATAATAATGTCTGCTCATGACAGTTAAAACTGACCGACATCACGTGTGCACGGAAAACGTCCTAGTTATTGTTGCTAACTATTTGTTCTCCGCGTCATCTACAGGCTAATGTAGAAATGTCGGTACATGCGTTTTTAATTTTAATGCTGATCTGTACATTGTGTACGACGTACACCTAATGTCTTAGCACACAAAGTCCACAATGCGACACCGAGTGTCTGCATGTGACGAAGCAGTGACTAGTGATGGTAAATTCCCGAGAACATTCTCCTGGCCGACAATTTATTAACTATGTATATAATCGTGATATCTGTCTGTATATTTCATTCCAGATTAATAGTCCTATGAAAACAAACGCATTTGCGTCTCGAAAACAAAATACACAATAGATGGTGTTCCTAAGTGGACCGCAAAGTTTACTTGGTAATACAAACCTATTTTTGCTGCTGGTGACCCTTTCATGTATATGTTACCGAGACGTAAATAGCGTTGGTTTTCATAGGACTATTAATCTGGAATGAAATATATATAACGATATTACGATTGGTATTGATTGATTTTTGTCGCACAAAGAAAAAAAAATAGGTTTAGTTTTAAGTAGTTGAAAAGTTTTAGTCTTAGTTTTATTAAGTATTATTATTAATGTAAATATTTGCATGCTCTTGTAAATAGCAGAATTAGGAGATCGTAGCCTCGTAATGAAACTGTACCCTATTCTATAGCAAATAAAATCTTATCTTATTTTAATCTTAGGGGGGAAGTGGCTTCACTTTTTAAGTTGTCATAAATTGTCGACCAGGAGAATGTTTTCGGGAATTTACCATCACTAGTCACTGCTTCGTCACACTCGGTAAACGCGTCGTGTTGGGAAAGCCTTACGCTTGGTAGAAGGCAGGCGTATGTTATATTCTATCCTACTTCCTACTAATATTATAAATGTGAAAGTTTGGATATTTGGATGTTTGTTACCAATCACGATCGTGATGAAACTAGGCACACATATAGGTTAGGTCCTGGAATAGGACATAGGATGGTTTTTATCTCATTCCTACGGGATATACATAATAATATGTGATGTTAAATGGTCCACGCTGACGAAGTCGCGGGCGACAGCTAGTATTTAATATATGACAGATACGACTGTCTTCCACCGAGGGTACGAAATAACGAAGTATATCGCGTAGAGCTAGTTCACTCCGACGAATTACGGGGGGAGCGGCGCGGGGGGATGGAGCGGAAGTACAATGGATTAGAGCTTGTACCTCGCTCGGAGAGGCGCAGGGGCGGGGGGAGGGACGCGCGGAGACAACTGTGAAGGTCGGCCTTATGTAACCGTGTCCGGCGTACAGCGCTGCATCTTCACACACACACAGCTGAATCAGTGTATCCCCCCCCGCGCCCCGTGCCCCGCACCTCATATTCCCGGAACTGGCTTTAAATTTTGCGAAAGACGAACAAGTTTTTCTTGTAATTTATCGCCTCCGCCGCGGTGGGTACTATTCGACTGCGCGCCGGATTACAATAAATCTTATTGTAATATTTTATTAATGGGGTCGACGGAAGATACGGGCGCGCGGCGAGGGGGGGGGGGGGGGCTGCGGATACGGGGCGACGCATACAGTCGGTAAGAACTGTGTCAGCACATCGCTGGGGTAGACGAAGGTCACCGACGTAGCCAAAATGATTAGCAAGATGAAGTGGCGGTGTGCGGGAAACATCTGCCGCGGAACCAACGGTCGTTGCAGTTCTAGAGTGTAGACCGAGGATCGGCACGCGCTGGTGGACCGCCGACCTGAACAAGGTGTCGACTCAACCTTCTAACTCTGCCTGCAACTTCCCGGGCTGTGCAATGTTGTACCGTTAAATTCTCATAAGTTATAAGAAAACAGTATCTGGGGGTGAGCGCGGGACGCGGGGAGGATCCGAATGACAGGGTGTTAGAGTGCGTATGCACACATTGATAATTAGTGCGTAACGACAGAACTAACTCGGTAACGAAATAACGCATCCATTGAAATGTAAGCGATTTGAGACAAGTAGTGGGGCGTGCCGTCGTGACATGAACGATGTATAATTTCACCATCAGGTTATTTTTGTCTCCACTGCAGGAGCACAACCCTCTCTCATCTGCCGGAGACAGACGGAGGATTTGGCCTACACTCCCCGCGCTGGCCAGACGGGCTGTGGAGGCCTGATTGATGTTTAATAATGTATTCCCTTAGTCGCCTTGTACGACATCCACGGGAAGAATAATTTGCTAGTATCATAATATATTATCTTTGGTATCACAGACCTGTGTCACCGATTCAATTACTAGCTAGTCATGAAGCACGGCGATGGTCGTAACTTAAAACGTTTAATCTGCCACAGCTTGTTCAAAATCCAATCAATTTCTGATCTGCCCGCCATCAGAATGAAAATTACGCTTGACGGCCCATCTACATACAGATTGAGGATCAAACAAAAATGTGTCCCGCAGGGGGGGGGAGCCCTCGGGGACGAGAGGGGGAGGAAGGGGGCGCGACCCGAGACGCGAGCGATGCTCTTAAACACGGTGACAGCTTGACGTTGGGGTTACAATATCCTGCGCCAACTTGTACCATTGTGCAGTCACGTGATGGCCGTATAACCTTCAGTCCATTAGCCCCTCACCTTCACCCACAACCACCTGATTTCATTATTCACGTCTCTGGAAAAGAAATCTTCAACTATAATCGCTTTAGAACTATTTTGGCATGTAAAAAAACGGCCTAGATTGCACTCTCTTTTTAATATCTGCCATTAAGGTTGTAATGATTACTATCATCATCAGGTTATTATTGTCTCCACTGCAGGAGCACAACCCTCTCTCATCTGCCGGAGACAGACGGAGGGCTTGGCCTACACTCCCCGCGCTGGCCAGACGGGTTGGGGAGGCCTGATTGATGTTTTATAATGTATTCCCTTAGTCGCCTTGTACGACATCCACGGGAAGAGTTGGAGTGGTCCTATTCTACTCTACCGTAAACCACACGGCGACACTAGTACATACCATTGTATAATTACAAACTAATATTTTCTCCTGTGCTTTAGAAATTAAACAAGGATAGGACAATTCACAAATATGACATCCAGACCGGGACCAACTGGTACAAGTTGACAAAGTCGAGTCCAATGACCAAGCATTCAAGGACCTGGACCTGGACCTGGACCTTTAAAGTCTGAGTGGAAGTGGGATAGGGAGCGGAAGTGGGAATTGGAGCGGATTCTGTAGTCCACGCGAGCGGAGTCGCGGGCACAGCTAGTAATTATAATATAAGTACATATTTACTCTTACTACATCTGTCTTACATATCGTATCACACATTTATATATATACATACATATATATTACACACACACACACCACTCACACAAGCTGATTAAATATATATATATAATAAGATATAAGTATGGAAGAGCGAGGTCCTCTGGCACAGACATTTTTATGTCTAAAAGAGGGCCCCGACTCTCCTCTGTAACCCCCCTAAGTTTCTGTAATAAACATTTTTGTATTTCTCTCTTGTGACTCGACAGTATGCATGACTTGCCGCATCTTGCCTGTGAGTATCATGTCTCGGTGTCTGCGAGATGTGGTGCCATTTCCGGCCACGATTTATTGTTGTATCACGCCGTCCGCGCCCGAGACGAGCCCGGGACGACCCCGAGCACGCCGTGACGGGAACGGTTTCCATCAATTTCATCCTTTAAATGTATCACTTCCGCACACCAGGCGACAGCGATAGATAAACAAACGGAGAGAAACGAGCTCGGTGGCCATTTTGTATCTTTTAGCTATAAATGGTGCGTCTTGTGCCGTAACGTTGTGATTGTCAACAGTATTCCAGTGATATTTATTTCGTAGTGTGAGGGTAGCGCGTGACAACTCAGATGTGAACACAAACGTATATTCTTCTGCTGGAAGAAATCTCTCTCAGAGATAAGTTCGCCCTTTGTACTTGTGTTTCTTTTAATGTATTATTTTTTGTTTTATCTGTGTGTGTGCAATAAAGAGTTAAATAAATAAATATATTGTTCAAAGCGAAGTTAAGTATTAAGTATATCCTATCCTACTATCCTTGTAAGTATGGATGGATGTTTGTTACTCTTACACGTAAAAACTACTGAATGGATTTTAATGAAACTTTACAATAATATAGCTTATACATCAGAATAACACATAGGCTACAATTTATAAAGATATTGTGTGAATTGTCCAAAATATCAAGTAGGTAGGAAAAAATCTACCATCTGCGAGCTATTCTGGCGTGCGCTGCCAAAACCGCTAGAGTTACACATATGTAATGTATGATGGAAATGTTTATCCTACTAATACGTATTATAAATGCGAAAGTTTGGATATTTGGATGTTTGTTACTCAATCACGCTTCAACCACTGGACGGATCGGAATGAAACTTGGCACACATATAGGTTAGGTTCTGGAATAGGACATAGGATAGTTTTTATCTCGAAAAAACATCTCATTCCTACGGGAAATACATAATAATTTGTGATGTTAAGTAGTCCACGCGGACGACGTCGCGGGCGACAGCTAGTTATTAAATATATTGTTACATATATACATATACAATACACTTGTCTAATCCCAAACTAGGATTTTCTCCTGTGCTCTGTGAATTAAACAAGGATAGGACAATTGACAAATATAACATCCAGACCAACAAATTTTTACAAATTTGTACAAATTGTACAAAGTTGTCTGTCCCCGGTGGGAATCGAACCCACGACCTCTGGCGGTCGAGTCCAAGCCACTAGGCCAACGAGGCGGTCAAAAGTTAGGTGTTGGGCTCGTAATTCGGTTCTAGGAGGTTGCTGCGGCGACAGGAATGTGGGGAGTGGTGAAGGGGGGGGAGGGTTTGTAGTGTCCGGTAATCGTGCGACACGTCGTTACCGCTGATTGGGTCGCCGTTGGCTCGACGTACGATCGGCTCCAATCTTCGAGTGACCGCCGCGCCGCTCGCCAACTAATTACTCTGACAAATGGGCCCGCATGCCCGTCCAGAGACCTGCCTCCACTAATACCCCGACGTTGCTCTTTGATTGAACGAGCCGATGGCGTCGCTGTACACAGCGCACTCGTTAAGAATGCACAATGCTCAGACAATAGCTGCACGCTCCACGATTAATGAGCTGCACTTACTTGCTACTGCGCTGCTCCGCTTTATTTTCCACTTCCGCTGTATTGTCTAAATAATTACCATCCTCGGTGCGACACACCCCGGTGCATGCCCATGCACGCACGCGATGCACAAAATGTAAACTGTGCAGGTAAGTCTGGCTCGCGCCGCCGCGCCGCCCGCTGCCGCCCGCCGCCGCCCGCGCGCGCCTAATTGGGGAAACAACACAAAGGCATCAACAGTAAATCGAGTAACCAAATTGAATACATAATATTATGGAAATTGCGGATCGTTCCGCGCGCTGCTCCGCCGGTAACGGAAAATAAATACACCGGAAATATATTGTCGCCTCGCGAAGGTTGTATCGTTATCGGAGCATAATCCTTTTCACGGGAATGTGTCGAGCTCGCTACAGACCCTCATAGGGGGTAGTAAGATAACATTTGTATATGAGAGGTGACTCATAGATAAGTTTTTTTACTTTATTTTAACAAAAAATTTAAAATGCTAGCCACCACAGGTCACGAAAAATTTGAAAATTATTTTCCTTCATGGTATCTAGTGGTATTTAATTTCTACTATTTTGTTTATTACAGATGAGTAATCTGTTATCTAATTTACTCACCAGTTAGTGTGAATCATGAAGGTAAAAAAATTTTGAGATGCGAAAATTATTTTCTTTCATGGCATCTTTAAAAATGACGTGTATAAATGTACCAAGTGTACTCATATGCAATAAATGATTTTGACTTTGACTTTGACTAGGCTGTCATATTCTTTGTCTATCCTTTTTCAAAAATAGCAGTGCTCAGTGTGGGCGGCTCGCTCACTAATAAAGGATGCATGTGAGCCGTGATCTATCAAAGCTCGAATTACTGTATCTTGCCCTGACTGAACGCTCATTGTGGGTAAGTACAGCTGTGGACTTGTTCCACGTGAAAAGTGTTGACAATGCGACATTTGATCCCGTAACACCTTCTGAAATCACCTTTTGTAAAGCCTTTTTTTAAATCTTCTTCCTGATGCTCCACATTGGTATGGTGAGCTTGAATTAACTTGAATTTTAGTAGTAAGTTAAATATTATTAGTAGGAAGGATATTAGTGTACAGTGAGTGGTGGCGTTTACGACAAATACGACATGATAGGCGTGAACGACAGTGCATGGCTGAATGTCCTGAGGTCAGACAATTGTAGCAAACTTTGTGAGTCCTGTCCTGATATATTGACATCTCTTTGGTTTAACTTTGGTAATTTCCCTGCAATGGTGTTATTTTTATATTCCAAAGACTACAGGGCCGTGGTTATACAACACGGCACGCCGACGACGCTCCTACGGGCTTGAAAAAACTGATATTAATACCAAAATATATATCATATTTAAGTACTCTATCAAATACAAACCATAAATGTATACTCGTCAGTCAGAGCTAGAGCCTGGTCGGTGAGTCTAGGAATAGACAACCTACTTATGCCGTATATATGTGCCGCGGCGACAGAGGGGGAGGTGGTGGGTGGGGCACCGATATCATCACTGCACACCTTCATATATATTTATTTCACTCTTATAGTTAAGAGGTACTTGAGAGACGCCAGCAAATTAATTTCAAACGTCTCCATCAATTGGTATTTCATCACAAATCAGCTTTTTTTTTTTTTTTTATTCTCGGCTCAGGGACCCGCGGCCGCTTTAATAAACGTCACTCAAAAAATTCATGAATCAGACGGTCGGTCTGTGTCGGCCCGTATCGCGCACAAATTACATTTCCATTGTTTCCGGCACGCGGCGGTGGTGCGGGGGGTGGGGTAGTCTTCAATCAACCGGTCGGTCGGCTGGTCGGAAGGTTACGGGCTAGTGCAGCCACTAGCGGCTCCTCCACCGTCGGCTCCGCGACATGGCAGCCCTAACGATTGTCTAACGAGATATTTTTGTTTTAACCCAGAAAGTTCATTCTAGAAATAGTACCGGCGCGGCGGTGACGTGAGGTATCGAGCGGAGCTACTCGCATATTAAATACTTGTATCTGTTCAGTCTATCTGTCTGTCCCACTCTCGTGCCCCACGTTTAGTTACCACGCGAGATATGATTATTATGTAAAGTAAAACTCACAAAACGGTTGAATGTGTGACAAAAGATTAACATACTTTTGATGTGAATTTCACACAGCAAAAATATGTTAATTCTTCGTCACACAAGAGTGGTCGAGTATACACTGGTTCCCGCACAGTTCTTGAGCTCTGATCGTCATGTTTGCTGGTACAAAAGAGAGCTCAAGGTACTTGCCGGCGACTATCCAACCAACATGCTGTCATTAATTTGATTGCGCGGTCACGAATCTCGGTCCGATATGAATATGGAGTACGCGTGACCTACTACAAATACACAGTCTAACTAAATACGCACAGCCTGTCCGCACGCACGTACTGGCACGCTTACATAACACAATAGACTGTGTACTCGTAGCACGTAGCAAGCTACGCCGCACGTAGCATAGGCAATGCTTCTTTTAGTGTTGTAATAGCCACTAACTATAATTATACTGAAATATATTTGCCGTGTGGTTTCCGGTAGAGTAGAATAGGAGCACTCCAACTCTTCCTGTGGATGTCGTACAAGGCGACTAAGGGAATACATTATAAAACATCAATCAGGCCTCCCCAACCCGTCTGGCCAGCGCGGGGAGTGTAGGCCAAATCCACCGTCTGTCTCCGGCAGATGAGAGAGGGTTGTGCTCCTGCAGTGGAGACAAAAACATCAGGATGATGATGAAGATATTACGTGACATAATTTTCATTGAAAAATTACGGCTTATAATTTTTTTGTCGAAACATGTTTATCAAGCTGGAATTAATAATCAGGAACATTGCGCAAGTAAAACCGTAATATTGTTACCCACAAGTGTAGTACTAATTGTATACTTTGTCGGAAACTGCTGCGCCCTCGGCTCCGCTCGCGTGTACTACAGAATTAAATAAAGTTGAAACTTATTAAGCGTTAATTCCCATCACCCTTCCCCCTCCCGATTCAGCTCCAGCTCCGACTCCTGCAAATATTTCCAATATACAGACACGCGAAGGTTCTATCATCAATAGTTACCGCAGAGCATGCGATGAAAGGCATTTTATTTCTAATTCTTGTAAACCTTGGGTTACACTATTGAAGTTTTAGTAGGGATCCCTAATTTGTTATAGTAATAAATATAGCCTACGTTACTCAGGGATAATGTAGCATTCTAATGGTGAAAGAACTTTTAAAATCGGTTCAGTAGTTTTTGAGTTTATTCGTTACAAACATACAAATCTTTCCTCTTTATAATATTAGGGTAGAAAAAAACGACGTCGTCCAAATTTCTCTTCGCTCCTCCACCTACTGCGCTCATTAAACATTCAGCGCCACTAATGGTCGAATGCCAGGTTTACATATTTATATATACACATTGGCCTCGCCACTCGCACGAGTGTGTAGTTGCGAATGCCAGCGGCCGACAGACGCGGGCGCGATGGAGTACGTGATTGAGGACGTAATGCTTGGACGCGCTTTACATATTCGTGCGATGGCTTGGCTCGCCGCTCGCCGCTCGCCGCTCGCCGCTCGCCTCGACACTCAGCGTCGGTTTCTTGACACAGCGAGCATATTTGTGTGTGTTCATGTGCAAGATATTAATGGAACACCTCGCGTCGCACGTTTATGGAAATACGCAGTTCCGCATGATATGTTTTATATATATTCTTATTATTATATTGTATATTTTATTTATCGGAGGCGTGCGCGGCTCGTAAACCGGTGCGTCGGCTGCTATCATCGTAACTCAACGGAAACGCACCAATAAACGTCGTGTTTTGACAACACGACGTGCCACATTTGTCGCATTGCTCGAGCGACCCCATCTATAAGCACATCGAATGCTCACCGAGTACCCTAACAGACTGACATCATCGTAAAAATAGATATGTATCTACTTATTAACGTACGTAACGTGATAAGTTCATCATCATCAGCCGAAGTACATCCACTGCTGAACAGCAGCCTCCTCACTTTGGTGGGCTGTCAATTGGGGGATTTGCCATAATCACCACGCTAAAAATGCAGATTGGTGATCGCAGTAATGACTTATTATACACAGGAGAACACTGTTGCCCGTCCCTGGTGCAATCCCTCAGTCGCTTTGACGCCACACGGCTAAGTACTCGTATAAGCAAACTTGTAATAGGTGTTTATGATAAAGTCTACAACTAGATCTAGTAGTAATGCAGTTGCTTTGACGCCACACGGCTAAGTACTCGTGTAAGCAAACTTGTAATAGGTGTATATAAAGTCTACAACTAGATCTAGTGGTAATGCAGTTGCTTTGACGCCACACGGCTAAGTACTCGTGTAAGCAAACTTGTAATAGGTGTATATAAAGTCTACAACTAGATCTAGTGGTAATGCAGTTGCTTTGACGCCACACGGCTAAGTACTCGTGTAAGCAAACTTGTAATAGGTGTATATAAAGTCTACAACTAGATCTAGTGGTAATGCAGTTGCTTTGACGCCACACGGCTAAGTACTCGTGTAAGCAAACTTGTAATAGGTGTTTATGATAAAATCTACAACTAGATCTAGTAGCAATGCTGTCGTCTCGAGCGAGGCCGTGCTAGTTATATTGGAGTCCCGGAGCCCCGGAACTGTCGTCGAACTTGTCCGACTTGCCCTACTTCACGTTGGGCACGTTTCAGTCCCCCTGAATAATTGATCATTCTCTTGGAGTGCATATCACCGCTCAAAGGTTTGCAGTCATATTTAGCTCTAGTGACTGGAAATGAACGAATCATCCTAGAAGGGAAAATTCAAAAAATAATAACATGATAAGGAAAAAAAGAAGAAAAAAAAATTAGAAGAGCAAGGCGATATCTATTTATCTGATTTTATTGACTTGACCTGACATATTGACTGGCCTGCCCGATGACGAACCTGCGTCGCGCCCCAGAATGGGAGAGCCGCCTGTGGAAATGTAGAAGGGACAGGATAATTTTATTTGTAGGGGGATCAAGCCGGGTGCTCCGACAAAGAGCACCTGAGCATGTACCGGACACCTCCCCCGTGATTCGGCCTGTGTGACCTAGATGTTGAAAGACCATGGGAGGTGGAGGGAAAGGAATCATCCTTGCTTTACTGTATGTAGTCTTTCTGTAGACAAACTTGTCTGCACCGGGTGCGACTGAAAATCAGCGCCTAGCACCTTACTTGGTCTAGGCATATGCTGAGTCGTTTGCCCTTTTGCTGCCACGGCACACGCATACTAGTTTAACTATGTTAAAAAATTTAAATTGTTTTCTCTAGATCTTATAATTTTTTTTCCTTTTCCTTGCTTTGTTGGTTTTTTCTTTGTGTGTGCCAATTATGGTAGGAAATAAATGTTTTTTCTTTTCTTTATTTCTTTCTCCTTTCCGTTACTTTAGTCATGCATTTTACAGTGGCTTCTCCGCCCTCCGTCCGGCGGTCAGTAATTAGCTCCAAGCACAGGGAGTGCTTGATGCCTGTGCTCACTTACTTCAACTAACACCACGATGTACGTGGAGTGAATGGGTTCTTATTCAATCGCAAACACTGATGAGGTTGCCGTATATACTACACAACTCATGCATACTTCCTACTAATATTATAAATGTGAAAGTTTGGATGTTTCGATGTTTGTTACTCAACCACGCGACAACCACTGAACGGATCGGGATGAAACTTGGCACACATATAGGTTAGGTGCTGGAATAGGATATACGACAGTTTTTATCCCGAAAATATATCCCATTCCTACGGGAAATACATAATAATTTGTGATGTTAAGTCGCGGGCAACTGCTAGTAGATTATAAATAAAATGTTATCTACATGTTTGAGAGGTAATTTCAACTCTTATCGCAGAATTCTTTTATATTTTTCACATTCAAATCAATTAATATGGACACAAAGTTGAGACACAGGTCTTCTCAACACACAGGATATACTCCACCATACTGGAACATAGGATTTATTCCTAGGCGTAAGTATGCAGCTTTCCCCACTATGTTTTGCTTTACCGAAATGGCCGGCAGCATGAAGTTAACCGTGCTTAGGTTGGCCGTGTGGTTCCCGGCTTAGTAGAGCGTCACCCCCAATCTTTCCATGGGTGTCGTCATGGCGACTAAGGGATTGCAATGGGACGGGCTGCAGCGTTCTCCCGTGTATATTAAAATCATTACTGCGATCACCAATGTGCCTGCCAAGTGTGCTGATTACGGCAAACCCTTCAGTGGACAGCCCACCAACAGTGGGGAGGCCTGTGTTCAGCAGTGGATGTATTTCAGCTGGTATGTATGTATGTAAACGCTTTATTGTACCAAAAATAACAACAACAATAATAAAATAGGAATTAAACCGTGTACAAAGACGGACTTATTCCACTTAGGGATCTCTTCTAGTCAATCTGATGGTGATGAGGCTGGCCAAAATCAAAAAGACTGTATGTCACTATTTTTGTACAAATAGTATCGTCGTATCCGGCGAGCCGTTCTGCTGTAAAACAATATGTGATGTCTTTATACTGGCGTAAACGTGTATCATAATAAATGAATAAAGTTCCAAGTGATCGGCAAACGGCCCCGGCTATTCTCGGAGCATTGATTCCGGGCACGCGGTCGGAGGCGGTCGGAGGCGGACGGAGGCGGTCGGAGGCGGACGGAGGCCGCTGGCGCACGCCCCGGACCCATCAAACGGGTTCCTTCTCTCCACGTTCAAACTTTTACAGCCACTGATCGCTCCTAAAAGCCTCTGGATTCAATTCGTTTATTTCAACTCGGGCCAACTCTCGGGGTGTAGAGCGGAAATTCATTAACTTTTATATGAAAGGTAAGTTCGTGGAGATTGGGACTTGTTGGGCTCGAGAGCCAGATCGAGGTCGCGGGTTCGAATTCCAGTGGGGTCAGGCGACAAGTTGATCATGTTACATTTGTGTATCGTCTTGTCCTTGTCTAATTTCCATAATACGAAAAAAAACTAGTTTAGGATTAGACATACTCATATACCGTCATCATTCGCCGTGTGGTTTCCGGTAGAGTAGAATAGGACCACTCCAACTCTTCCCGTGGATGTCGTACAAGGCGACTAAGGGAATACATTATAAAACATCAATCAGGCCTCCCCAAGCCGTCTGGCCAGCGCGGGGAGTGTAGGCCAAATCCTCCGTCTGTCTCCGGCAGACCCGGCGTACCCCTCACTTGAAAAGCAAGGCGAAATGAAGACCGCCACCGATACAAAAGAAGCCCTCATGAAGGCCGTGAACCCGGCCGACGAAGGTTTCCAGATAGTGGGTGTTCGCAAGACATCTAAAAACGGAGTCGTTATTAGGGTAACTAACGAGGAACAAATAAAGAAGCTGCAGGCCTCGGAGGGAATCAAAAAGGCAGGACTTACCTTGGAAAGACCTAAAGGTAGGCTGCCCCGTATTCTAATTAAGGACGTCCCCAGTTATCTCTCGGAGGACGAGTTCCTAAGAGTGTTAGTAGCCCAAAACATCTCTGGTGAAAACGAGCTCAGCATGTCTCATGACACGGCAATGAAAGAAATAAGTATTGTCAGGCGCAGAACACTGGCAAATTGTAAATGGTACGGCCTCGAAGTGTACTCACGCATCAGGCAACACCTCATCGATACCAAACCCAAGGTCCACATAGATTGGAGTACATGCAGAATTGAGGACGACTTCGGGGTCGTACGCTGCATGAAGTGTCAAATGCTCGGGCACGTGCACAAATACTGCACCGAAAAAGAGAGCACATGCGAGCACTGTGTTGGCAAGCACGAATCCAGAGATTGCACCGAGAAAGACAAGAATAGCTTCAGACCGAAATGTGCAACATGCACTATCTTCAAGAAACCGAACACACACAAAACTGGCAGTCAGGATTGCCCCGCCCTCCGGTACCGTGTGGAGCTACTAATAAAGAGTACTAACTATGGCCAGGCCTAATTCCATTAGGATCGGGCAAATAAATCTAAACTGCAACAAAACAGCCACCCCTGAGGCCCTGCAACTTGCTGAAAATCTGAAGCTCGACTTTATATTATGTCAGGAGCAATATCACTCCCGTGACCTGAGAGGGTCGCTCATCGAGATAAATGAGTCCGCTTTCGCGGGCATTCTGGTCATCAACCACACAGTTACCTTCACATTTCTGCGCCATCTTTCGACCCCTTGCTGCACGGTTGTGGAGGTCGTTTACCACTCCCACCACGCATTTCTACGCAGTGAGCTGTTACTTCAAATTCATGGACTCCGTTTCTCCTCATTTGGCACACTTAGGGCACGTCATCAGGACCCTCGGCGGTCAAAATATTGTAATAGGTGTTGACACCAACGCCTCCTCACCGTTCTGGCACGGTCCGGTTAGGACCGCTGACTCGGAGCGTAGGGTGCCAATTGAGGAGTTCATCGCGGAGTTCAATCTTATTGTTCAAAATCTCCCTGGAACACCACCAACTTACAGTAGCCCTTCAGGCGAGTCTTACATCGACGTCACCTTCACCTTAGGGGACGTTCCGATGACTGCATGGAGTGTCCTCCCGGACGCATCATGCAGCGATCACCGCTTAATCGTTTTCGAGTTGGAGTGGGGAGCGTCAGACTCTGCAGTGTACTCCGACGGATTCACTTACCGCAAGGCCAATGTAGATTGGCCTTCGCTTGGTAACCTTATCGGCAGCCTATCGCATGAGTTCACCAAACCTGACCTAGCGGCGGACGAATGTGCCAATATGATGACCCACACACTGACATTCTGCGCAGACGTCATCATCGGGAGGAAGTCCTTGGTGCGGCGCGGAGGATGCGACTGGTGGCATGGAGGGTTGACGGAGCTTAGGAAGAGCTTCCGCAAAGCGCGCCGAAAGTACAATAGGCTGAAACGGCAGCAGGCCGGTGAGGAGCTGATGCTGGGCGTCTTGACCGAACTACGAGTAGCTCGGTCAAGGTACCGGGCGTCGGTCGCCAATACCAAGAGCAGCAAGCTGCGCGAAGTTGCAGATGCTCTTGGTAATGCCGACCCGTGGTCACATCTCTACCACGAGTATAAAACCTCGTCCAAGCCGAATCTCCTATATCTCAACAACCTGCGGACATCGGAGGGTCACACCGCAACCGTGGAGGAAACTGGACAGGAACTCCTGAGAGTCCTCATGCCGGACGACGTGCCGGAAGAGGACTCATTGCACCACCAGGAGATACGGCGTGTACTGCCGAGCGTCCCTGAGGCACCGACTTCGACCCTAGCGTCGGTTGACGAGCTGGCTATTATAGCCCGCTCGTTAGCCACAAACAAAGCCCCGGGAGTAGACAGGATTAACAACCGTATGCTGAAGGAAATCATCAAGGCAGCCCCCGAATCCGTACTTTACGTGATGAATCGCTGCCTCGAATCCGGTGTGTTTCCCTCAGTATGGCGGCAGGGAGTCGTTAGGATTATCCCCAAAGGTGGGGATAAACCTCTCGATGACCCAAAATCCTTTCGGCCAATCACGCTTCTCCCAGCTTTGGGTAAGCTGCTGGAGAGGCTGATAGTGCCGAGACTACTTCCGGGGGGCCCTTCAGGCCATAACAGGCAGTTTGGTTTTGCCAGGGGACGGTCGACGGTGGACGCCATAGGCCTGGTCAGAAAAATCGCTGAACAGTCGACGTGTAAGTACGTTATTGGCATATTCCTGGATATATCGGGCGCTTTTGACAATGCATGGTGGCCAATGATTATGCTCAAGCTGAAAGTTAGGGGTTGCTTCAGCAACATCTATCGGATGTTGCTGCAGTACTTTAACAACGGCTCTATTGTGCTTAGATTGGGACAGTGTGAATTGCCAAAAAAGCTCACGCGGGGATGCCCTCAGGGATCAGTTCTGGGACCTTATCTGTGGAATGTGTGCTTTGATGACTTCCTGGAGATCCCAACCCCCAGGGGTTGTCAATTGCTGGCGTACGCAGATGATGGTCTCCTGATCGTCGAGGGAAATTCAAGGGCGAAGCTGGAGCGGCATGCAGGGGCATGCCTGGAGCGAGTGGGTGAGTGGGGCCTGAGGAACAAGCTGGACTTTGCTCCGCACAAGACCCAACAGCTATTGCTGAAGGGTATCCTCAAGGAACCACCGCGCATTCGCTTCAGGGGTGTGCCTGTCGCTAGCAAGACCTATGTGACCTACTTGGGTGTAATCCTGGAGAGGAACTTTGCATTCACAGAGCACACTCGTACCGTTGGGGAACGCGCCCGGTCGAATTTTTACGCCTTCTCCAGGATCTCAAGGGCCACGTGGGGACTCCGGTTCCCCGTCCTACGCACGATATATCTGGCGACATATGTAGCCAGTATGTGCTACGCGGCTCCAACCTGGGTGGACAGAGCCACCATGGCAGCGGTGCGCCGAAGATTGCTCCAGAGTCAGCGTATGGCCTTGCTCTTTATGTGCAAGGCATACAGAACGACCAGCACCGACGCCTTGCCAGTCATGGCCGGTGTCTGGCCGATAGACTTGGAGCTTCAGCGGCGCGCCAGTGTTCACTTCAGATCTCGACAACTCACTTGGACCGATTTTGGGGTTGGAGACAGGGACCGCACATGTCGACTGTTCGGGGTGACAGCCTCGGCTGTGGACGACCTTCTTGTGTCTGACTGGCAGCGCAGATGGGAGGAATCTGAAAAGGGCAGGCACCTCTTCAAATTCTTCCCTAGCGTTGAGGAGAGATTGGAGAAACGGTGGCTAGAGGTGGACCACTGCGTCGCGCAGTTCCTCACCGGTCACGGCAACTTCCAGGCGAAGCTTCACTCCATGAAGCTGGTCGCATCTCCCGACTGCGAATGCGGTGAGTCGGATCAAACCGCTCATCACATTCTGTGGGAGTGCACACGGTGGGATCGGGAACGTGAGCTCATGCTATCGGATTTAAATTGCGTGGATCGTCCGGTATACTATGGAGATCTGGTTGCGAACCGTTACAATTTCCGAGCGTTTAAGCGTTTTTGCTATGCCTACTATTGGCACTACTATACGAAGTAGCCTTCTGCTACTCCGTCACAGCTCACTGCGTCACAAGGCGCTAAATACGTCCGTGGTGTTCAACTAGGTGGCCAGGCTTATCTTGGCCACACCAAACCCCCCAACCCCCTAACCTGACCACTTTGGTCATCGTTTCATTGCTACACTCCCATTTGCTAGAGGGGAAGTGGGAACTCTCTTCCTACTTTGACTCTTTACTTCTATAATTAAATTTGTCTGGGGCCCAAGGTAGCGTAAATTCATGACCTGGGACTTGCCCTACCTTCACTGGTAGGTGTCTTTGCAGTTACCTACGTTGATCCTCGCTTAGAGGAGTTGCGGGGGGAGAATGGTGAGGAGGCGGGAACGTCTCCGGCAGATGAGAGAGGGTTGTGCTCCTGCAGTGGAGACAAAAATAACCTGATGATAATGATACTCATATACATGTGTATGTGTTATCAAGACCGGTCAGTAGGTGGATATCAGAAACATTAAAGTAGTTTGTCGTAAGGAACCATGTTGCCGATTTAAGAGATAAGAAAACTATCATAGAGATTTAGAATAACTTGGGAATCTAACCCTGTTTTTTTTAAAATAAACATTTGTTATTTTATAAGAAATACGATAGGTATAAATATGGCTTTTAATTTTTTTCCTCTCTTTTGCTCTTTTTTTGTATCATTAACTCGTGACGTAAGTCTTGAATCACCTCTTTCGTTCTACAGTTGTTCGAGCTCAAATACTCAACCACCGCGCGAACTTAAATGTTGGCCAACACGCAACAACAAGCCGCAAACAAACGACTTCTCATTAAAAATAAAGATAATCAGTGTATATTTTTAAAGTCAGCTCAGCTACCGATGGTACCGCTTCCTGCTTGCAGGCGTCGAACTGTACAGATAGATATACACCACGCTGGCAGTGAAGAACGCTCGGATCGCACGTTCGACACGTGCGAGTTAGCACATTCGTTACTTTACCTCCCTAGGTGTGTAATATTTATCTAATAAATTCTAATTCAAATAGTTTATTATAAATTACCAGATACATAGATTTTTACAGTCATCCTTAAAGTTGTATGATTACATCAATTGAGTACGATTAAAATATAAAAATTGACAGGACAATGCATATTAGA
Organism: Esperia sulphurella; assembly: GCA_947086405.1. Classification (NCBI taxonomy): domain Eukaryota; kingdom Metazoa; phylum Arthropoda; class Insecta; order Lepidoptera; family Oecophoridae; genus Esperia; species Esperia sulphurella. The sequence goes on from OX352266.1 coordinate 17,027,700, forward strand.
GCTCCCACACTAGACCATGCAGTCTGTATCGGGGAGCCTGAGTTTACAGGTTACATTGAAAACTGTGGGACAGAATAAATATTGTTGGAAGGAAAAAGAAAGTTATAATATTATTAGGAGGGTGAGAGAGTGTGATTGTGAGTGGTACTGTGGAGATTATGAGAATAAAGTATGTGTGATGTGTGTGTGTGTGTGTGTGTATATGTGTGTGGTTTATGATTAAATTAAATGCTTAATAAAAACGTAAACTTCGCGTGTCTGGACATTGAAGATATTTACAACAACAAAATTAAGGGTCTAAGGATAAGTAATACAACACATATAGATCATTTTTGAAATTTTGTCTGTTTACCTGTTCGCTTGTGCACGCGTCACGTAAAAGGGTAATTCTCATTGACACTCAATTTTTATGGTCACACAGTTATATCTCCTAAACAGTATAAGTTAAAAACATAACTTGTGGATCGGATTATAAAACATCTATTAGGTCACAAAATAAATAAAACTTGTATATATTAGAAGCAAAAATAATATAAATAATTAACATGAACGATCAAAAACGGGGCCATTTTTCGTGTTCTCATCGTGTCACACTTCCCGTTGCAGTAAAACATTTGGTTACAGCTTTACCAAATTTCAGTATATTTGTATGTTATATATACTAAAGTCACCGTAATTAAATACACTTTACATACAATGGTGTAAAAAGAATCTTTTCATCATTATTTTGAATTGGAAACACAATATGTGTCGGTCACACGATTTTAGGTACTTTAGATTTGAGTAGTAATAAAGGCTTGCTGTTGAATACAACAGCAGCAACTAATCACAGAGTTCGAATTGGTCATCGTCAGTCGTGTTCCTACTTCGCAGAAATGGGACGAGCGACTCATCGTTCCGTGAGTAAAAAATATTGGTAAGTTTATATTTATTCGTAGGTGTACCGATCACTTGCGTGGACAACATATTTGCGCATTGTATTTTAGTAATTGAAATTAAAGTTAGCTCATCGAAACTCCAAAATGTTCGAGATATTTATGTAGTATTTGATTTAAAACGTTACACCTAAACTTTGCAGGAATTTATAAAAAATGGATATTTTCGTCACCTTTGTGGCATCACCTTCGTGGCGTTTTATCCACGAAGGTGATTTTTTGCCACGAAAGTGATTTTTTGCATTGTTTTATTTGGAAATATAGCGACTGGTGTATACGTATTCACAAAATCAACTAGCTTGATGTGGTAAATAGTGTTTTGAATACATACATAATAATATATAAGTGGACGTCTAAAGGCTAACATGATGATGATGATGAATATATAATAAGTAAGTATATTTATTTGTTGTAACCATACATGATAAATTAACAACTACACTATTAATAGATAACTAATTAAACATGAAGTATGGGTAGGTACTAATTAAAGTAAGTAAGTACATTAATGTTGTTTTTAGGGTATAAATAAATAAATATCTCAGACACTCACACCAATTATCCAGTCCCAAACTAGGCAGAGCCTGTGGTATGGTTACTAGATACAAACATTCATATTCATCATTCGAACTTAAGCCTCTAGCGGGAATCGAACCCGCAACCTCCGGCGTGGCAGTCCGAGAGCTACCCGTTCCGCCACGGAGGTCGTCACCGGTCCTTACAAACCAAGCTGGTAATACCCTCAACACCAACGTAGCTTCTGGTCTGATGATGATCCAGATTCGAGTTACAATATATTTAATTTACGCAAAAACTAACGTTCTGATATTTTCTTTTATTGTTCGAAGAGGTTACCGTCTTCTTGTTATGAAATTTTTTTTATAGAATAACGTTTTTGTTTTTGAAAAGGAAAAGTGCTATCTAACTACGTGTAACGTTTCGTTTTTATTTTTTGAGAGATTAAGACTTTCTAAAGCTCAGACTAAAAGTAGTACATAATCTAAGTTCTAAAGACTTATATGATTCATCATAAGGAAAAAGTTTATATTACAACAAATTAGGAATTTTTAACACCGGAGACTGATTATTTCTGAATGTCACAAATTACCTGCGATATTTCAAGTAAATTATACTCAAATTATGCACAATTGTTATAAGTTTAGATACTTTATTTAAGTTTTTTGTTACTATGTAAGTATGTTATTATGTTAACACATGTATAAAGAGGGTTTTTTAAAGTAAAACTATCCTCCAAAATATAAGTACCTGATTAATAAAACCACAGTAAAGTTCCTATTTGTTACCTACGTTAATAATGTTTCATAATAAAAACTTTTCACTAAAGTTGTGTAGTTTTAATTGACATAGCACATCAAAATCAAATCAAAATATTTATTTTCAAAATTGGAATACATTATTCTCTTTTTGACGTCAACTTCTGCCTAAAACTACTCCACTTCCACCTGCATCAGTAATATTAAGAACCTATTTCGTAGGATGACCGAACCTAGGACCGAACTGGTAATTCTGTTTGCGTAGGTATTGAATTGTATTTCCCTGTTTAATTATGAAAATAAGATTAAGTTGTTATTTCATGAACATTTAGTCTCATAACCAGTAGTCAATTCTAAGAAAATAATGGCTGTAAAGTTACTAAGTCACTTTCGTGGATCATCGCGTCACTTTCGTGGCATCTAGAACTTCAAAACATTATTACTTCCAACCGAGACTCACGATTTGATTAATTTACTTATAAATATACTCGTATTATCAAGCGCTATTAGATTGTTTACAAAAATAGTTCATATAAGCAAAAAATAGAATTTACCACGAAGGTGACGATGAGAATCGTGGCGATGAGAATTAGCCAAAAACTACTGAACCAATTCTTATGGAGTTTTCAGAAAAACGGAGTATTTCATAGTAACACATAGGCTTTATTTTATTGCAATCGGCTAACTCAATCAAAAGTTATGCGAAATAGTAGTTTTCAAAACTCATATAATGTATTACATTCGGAAGTCGCTCGGCGGAATTTGGATTGCGATAACTCATCCATTCTAGGAGGAATACATTTGGAGCGACGAACGTAAGAGAAAAAGAGGTTTGTGGAGAGGGTTGAGGGAAGGGTTGAGTGGAGGGTTGAGGGAAGGGTTGAGCTTCCCTTACTCTCTTACCCCCGTCGCTCGAAATGTAGTCCTCCTAACGCATGACGTAGAAATAATGCACAACAATGGTAAATTTAATATCAGTGACTTTTATTCTATCAATCAAACCTTGTGATTTCCTACTAAGTATTACCTACTTGTATTGTGCTTGTGGATCTGCTTTTTCCTTCGCCGACACTGTTATTTTCAAAGTACCCACCGCGTCAAATTGGCTACTTAGATGAAAACGAGGACTTTTGGGCGTCCTGCTCCGGGCGCTAGCATCCAGACAGGGCTGAAAAGCGTAACATCTGCCAGCATCACTCCGGACACACGATCCAATGTGGTATATGAGCCGAGCGCGAGCCAGCCAACCAAGCGATGCGCTGCGCTGCTCTGGGCCTTCTATGCGCGGCGCGGCGCGGCCGGCGCGGGGCCGGGCGGCGGCGGCGACGGGTCAAGGCTGCGCGTACATCCCCGCCCGAACGACTGCTCTCCCTCTCCCCCCCCCCCCCCCCACACCGTACTATACTAGTGAGTGGTGCCAACTTTATTGGCAACGAACTTAGATTGAAACAAAAGAGGAACATAATGTGTATGCGACCCTCTTACGGTGCTCACACACACACACACACACACACACCTGAAATCAAAGTTGCGCTCTTAGTCATCGATATACAAGGGCCCTTGTGCGGCGGATAAGGGCAGAAACAACCTTTTGACGTTCAGTTCAGTTTATTTTCAGTTCAGTTTATTTTTCCATAACAAATTGCATTGTGTCGGAATTAGGTACATAAAATTATAGATAAATAATAACAATCTCAAAATTATACAAGATTAAAATTAAATTAAAAACAATAAAAAAATTAAATTAAATTATGCGTCATTTACAAATTCATCAGTAGAGTAATAGTTCTTTTCCAATAACGCCCCGCAACGCGCGTGGAATCTGATCAAAACGTCTGAAATCCTGTGACCAGAAACACATTATCAACACGCAACGCGACGTCACATGAGAAAAGTATGTTTCTGCCTTAAGTCGTAAGCGAGACCGCGGCAGCGCACTTGTTTCGTCGCTCGCACAAACATGGCGTAGCGAGAAACGAAAGTGCTTTTAAATGTTAGATAATAATTCTTTTTAACTTACGGGTGAAAAGTGTCTTGTCTTTTGTGTCTCGAGTGACTAAAATACTCGTACACTAATGCGCGAGAAATGAGGCGCGTGTTGACAGTTATTTATTTTCCTCTAAAACAGTAATAACGAGCGAATTTAAAATATGTAAACTTACAACAAACGTGGACTCACTTGGACCTAGTTGTGTAGACCCATTAGCGAGGGCAGCTCAACATATTTTAAGTTACATAATGATCAATTAATAAAACGTAGGCAACACGAGATTTATATTGCGTATTACGATGTGTTCCGTATGTATGTATGTATGTACGTATTTGTGTAAACGCTTTATTGTACCAAAATCAACAACATCAAAAATAAATAAAAGTATAAAGTTGTGTACAAAGGCGGACTTATCCCACTTAGGGATCTCGTCCAGTCACCCTTAGAGTAACTGAAAGGACTGGTATAATGCGTTTAGTACCAACATGATAAAAGAAACGTACCCAACAAATATACACCGACACTAACGTAAGCATATAATATTACATAAACATAAATGATACAATATATACACGAATTAGCTCATAATACGACAATTTGTTATTGTATATACATATGTGTACAGACAACTATAACAATGCCCCCCCCGCCCATGAAACGCTCGTCCCTACGTTTGTTCGATAACCGGCAGTAAATATTTTGTCAGTGCTTTTAACATAACTGGCAATAAAGATATTTGCAAGTAGATGTTCCGGCGCGCCCGGCGCAAGGCGCACCGGTTTATAGGTGGCGTTTCTTAATTTGCCATTCGTTTAGTGCGGCCCGCTGGCTCGCGCCCGACGGCTGCCCGCCTCACGGCTGTCACGCAGGCGTCACGCACGCGACACGCATGCGTCGCGCGGGCGTCACGCATGCGTCGCGCGGGCGTCACGCACGCGACTCGCGGGCGTCACGCACTGTCACGCAGGCGGTCGCCCGCGGCACGCTGAGCGCCGCGTGCCGACGATCCCGCTCGGCTGCTCCACTTTGATAACGATTTGCGGTGACCCAATTCCTGGCTCTTCCTCTATACCTACCTATACCCGCACACCGACCTACGCACAGATACCATCTCTGCATTGTCATTTAGACCCGATTTAATATCATCGCTTGTACTTTGTTACGCTTAATTAATATAATATTAATATTTATTATTACGTATAGACATAACAATAGTACGAGTACATCATCATCATCAGGTTATTATTGTCTCCACTGCAGGAGCACAACCCTCTCTCATCTGCCGGAGACAGACGGAGGGCTTGGCCTACACTCCCCGCGCTGGCCAGTCGGGTTGAGGAGGCCTGATTGATGTTTTATAATGTATTCCCTCAGTCGCCTTGTACGACATCCACGGGAAGAGTTGGAGTGGTCCTATTCTACTCTACCGTAAACCACACGGCGACACTAGTACATACCATTGTATAATTACAAACTAATATTTTCTCCTGTGCTTTAGAAATTAAACAAGGATAGGACAATTCACAAATATGACATCCAGACCGGGACCAACTGGTACAAGTCCAATGACCAAGCACTAGGCCAACTAATTTAAATGTAACTCACCTACAGTGACCGTTATCTGATAGAGCTGTACGATACGCACGTGAGACGTTCCCTCCCACCTCAGCCCCCGCAGCCCCCGCAGCCCCCGCAGCCCTCTGGCTCGGTCCCCCACTGTAGGTGGATGCAGACACACGCCAATTAGTAAGAAAGTCTTAATTGCAACTAATTTAACTGTAGTTGAACTTCGTGACGAAAAACATCGCAAGTAGACCTCTGCGAATAGAGGGGGCGTGTTATCGTCTGCTGTGTTAGGGTACCGTCGAAACGGATACCCTTGTAGCGAAACTTTCTTGTAAGTACGAACAAGATCTGTCTGTAGGCCAGTAGGTTTTATGCGATTGAGTCAACATTTAGAGATCAGAATTATTAACAACTAGCTGTGCCCGCGGCTCCGCTCGCGTGGACTACAGGTTCCGCTCCCATTCCCACTTCCGCTCCCTATCCCACTTACTATTATAAGCAATATATTGCATACTAACCTTAACCTACTAATGTATTTGAAAACTAAACATGTCCATAACTTTTGATTGAGTAAACCGATTGCGATGAAATAAAGACTAAATGTTAAGTTAGGTTAAGCCCCACGTTTCTGTGAAAAGTCCATCAAAATCCGTTCAGTAGTTTTTACGTGATGCGTGCACAAGCTCACAGACAAACAGACAAAAATTTGAAAAATGATCGAAATGTGCTCTGTTGCTTATTCTTAGACGCCCATATTTTTTTTTTGCAAATATCTTCAATGTACAGACACGCAAAATTTACGATTTTATTTATTAGATTATTATTCCTTTGTCCCTCCCTCCTGCTCACATACCTTTTTCCATACTTCCCTCCCCCCTCTCTACTGCCGCACCACCCCCGATAACTTAACAAATCATACCCATATGTTGGCCACCTTAGATTCCAAAACCAAAGTCCAATTCGGATTTAGTACTTCTGAAAATAAAACCCAATTGTCTGTATATCTTATCTTTTAATGTAATTTATATTATTATCCAGGTTATAATATAATATATAGTTAATTTATAATTTTGAATAATTACTTTAAATTTTTTCAGTTATAAAGAGGCTTATTCTTATTCTTATGATTGTCTGCGCGCTGTCGCACTAAGACCCAGACGGTGATGTGTTTAAAGTTTGAGGCTTGGAGCACTAACACCTAGGAGTAGTCGATAAAGAAATTGACATGTGTAAATGTACCAAGTGTACTCATGTGCAATACCTATAGGATTTTGACTTTAACGGCCAATCCGTAACAGAGCTTGCGCAGCCTCCCGGCTCACGCGATCATGTGATTGAAATGAAACGAGGCACCAACCTCTCGATTCCGGAGCCGCGAGTCGGCGCCACTCGGCGCGGCGCATTGTGTGCGGGCCGAGTGCCCCTAGTAGCTCTCAGCGTTCGTCCGTCGACACCCCGCTCCATACACTCTATTGTTCTAACTCATTCACAGGCCATTCGACACCGGAAACCATCTCCCACCTGCAACCCTAACCTCCGGGACAGTGAGTTACGAAATGCAGGACGCAGCCGCACACGGAAATTGGGAAAGCTAGTGAGCAAATATTAACTAACCAGGACTTGCAGCGTATCCTGCCAGATAAGAAACTAATTTTATCGCAGGAGATTGGGAGTCGGGCGGCGGATGCTGCGGCTCGCGATACTGGCGCGGGGGCGGGCGGGGCGGGCGGGGCGGGCGGGGGGCGGCCGGCCGGTGATTAAAGACTTCGACATACAAGATATATTTCACTAGTTCAGTGCACGTACCGACCGTATGTACTTATGTATGTACGCTCCGCGGCCGGTACTTCGTACTTTCTTGAGTGTGTTTGAACCATTTAAACTTTTAACGAAGCGCACTCCACGTGGCTGGCACACGGACCATTCGTAGCGCGGCGTGGCGCGGCGTAGCGTGCCGTGTCGCGGTGTAGTGCGGCGTGGCGCGGCGTAGCACCACGCACTACTAATGGTGTAGTACGACGTGCCACGTGACACGTGTCGCTGTTAGATAGTTCGTTTCGCCGTTATATTCAGAATTTCAAAGTTGTGTAATATCATTCCGTGGCTCGAGTCGCTCGTCGAGAGAACAAAGTGACCCATCTGTCACAAACATGCCGAGATAAGGGTTTAATTAGGTTTGTTTCTGACAACCATCGGCACCCTGCAGCGCTGGGAGCGGGGCGCGGGGAGCGGGGAGCGGGGCGCTGTATACGCCGGCACCCGACTACATTACACTATATGTACGCACGGCAGGCAGTACGCCGCAATCACTTTATTAATGCTTTCTTAATAATAATAATAATAAAATCATTTATTCATCTCTTAAAAAATATACATACAATAACTCCGCCAAACTGTATAATACAGTTTGTTGGCAGAAATTGCTCTCTTATTTTATACACGTCTATGGCAGGGAATACTAAATATCACCACGCAATGGTGAACAGCAAAGCAAAGTTACAAAGTTTTTAATTTTGATATTAGCACAAATAGATTGAGGTTACGTTAATGAGTTTTCTAGATATTTCTAATATTTAATTCTGAAAGTGTTTTTGTTGATTACATTGCTTCTGATGCCTAGTGGGATAGTGTTAACAACTTCTCTTTTATTGGGTTATATGAGGCGGGCCTATCCCACCAGCACAAACAAGGACATAGCACCCAGAGTGGACGGTGTGAGGAGTGTGTACTACTCAATTACCACACTCCGTAACCGGGGGGAGGGAGGGTAAGAGGAGGGGGATGGGGTGGAGGAATGGGAAGGAGCGGATGGAAGCGAAGTGGGAGAGGAAGGATTCACCAACACATCTGTTGTCGTAGCTCTGACCACTACCTCCCCAACTGTACTTTCGTGCGATAGCCAGACATTAGCGTCGTTTGTTTTGACCTCTGTACGTAGCTACACGCTACGTTTTCGCGAGAAAGTATGTGGAGCGCTGCTGTAGATAGATAGATAAACTCTTTATTGCACACAAATTAAGGATAACAATAAAATAGGTACAGATTTTTGGAAAGTGTACAACGGCGGCCTTATCGCTCAAAGCGTACTCTTCCAGGAAACCTTTCAGAAGGAAAATAAAAAAGACATAGCGACAGAGTATTGCAGGTGAAAGAAGAGAAATTTATAAATGTACAGTTATTTCTGTATTTTTTTTTACTTTGCTCACGGCTAGGGTGTACACTTATAAATAACGACCCCAGTAGACCTACTGCGTAAGCCTTTCGGATAATTTTCATAGAACTACAAAGCCTTTGTGTATTTTCTAACGGGCCATGTGACAAATTCAAAAAACCTTTTGGCGCCATCGTATATAGTTAGACGCCAAACGCTAATCAGAATATATCACCATTAGTGAGTACAAAACGACTCATTAATTCAACGTATATTATCAAATATGCTTACGTAGTAGGCTAGGCCCCCCCGTAATTCGATAGTCGCGGGCACAGTTAGTTGTAAATCATCATCATCATCAGGTTATTTTTGTCTCCACTGCAGAAGCACAACCCTCTCTCATCTGCCGGAGACAGACGGATGATTTGGCCTACACTCCCCGCGCTGGCCAGACGGCCAGACTGGCCAGAGTTGTAAATAAATATTAACAAACCAAGTGTCTTTGTTAAAGCTACCAAGTTAATAACTTTCCTTTCACAACCTTCGAGCTCGCAGCGTGCGAAGGACTTCCTACTTTAAAGTATGCAACAAGGTGGTCCATTACAAGTTTATCACCGCTCACACGGTCTAGTGTCCACTTGTTTGAGCACTTCCAATTTTATGTACTCGTATTTACTGTTTAAACTGTGTTCGGACGCAGGCTTCTTTACGGCGCTGTGATGTCGTTAGGAATAGACTTCATGTTATTGCTGAATATAAAGCCTCCGCAGTAGAATGACAAGCTGGCGGATTGGTGATCGCAGTAACCATCGTAATATACACAGGAGAACGCGGCCGCCCGTCCCTGGTGCGATCCTTAGTCGCCTTGGTGATCCCTATGAGACGACTGGGGTGGCTCTATTCTAAGACGGGAACCACACGACTAGTAAATGACTATAAGTAAAACGTTCTGTCAATTCTCGTCGCTATTTATTGCATATGAGTACACTTGGTACATTTATACACGTCATTTTTTTTATCGACTACCGCTTCCTAGGTGTTAGCGCTGTGAAGAAGAAACGGCGCAACAAACTTCACGCAACACATCTTTTAAAAATCAAGTTTGCATACAATTAATAAAGATTTTGCGAAGCTGAATTAACATTAGTACCAGGCATCTTTGTCATTCAAATAATCGTTTATTTTATAATAGGCTTTCTTACAGAGTTGTTTTTTAATGTGAACCTTAAACTTTCTGTCCGTCATATTTAAGATTTCCTCTGGTAGTTTGTTGTAGAAGCGTATACACTGAGCCCGACAGAGTGGAACACCTGACTATGGCGACTTCCGTTCGTGTTATTCAATAGGTACCGCCTGTGGGTACATATGTCATACATTATTCAGCGCGCACGCGACGTGTAACGCACCCCAATTATCGCGCACCGAGTGCCGTGGCATTACTAGTACACGCAGAGTATGAGTATATAGACCTACCTAAATGCCTACTTGCTTGCTTCTTTACTTGCTTCATGACGGTGTACTCTCGGCGCGATGTAAGCAGGCGACTGCCGACGCTGGAAGCCCCCGGAGCGAACACGGGAAGCGCTTTAGAGCGACGCGTCGCCGAGCGCGGAGGCCGGCCCCGAGCGAATTTCTTTGCAAGAATTCTCACTTTGGATTTCAGTCTCGCTCAGTCTGATGCGACTCGAGCGATCCCCTCGATGTCAGACGCACGAAACTAGCACCTACGGTCTACGTAACACGGCTCAGTTGGCACTGAGCGAGTTATCCCGAGTGTAAAACTAGTATTACCGGGATGATTAAACAGTTAATTGAAATTGTGGCAACAAAATGTAGCGGCGCCGCGGGGCGACCGTGTGTGCGTGTGTGCATGTATACATGTGTGCGTGTGGTACGCTCGAATACAAAAGCTGTAAAAGTGAGTGTTCTCCCCTCCCCGCGCCTCCCCCCGCCGCCCCGCGCCGCCAGATTGATGCGAGATTTGGGTTTACTGTAAGTATTTCCAATACCAATAAATGACAAAATCGATAGTAAGTATGTCACACACAACGCTGAACAAAGACACCTCGTCCGTCCGCGTCGAGTCGACTTACGCGGCCCCGATCTTTGTTATCGTTAATAGACGTTGAGTGGGGGAAGGTTTCGGCCTTTTTGTGGTTCTGGCAACCGGATACTATAATTAGATACGCTTTTTAGCCAGTCTGTCCGATTCGAAGCAGCCGACTAAAATATATATATGAAAAATTTCCCGACAATGACAGAAAAATTACACACACATGTACACGCGACTACTGCCTCTCCATAATCCCTTGTCTTCACCGCAGGTTAGCTGGAAGACATTTCTTTAGAAATAAGCTTATCCTTTTGTATAATTTTATTTTCTTTGTGTTGTTCTTTGTATATTTGTGTGTACAATAAATTATTAAATAAATAAATAAAAATTGTATGATTTTTATTTTATTTTTATTTTAGAGAAAACTAAATAAAAATGTGGGTTTCATACATTGTTATGGTCTACGACGGCCATTGTGTACGACGGATACTACCATCATCAGCCGAAATACGTCCACTGCTGAACACGAGCCTCCCCGATACAATGTCACTTTTGTGGGCTGTCCAGTCCCCCAGATTTGCCATAATCACCACGCTTGGCAGGCGGACTGGTTTATTGTATACATATTATTGTGACAATTTACACACCGTTTTAACTCTAACACAGTGCAGACGTCGTATGTAGGCCGAGCATGCGTTGTGGAACGACAGACAGTGAATGTCATGTTTTTTTTTGTTAATTTATTTTTCAAACACACCACCTATAATATTATTTGACAGCGTGCGCTTATTTGACATTCACTAGTAACACAGACAGACACGTCGTTACGTGGATTTGTTTACATCACGGCCTGTTATTGGCTTTCAGCGAAACGCTCGGCTACTGACCGTAAATGCGGGCTAATAAATGTTTGTGCCGGCTCGACTGGCGCATTTGACGAGCCAGCGATAAAATAAACATGGCGTTTGTACCGAGCGCGCGGGCCTCACCGCTCACCAGGCTTGCGACCGTCCTATGGTACCTACGCCCGCCGCGCTCTGTACAGCCAGCAAACCTTACTTAACTGGGATAAAGTCGAAGTTCCAGTGGTCTTGGAGCCTATAGCACCGCGCAGGAAAGTTACTGCCTCGTAGCCGGAGCCCACGGCTCGGTGAGTGGTTTACGTTGCGTTACATTCTGATCTCAGGCGACTTGTATAAATAAAGTGTTGTTTCGCATGTACTGTATTCTACATTTACGCGGATTACACAATAAAATTACAAGCGCATCACTCGCAGTGTGAAGGTTCAATCTCTATTCGTTATCTAACATGAGCAGGTAAATTCGAGTATCTAATAAATAAAATCGTAAACATCGCGTGTCTGAACATTGAAGATATTTGCGAAAAACAAAATTGAGGGGTCTAAGAATAAGTAATCTCGTAACACATTTCAATCATTTTTGGAATTTTCTGTTTGTCTGTGAGTTTGTGCACGCATCACTTAAAAACTACTGAACGGATTTTGATAAAATTTTCACAAAAACATGGGACTTAATTTAACTTAACATTTAGTCTTCATTTCATCGAAATCGGCTATATCGAAACTAAAAAATTCAATCAAAAGTTATTGACATTTTTAGTTTTTAAATACATTAGTAGGTAAGGTTAGTATGCAATATGTTGCACATAATAGTATTTCCGTACTATTTAGATTGCGATGAGTTTGGATTACATTTGGAGTTGCGAGTGGGAATTGGAGTGTGAGTGGGAGGGGCAGTGGGCGTGGGCGTGGGTATGGGCGTGGGCGTGGGAAAAGGGGAGTGGGTGTGGGAGCGAAAGCGGGAGTGGGAGCGGGAGAGGGAGCGGGAGAGGGAGCGGGAGCGGGACCGTAGCGGGAGCGGAAAAGGAAGCGGGAGCGGAAGAGGAAACGGGAGCGGGAATGGGAGTGGGAGCGGATTCTGTAGTTGACTCGAGCGGAGCCGCGGGCACAGCTAGTATCTAATATTTGTGATAGCGGGAGACCCCACACATTCATTATCGCGTCGCAATCAGAGAACTAATTATGTGTCACTTGGCCTCGCACTCCACCGCAGTTCACGGTTCTATGTAGCTAAGGATATACGAGTAGTAACGTATACATACGAGCACACGCGGGTACGCGTGAGTACATCCTACTACAAAATATATTTAAATACGTGACTGCTATTTAGCAGTCACGTATTTATATTTTAAACCTAACGCGTTAATAAGGGGCGTGCGGAAGACATTTTAAATGAAATCAAAGTGCGAGAGCGAAACGTCAGTTCATTACCGGCGCGGGGCAGACGTATCTCCGCTCGCGGGCCGGACGTCGCCCGGAGATCGGTCCCCCCCCCTCCTAGCTCATTGATACCCGCAGGTACTCAGCGGGGCCGGATACAGCGCCACTACAGCTGGCACCTATTTATCAGGCCACGTCCGGCGCCGGCGGCCGCATTGTGCCATTGTGCTCATACATACACACAAAGACGATTTGTCAGACCACTTGTCCGGCCACTCGGCACAGATACGAATGACACGTGCAATTGGCCAATTTCCTTACAACCAATATATTTAAAAAAACTGGAAAATTAACAAATTAATTAATTCATAAGAAAAATAAGACGCCATAAATACATAAGTAATACAAGGCATACACATCGTGCACAAACGGGACACAACACGTGTGCGGGACATCAAGTACATTTGTCGATCGTACAGCGGCGCGGCTGATCTTGAGCAACAGATTTATCATCGACATATCTGGATTTCTGGCTATATTGACTTGGGTAACGGCAGTTGCATTTTGTCAAGGAAAAAAGTCTTCTCTATAATTAAATAAATATCTCAGACATTCACACCAATTATCCAATCCCAAACTAGACAGAGCCTGTGCTATGGTTGCTAGATAACGGATACACATACTTAAATAAATATATAAACATTCAAGACTTGGGTACAAACATTCATATTCATCATACGAACATTTTCCCCTAGCGGGATTCGAACCCGCAACCTCCGGCGTGGCAGTCCGAGAGCTACCCGTTCCGCCACGAATTATGGTTTTTAGAAGGGTGCTGGGCTACTAGGTATTGTGAAAGGGTGTTCAAGGGCAGGAAATGTCAAGTAACTTGCCGCTTGTGGAGGCGCGGCGCCGTCTCCAGAGGCACTACACGTCTGCTTCCACAGGCACTGTATAACGTTTTGGGTTTTAGACACCATTTTTAGGGTTCCGTAGCCAAATGGCAAAAAACGGAACCCTTATGGATTCGTCATGTCTGTCTGTCTGTCTGTCTGTCTGTCCGTCCGTATGTCACAGCCACTTTATTCTGAAACTATAAGTACTATACTGTTGAAACTTGGTAAGTAGATGTATTCTGTGAACCGCATTAAGATTTTCATACAAAAATAGAAAAAAAAAATTTGGGGGTACTTAGATACTTAACTCGACTCGAACTGAAACTCAAAAAAAAATTTTTTCATCAAACCCATACGTGTGGATAGGTCTTCAAAAATGATATTGAGGTTTCTAATATCATTTTTTTCTAAACTGAATAGTTTGCGCGAGAGACACTTCCAAAGTGGTAAAATGTGTCCCCCCCCCCCCCCCCCCTGTAACTTCTAAAATAAGATAATGATAAAACTAAAAAAAATATATGATGTACATTGCCATGCAAACTTCCACCGAAAATTGGTTTGAACGAGATCTAGTAAGTAGTTTTTTTTTAATACGTCATAAAATAACTTAATTTAAAAAAAAACACTATTATTAAAACATCGATCAAAGTTACAACGAACTACAATAACTTTTATATTATGTTACTTGCTGCTACGGAACCCTTCATGGGCGAGTCCGACTCTCACTTGGCCGCTTTTTTAGGATGTAACTCCGCGACGCGAGGCGCACCGTGTTACCTGACGCTCAGCAGTGCTATTCTCTAAAATAAAAACTCACGTGTGAGTCCCACTCGAGTGACTTCACTCACCTTGAAACATAATCCATTGGTAATTGTGGAAACATTTCAGAGCACTATCGATGTGAAGTGAACTCATATCACATCACTTCAGGTCGACAGTGTTCTGGAAGGTTTACAGAATACCAATGGATTAGGTTTCGAAGGGCGTAAAGTCACCTGAGCGAGACTCGCACGTGAGTTTGTATTTTAGAGAATAGCAGTACTGTTCTGCCTGGGGGTGGGGCTAAGACGAGAGCGGGGGTGTACAAATTATGAATATGTAGGTAGGTACGAAAAAGTTACATTTGGGGCGATACTTAAATTGTATTACGCGAAGTGTTTTCTAACCATATTACTGGCCCTATAAACATCTCAATGTTTACGAGACAGACGGAAAACGAAACTAATCGATGGAAGAACGAGAGTTTTCTAAACATATGGTAATGTACGAGTATCGTTCAAAACATTACTTGTACAGCTGGGTACTCGTCTACCACTTGTAAACAAAACAAGATTATACTTGGAAGAAACAAACGAGGGGATAAGCCTCGCGCGACCGCGGCCCGCAATCCGACCCGCAATATTTCATGCCGGCCGCGCATATCATTCCCTGCTCGAGAGCATCCAAATGTGTGAATTTATATCATCGGCGTCGTGCTGCGTGTAGTGTTGTGTAACACAGTACACACAGCGCAGTACCATTACGACGCAACCCGCACGCTGGACAAATATGCAGCTGTTTTACAGCTTAATAGATCTATAGATATACACATTTATTGTTGGTAATCAGCAATAACATAAAAAATAATTAGATTCTGTCGCGATTTAATAAAATTATTATATCATAAAACAATATTAAAGAATAAACAAACATTAAACACTATTAATTACATTTACAATTTTCCATAAATTCGTCAAAGCTGTAGAAAGTTTGAAATGAAATATCTTTATTGTGGATCATAGGTATATAAAGGATTACATGTCATAGTTAGAGCTCAGCTATGTCCCGCCACGTGGGCACACAACATTGTATCACAGTAAAGCCTGCATTTGCCGTGTGGTTTCCGGTAGAGTAGAATAGGACCACTCCAAATCTTCCCGTGGATGTCGTACAAGGCGACTAAGGAAATACATTATAAAACGTCAACCAGGCCTCTCCAACCCGTCTGGCCAGCGCGGGGAGTGTAGGCCAAATCCTCCGTCTGTCTCCGGCAGATGAGAGAGGGTTGTGCTCCTGCAGTGGAGACAAAATAACCTGATGATGAGAAATAAAGGGACGCTGACGCCGGCGGCGCTGCATGCAGCCTGGGGCCGCACCGCGCCGCACCGCAATATTCACTCGAAAACTCGTCCAATAGTTGAAGAGTCTCGGAAGGCGCGACAAGCACTTACAGTTCGACATTAGTATAGTTCCGGGCGTAGCTGTCTCCGTCTCATTACTGCTAGTTGGACCAGCTGAAGACTTTTAAGTTTCCAGGCGCGGGAGCAAGCGACGAGAGGGGGGGGGGGGGTGATCGTTAAACAGCGTACCTATATATATACTCGTATATAGAGTTATCTTAAAGTCATGTCGTTGCGATTTATCGCAGAATTTACAGCCAATTCAATTAAATTTAATTACTTTTTATTGCACCATAAACAATACACAGATACAGTAATAAAGTAGATTACGTGTACGTGTACGTGTACATGTAGGCGGACTTATAGGCCAACTAGCCGTGGCCCGCGACATCGTCCGCGTGACAACTCAACATCACAAATTATTATGTATTTCCCGTAGGAATGCGATGTTTTATCGGAATAAAAACTATCCTATGTCCAATTCCAGGATCTAACCTATAAGTGTGCCAAGTTTCATCACGCTCCGTCCAGTGGTTGAAGCGTGATTGAGTAACAAACATCCAAATATCCAAACTTTCGCGTTTATAATATCAGTAGGATTAGCTTTTGACGAGAATTCGATGAACGTCTTACGGTAAGTCTAAGAAAAGCGGCCAAGTGCGAGTCGGACTCGCCCATGAAGGGTTCCGTAGCAGCAAGTAACATAATATAAAAGTGATTGTAGTTCGTTGTAACTTTTATAGATGTTTTAATAATAGTATTGTGGTTTACGATTTATGACGTATTAAAAATAACTATTTACTAGATCTCTTTCAAACCAATTTTCGGTGGAAGTTTGCATGGCAGTGTACATCATATATATATTATAGTTTTATCATTCTCTTATTTTAGAAGTTCCAGGGGGGGGACACACATTTTACCACTTTGGAAGTGTCTCTCGCGCAAACTATTCAGTTTAGAAAAAAATTATATTAGAAACCTCAATATCATTTTTGAAGACTTATCCACAGATACCCACACGTATGGGTTTGATGAATTGATTTTTTTTGAGTTTCAGTTCTTAGTATGGGGAACCCCCAAAATTTATTGTTTTTTTTATATTTTTGTGTGGAAATCTTAATGCGGTTCACAGAATACATCTACTTACCAAGTTTCAACAGTATAGTTCTTATAGTTTCGGAATAAAGTGACTGTGACATACGGACGGATAGACAGACAGACAGACAGACATTACGAATCCATAAGGGTTCCGTTTTTTGCCATTTGGCTACGGAACCCTAAAAATGGCGTCACAACAAATGTGTACTGTCGACAGCTTTGTGTTACTAAAGTTTAAAAGTTACACATGTGATAGTTATATCATCGTAAAGATCGATTCGGACGTTTAGACATCCCTCTGTCCTGACGCTGAATTCCAGCATTTCCAATGCAATTTCTAGTGATCCTATCAGGACGATGGCCGTGTCGTCATACGTCACATGGTAGCACAGTGGTCGTGACACCAAGTAATCGTGGTACGATAGGGGGGGGGGGGGGGGAGGCGCTAGGCACGTCCTCGCTGGTGGCGGACACAGATACTTCGTTAAGGCAAGCTCGCTCGGAAATCTTGCCATTTTGTTTCCTTAACGAATCGCATCCGACCGGTGTGAATGTAAATGAGTCCTAATTGGTGCCGTCGGGTAGCACCGGGGGCCGAGCTAGCACTCGCTAGTAGGAAGGACGCGCCAGCCGCGGTAACTCGGTTAGCGAGTTGGAGCCGGGGCCGGCGCCGCTAACTCGCCGCGGATTGGGCCTATTGTTGAGACGCAGCTACATGTAAATACAGCTCTCCGCGATTTGAATAAAATTGTAGGAGAGACCGCGCGCCGAATACTGATGTCTTGACTGTCCCTCCGTGCGCGCCGCCGGCAGGATCTAGTTTGCCTGCGTCCAAACTAACAATATTTCCCATTCCACAACTAACATAATACCCAAATAGAGCAGACCTTGTCGTCATTTATCCCCAGCGCGAAAGCTGGTCAGGTCGAGTGGAATCTATGTTGATAAACATGGCGGACAACTAACTATGTGGCATTTTGTGTTGATTCACGAGTTAGTGCAGTAGTGCTATTTTGTAAATACAAACTCACGTGCGAGTCTCACTCGAGTGAATTCACTCACTTTGAAACGTAATCCATTGGTAATTCTGTAAACATTCCAGAGCACTGTCGACGTGAAGTGAACAAAGAACTCACTTCACTTCGACAGTGCTCTAGAATGTTTACAGAATGCCAATGAATTAGGTTTTGAAGTGGGTAAAATCACTTGAGTGAGACTCGCACGTGAGTTGGTATTTTACAGAATAGCACTCCAGGAGGACAAGGGAACAATCTCCTGGTGCTCTCGTATGAACTTACTGTATCTGTATATTTTTTTAGTGAGCAATAAAGAGTAATTGAATTGAATTTTTTATGTTGAATGTTTACGGTTCACAAGATTACGTTTAAGTCAACAATTGTTATTTTTTTTTCAGTGAAGAATCAGTCGACAAGTAACATAGGTAGGTAGGTAACACCTTTGTGTGGCCGCTTCTGACAACTTTGAAACATTAAACTATTACATTTTCATTAATATAATCATCATTCATCATCAGGTTATTTTTGTCTCCACTGCAGGAGCACAACCCTCTCTCATCTGCCGGAGACAAACGGAGGATTTGGCCTACACTCCCCGCGCTGGCCAGACGGGTTGGGGAGGCCTGATTGATGTTTTATAATGTATTCCCTTAGTCGCCTTGTACGACATCCACGGGAAGAGTTGGAGTGGTCCTATTCTACTCTACCGGAAACAATACGGCACATTAATATAATCATCTAGGTATTATATTAACAAATTTCAACTATAAACAGAGGTTTAAGTATATCTAATTCTTTGTTAAGTTAAAAATGTAATTGCGTCAATGCTAAGGATATTAATCTGCTCATCGTAACCCCAAACACGAATTTCAATATAATAAGATGAGCAAAAAACCTAAACCTCGGAAATGTATGTTGAATTTTCCATAATTTATCAACCATTGGCCGACAGTATTACAAACCCCCTACTATCGGGGCACAGGTTTCTCAGCGAGGGAGTACGAGCTAGCCTACCGGTTAGTGGACTACAGATGCGCCAGATATTACATATAACCAAAGATAATATATACTAGAATATAACTTACAAACAGCTTAATCATTTCAGTTTTTTTTTTTTCGTTAAACAGACTAACAACGGTAGGACAAGACGTGTTCGTTTTTAACAAAACCATATATAATCAATCAATATAAAACTATGTATGTATGTATGTATGACTGTCTGTATGTATGTATGTATGTATGTATGTATGTATGTATGTATGTATGTACCGCGCGATCATATATAACGTGTGACGTGCGCGTGACGCGGTAGAGTGAGCGCTACGATGTGCTACGATTGTGAGTGCGGCGTAGCAGTGCTACGCGCACGCTACGAGCCTGCGTGCACACACGACACACGCCGCGTCTAGCTAGACTAGCTTGGCTACCTATGCGTCGACACACAACTACGGGGAGAGAGTGATATCGGCCCTTAGACGTCCACTGCTGGACATAGGCCTTCCCCAATGACCGCCTCGTTGGCCTACTGGATTCGTCATTGGACAGACCACTTTGTACATTTGTACAAGTTGGTCTCTGTCTTGATGTTATATGTATTTCTGAATGTCCTATCCTTATTTAATTCTCATAGCACAGGAAAAATCCTAGTTTGGGACTAGGCAAGTGCATATGTACATATGAAAAATATATTCATATTTATATATATTAAATTTAAATCAATTTATCTCAGATAACACAGATCCATACACAAAGATTAATAGTTAATAATGTCACGTGTAAAAATAATAATATAACCAAATGTCAACACACAAAACACCAAAATAAATGCCTGCGTGGTGCTCGCTAGCCCACCAACACTGCCGTCCAGTGGCTAGCAATGGGACACTCGAACTTACCCCCGACCACCCTCATCATCATCATCATGTCAGCCCCTATGAGATGGCTGGTCTTGGTGGTGTGATTGACGGCCTTCGAAATTTCATCATAGAAGGCCTCGACCTCGTCTTCAGTGTAGTTTGCCGTGGGCGCATATGCCTGTACGACCTTCAAAGAATATCTCTGGGTCAGCTTAATTATAGCATATACGACCCGCGACGATACACTGTTGATTTCCACCACGTTGTTAGTGAGGACTTTGTTGGTAAAAAATCCAACGCCGCCTTGGGACTTTTGGTCGCCCTCTCGATAGTAGAGCAGGTGTCCTGACTCCAAGGTTATCGCGTCCTCCCCCTGTCTCCGGACCTCCGATAATCAGGCAGGTGCCACTTTATTTTACTTAACTCCACATCGAGCTCGGCGAGGTGGTCATACGTTCTCAGTGTCCGGTTGTTGAGTGTAGCCAAATACAGCGGGTATAACCAACGGGTTATGGTAGCCTGCCGTAACCCGGGGATTCTTAGCCAGTTTTGGGGGCCGTTTTTTTTTTTTGGTCAAAATCAAAATATTTATTTTCAAAATTGGAATACATTATTCTCTTTTTGACGTCAAATTCTGCCTAAAACTACTCCACTTATACTACTACTACTCACTACTACTTTTTCTACTCATATTTATTTATATTAATATTATTCTTAATATTATTGGCTCTTATATATTATATACTTCTAGACCCTATAAAATTCTCATATTTGTAATATTGTGCTACCTAGTCTCAATAAAGACCGTCTAGACATTAAAACCTGTCGTAAACATTGAGAGACAGTCCCGGCACGGGCTGTATGGCCTGTTGGGGCTTCTCTGGACATACACTGTCATTCCATAACGCATGCTCGGCCCGTATACTCGTATGAGTTTTGTTTGAATTAAGAAAGTGTGTAAATTGTCATAATAATATGTAAACAATATAAACAATAAACAATAAACTTCCACCTGTATAACCGAGGGGAAGAAGTGGCAACAAACCCAACGGCACAGGGCCCTACCTTTGGTTTCTTTGTATTGTTTATTTTTGGAAAAAAAAAAGTATGAGCGATATCTATTTATGTATCTATCCGACTGTATTGACTGAATTTGACTCGACAGACTGACTGGGCAGCCCGACGACGAAGCCGTCATCGTGATGTCGCGCCCCTGAATGGGGAGAGTTGCCGTATAGAGGACCAAGCACAGAATTACTTATTTGTAGGGGGATCAAGTAGGGGGTCCGACAGAGAGCACCTGAGAAAGTACCGGGCACCTCCCCCGTGATTCGGCCTGTGGGACCTACATGTCGAAAAGCCATGGCAGGTGGAGGGTCTGCTGTTCATTTTTGAGGAGTTTTGCCCATATTGGCCACGCTGGGCAGACGTGTTGGCCATCGCAGTACTAGGCCTCGCACCGGTTGACGCTGCTGCCCGCCACCGGTCTGTGGTATTTATGGCCTAGTGAATTTTTGAATGGTTATACCGCCATTATCGGTCGCCAGGGTCTCGTTGGTCAACCAGCAGGGTTCACCACGTGCAGGTGAGGTTGGCATTTGGAGCGCCGGATGTCTGTATGCTCACATACACCCCATATGAAATGCATATTTATTTATTTAATGAACGACACCACACCACACCCTCCGCTCTCCGCATCCAGCCGCCTTCTTCTTCAGGTAGTAACTAGTATTCCTATACGATGTTGTTTAAACTACACGTACTCATTTATTTCTGCCTTTTGAGATATTAAGAACTCCAGGCTGAGTCGACATTGTGATGAGAGAAACATGATAATTCCATGTTATCTTTTTTCTTTGATATATAGATAGTGGGCCCGATTCTGAAGGCACACATTTAAAATTTGACAGCGCTAAAATTGGTTTCGTCTTTTTCTTCGTAATACTGTGTGACAAGGATAGCAACATACTATAGGTATAATAGCCAGTATGTACATATTATACCTATAGTCAGTTTTAATAATATTACTGTCGTGGTGCGTGTGTGGGGAGTGTGGGGAGTGAGTGCCGAGAGACTGCGACAGCGCGACGCGGGGAATAGAGTCCCCTCCCACTGCGACGTCCGCACCAGAGATGGTTGAAGTGAGTGAGCGACGATCATCGGCATACACTCGGCTCCGAACATTATTATATATACAGTAGGTAGGTATACAGTTTATCGTAAACGGTGTTGCCGCGGCTCAACGGGAGGCCGCCCCGCGCTCGCGAGGCTTTATCTCAGTTTATTCGGACAATAACTATAACCCGGCTTTACGGCGGGATATCAACGTATCAACGTTACCGGCGCGGCCGCCGATCTCGCGCCGGTAACGGGAGCGTTATAAAATACTCGGCAGTAGCAGCTTGCAGCTTGTTCGCGGGTGATTTACTTGTGTCGATACTCGCCCCCCCCCCCCCCCCCCTCGCGTGCTATCTCGGCCACGTGCCTGCGTGTGCCGACACCCGCCGCCAGCTCCCCCATCAGGCGATAGCGCCCGGTACCGGCGCTATAAATATTGAGGAGCGGGGCCCGCGCCGCACGCCGCACGCGGCGGGACGTGTCGGGCGGCGGCGCTCGCTTATCGAATCGTAATTTGCGGTAAAATATGTGGTACGTATGTAGCGACGACGATAGCGACGGCGCGCGGTGAACCAATTTATCAGCGATATCGTCCGGGCTCTGGCGACGCACGATTTAATTACGATAATGTCAGTGCTCGACGAGACTAGGGCTGCGCGAGGGCACGTGGCACGTGGTGCCGCGCCGCCCCGGCCACCACGCGCTGACACCTTGCATCAGCGCCCCTACTCCCCAGCACCATCTCCCCCCCATTAGCTCCGTCGCGCTGGGTCCCCCACACCAAAAGTTGGACCCATTGACATTTTGTTGGCCAATTTGAGACACATGTTCGCCGTTTTGTTTGTGGACAACAGCGCCTGTGCCGTCCACGCGCGTCGCGACGGCGCGGTCACACTATATTTGTCAACTAAAGTAACATGTTTTCACTTTCCCTTTTAATTTATACGCTATCGACAAAAACTGAAATCACCAAATGTTTAGTTATTTTTATAGCCTTGTAGGTAGGTGCGGCGACGGCGGGGCGACGGCGGGGGCGGGGGCGGTGCAGAGAGTGAAAGGAGCCTTATCGGCGTAACGACGACGGTGCCTTTGAACTAGCAAAGTTCCGTTTGTGTCGAGTTAGCGCCAGATAAGGCCGGATCAGCTGAACCGCCCGCCATACGCCACCACTTACGAGTTACGATATTTCATGTTATATTTATTATTTACTATATTTTTTAAACATATTGTGTATGATAGATTAATTTAAATGTTGGTATAAATATATGGCAGATATGCAGTACTCGTAGGCGAGGTGGAAATGACTTCTTACTAACGTTTGTCACAGAGCTGGGTGGCGGTGAGAGTGACACCAAATGTAATCACTCGACAAGTCACCATAAAACAAGCGGCAGAACGTGCATTATACAAATACGATAGCAGTGTTAGTTCATTCCCGCCTCCTCCCCACTCTCCCCCCGCAACTCCTCTGAGCAACGGAGGTACCAGTGAAGGTGGGGCGAGTCCCGAGGACAGAATCTACGCTACCTTAGGCCCCAAGAAACTTTAATTAAAGAAGTAAAGAGTCGAAAAAGAGGAAAGAGTTCCCCTCAGTGTTAGTTCAGTCAATAAAATGTAGTTGAACTCCGAGCACAGTCGCACGCCGCCCGCATCAACTTCGTCTTGGTGTGTTCACAGCGGACTGCGGAGCGGTGCGGAGCCCGCCACTCATACTCATTTATTTCAACCTTTAGTGACATCGAGAACAGAGTCGATATTGGGCTCGATTCTGAAGGCATAACGTTAAAATTTGACAGCACTAAAACTGTTGCTATCCTTGTCACACAGTATTATGAAGATAAAGACGAAACCAATTTTAGCGCTGTCAAATTTTAAATGTGTGCCTTCAGAATCGGGCCTATTGTTTTGTTTATATTTTGTTTTATATTTATCTCACACAAGGCTGGCTAGAGTGTCTTTTAGAAGAGCGACCAGTTTCTACATAATAAAATTAAGCTGCTCTAAAGTGACTGTCAACATAAAATTGAAAACAAAATAATTAAGTAGGCCGATTTGTATCAAACGACGCCATAACACGAACGTCTCTGCCATCTCCGAGTACGACTTCGTCGACTGTCCACAGCCAGAACAGCGTGTGAAGTGCCGTTCCAGCGCAGTAAACTGCTTCCGGCCGAGTTCGCCGTCGCGCTGTACAAATGATTCTATTCTATTCTAATTATTTGTATGCGCCTAGAAGTGTATCCGTCCGGAGCTCCCACAAATGCTCGTTAGTAGGTCCCCATTTACTTATAAACATTCCAGTCAGCGCTTCAAACCCAAGTAAGTACGCAAATGTATCAGAGAGATAATATCAAGTACATTTATAAAATGTTTATCAGGTGCGCGGCGCGGAGGAAGGCGAGTCACGTCTCCTGGAAAATTTGGTCGTACGTTATGTGGAGGGGCGTTAGGTACCCGCGTCGCGTGCGGAGCGCTAGGGGCGTCGGGTACCCGCGTCGCGGGCGGGGCGCGCGGGCCCCGCACGCGAGCTCCCTGCCCCGACGGACGCCAACTAATAGTGTTACTATAACTGCCCATAAAACTCCGACACTACGTAAATCACTCGCACGACGCGATACATTATGTCAGTGAGTACATCGTGGGCTTCGCGCGTCACTCCCCCGCGCCCCGCGCTCGCCCCTGCCCGGCCCGCGGCCGTCGAAGCGGCCGGCGGCGGTGCGCTGGACGTTTATTCGTACCTTAAATGTTTACCTAAAGTGGAATGTAGTTATGCGGTGAAAACGAGCGAGTGTGAGCTCGCCGTAATGGAATATTAACTATTAACGCGGCGAAGTGAAAACCTCATCGCCGGGGCGGGGTGGGGCGCGATGGGGCGGGGTGGGGTGGGGCCGCCCGCTGCCCGCCGCCCGCCCGCGGCCGGTCGGCCGGCACCGACTGCATTAGCGACACTAACGTGACGCACAGTTCATTTGACAATGCGGCGGTCGTTAAACACATATCTAATTATCGTTAAAGGATTACGTGGCGAATCCCGCGAGTGGCCAGCCTCCAGCGACCGCCGCCGAACGTCCGCGCGCCCCTCTGGGAGTCGAGCGTGTCGCCGGCCCGGGCTCGGCCCGCACGGCTTGCGCTGCTCGTGCTATGTGTTTCTCTTCCTGCTACTTGACACAAAGTTAAATACTATCTGACTTAAGCTCAGCCAGCAGACACATAGCCTGCATAACTAGGCTCACTCGCGCCCCGCGCTGCTCGCCGGAGCCGCCCGCTAGCGCCGCGCAGCTCGGCACCTGTCGTTTCTGTGCTGATTGCGCACTCGTATCGTCCGGTCAGGGTCACAGGAACTTCTGAAGGCGTAATCTACAACACTCTTTACGAACTGGGCTGGTTCTACAATTTTTAGAAATGTGTAAAAATTTCAACTCTCTCGCAACTTACACTTACAACTTACACTTTTGTGTGATTTACTAAAAGAAAAGAAACGATAGGTAGGCATTGGGTACTGCTTCGACTAGATTTTCCACTGCGGCAAATTGTAAGGTTAACATTGGATACAATACGTGAATTCCATCAGAAGCTGAGCAGCCTGTGCCATATCGTCGAGCAGTTTGCCGCCCGGCCCCCCTCTCTGCCGCCCCGGGGCGCGCGGGCCGCACATCCTTCACCTTATTGTTATTCTCGTCGACATACTCGTATGAGTACAATCGACCCGCGGGACGCGCCCCATAAATATGAAAATTCTTTGTTTTATTATATTTCTATAGAACAGGTTCGCGTCTGATTCTGTGTGCCGCCGTGTGTAGCGTGTGTCCGATCGCCACAACGGGCCTTCACTTTGACAGTCCGCGTGTCGGCGCGCGCCCGACGTCCTGAATAAATGCAAATGCCGACACCTGAAACTGCACCCCGCCCCCCGCCCCCGGCCGCGACAGCCCCCGCCGGCGGCAGGTGAGGGCTCCACTAGTGGGTTTAATGTTTATTTGATGTCGGAATTTGGATGAGGTGAGCTGTATTTATTATTCATTTTCCATTAGACTGCCCTAATTAAACGTCGGCTCGCGTCAAAGGGGCACTTTGTTACGTCTCGTTTCCCGGCCCCATCAGCCCGCGGCTTGTACAGTTTGTACTATTATCAAGTGTAATCAAGACATCCGACATTGATGCAGTTATAGCCTGCCCCCCCCCCCCTCCCCCCCGCTCGCACACGTGCTCGCCGCGCTGCACCTGCGTCCCCCCCTCCTCCCACAAATGGAGGAGGGCTGGCGGTAGACAGCTGCGATAAATAAGGTGTGCAAAAGGAAGTGCCCTGTTTTAATAATCATAGTGGCCGAGTGCCGAGTGCCGGGCGCGGGCGCGGGCGCGCAAATTCAATTTGATCGGCCCTCACCACTAAATAAGTAGACAACTTGCTCTACGTCGACGACGCTGTACACTCTATGGGTTGGTTTATCCATCACAATTAATTTGTACCCAACACTTTAACTTTTACTTTTCTATATTCTATTCTAAAAAGGCAGGGTGTACAATCAGAATTGCACATCGTGAACTTTGGTCGCGGCGCGCTCCGCGTGTGTCCCGAGTTATGGTAAAACTGCCGACGTCGCCCGGCCCGCCTCGCACATAGCTACACATTTTAAACTCAGTTCTAATTAACTCACCAACAAAACAACATTAACATTTCAATTAAACTATTATTTAACATTTAAGAACATTTTTAACATTTCATTCTCAAAACCACCATCCACCACCATCCGTAGTTATCGGTGTACCGTCGCGAACTACGGATAATTAATTATAGGGGTTCATTACATAATTTGTCGGCCCCGTAGGTAATACACCTGCCTGCGAAGCTCGGGGTCGCGGGTTCGAATCCCGCCCAGGGCAACTTCGTGTGATGAGCACTTGTGTTTGCCTTGTGACTGGATGTTATTTATATATTACATTATGTATTTATCAGCTGTCTGATACCCATGTTACAGGCTCTGCCTAGTTTGGGATCAGGTGGTCGTGTGTGAAATGTCCCCACATATTTATATATTTTTTTTATATTTTATATTACCCTTACACAGCGTAATTATTCAAATAATTAAATGTGCATTCTGACCCGTGCGATACTGGTAGGGCTGGCAGGGCAGGGGGCTAAAGTAAGCTATATGCCAACACAGCCACAAACAATTTTGTGAACATTATGCTGTATCCACATATTCATTTTTGTAGAACTTATGAATATTAAAAAAATTATTTCAAATTTGACATGAGCTGTTATGTTAAAGTACATTTAAAAAACAGAATTATTTGATAATTTCTGATTCGACGTGAGCCAAATACACACTTGAACATTTTTAAAACATTCTAGCGTAAAGAGATTCTTATTCTATTATTAAGATTCCTATTTTATTGTTGTTATTTTTGGTACAATAAAGCGTTTACATACAAACATACATAGAGTTGGAACCGCCGCAGTCACCTCGAGCTCCGCGCTACGATAAGGTACGTGCTACGGCGCGCGTAGGCGCTCGTAGCGTGTAGGCGGCGGGGGCTACGCTGTCGACCGCCGAGTGCAGAATGTTTTATGTTAGAAATTACTGAGAATTTTGTTCAGTCCTACTTTGCTCATAGTAAGTATGCAAGTAAGTTAAATAATTACACCAATAAAATATACTCGTTTTTATAACGTCACTCAGGCCTTGGTCCAGCTCGGGGTGTTATATTTGTAAATTGCTCTAGCCTTGTTTAGTTTCCATCCTATAGGAGAAAATAAATATAAATATAACAGACATTCACACCAATTATCGAGTCCTAAATAGGCAGAGCCTGTGGTATGGTTACTAGATAACGGATAGACATACTTAAATACCCGTTCTGCCACGGAGGTCGTCAATGAAGTATGTGTACAAAGTAAATGTACTATGTAATGTGTAATTATGTGAAATAATACATATTTATTACTAAGAACTAAAAAAATGCAAACCGCTGCTTCGTGGTCAGTCCTTTCTCTGAGCTACGATGTTATCTGCTCCAAGAAATATTACAAGCTGACAGCAGTCGACCGGCACTTGGTGCGCCTGTGAACACCATGGTCCTTGTGTAATAAACTTGCGTTACATTCTACACCCCCCACCCCCCCCCCCCCGTGCCGGTGCCGCACGCACGCTTGCACCGCGCACCTGCTACTATAATTTTGTATCTGCTCGTTCGGAAGCACCTCCGAATAAATTATAGCAGTTCAGCGCCACCTGTGCCATCGCCGCGCGCGGCCGGCGCTGCGGGAGAGAGAGGGAGGCCCCCCCCCCCCTCCGCGAACGACAAGTGACATTTGTGGTAACATTACACTCGCTGTGATAACACACACGTGACACGAGCGAACATTTTGTGCGGCGACGCCGCGGGTAACACGCTCGCGCCGTCCGCTGTGCGTGCGGAGCGTGCGGAGCGTGCGGTGAGTACGGAGCGTGCGGAGTGAGCATACGGTGCGTGCGGCAGAGCAACAACATGATGTACGAGTCTGAACTGGGACAATAAAGGCACATCTCTGGAGGCGCTTCGACAACGGAATTTATACGACGACCAACTACTGACAGCACTCTTATTTACCTATTTCTTCCACAACTCTCCCGTGGACTCTAGAATTACTGTCTACCTCGCTCTTAACATATAGTTTACACGGTGATTAAAACTAATATGATACGACTGACGCAACAAGGCCAAATGGGCGGGCGGGCGGCGGACACTCCGCACACTCCGCACACTCCGCACACTGCGCACACTGCGCACACTCCGCATAGGTACGAGTAGCTACTGGCGCTCCTTCACTAGTTTTACTGCCTGTGATGGAAAGCGATGACAAGTAAAACGTATTTTTTCTAGTAATTGGCACAACAGTTCGCTAGAAGAGATCTTTGTATGCATAAACAGACACGTGTGTATACGTGTCATATAACGACGTCCGTGCGCGCGTGGGCACGTGGAGCGGGCACGTGGCACGTGGCGCGTCGCGGCGCAGGCGGCGCGCCTATATGCAGGGCGCGACGCGATTTACCGCTAAATAAATAAGATATAAGGTAGCGATAAGTGAAAGGCGCGTCTCGCTCGTAACCGGCGTTAATATTACATGACCGCGGGTCGGACGGCCCGCCGCACTCGGCCCCGCTCGGCCCGCTCGGCCCGCTCGGCCCGCCATCATCGAGCTCGTTCTCGCACGATTTTATTATCAAGGAAAACCGCACCGCATTATAGCTAGGTACGAGTATGTGACTTCAGTACCCGCTCGTCGGCTCGCCCGCAGCTGCCACGAGTTTATCAACAAATAAACAACGATTCCGTTCCCGTTGTCACTAAACCGTGAAATTTCTCATTTCGCGAGTTCTCATTTCGCGCTCGGCGACACGGCGACTCAGGTCTTCCGCTTATCAAAATATTAAAATTCATAATATTCATGTCCCAATTATACTTCGCAGTAGAATTAACATGCTCGGCCGGCGCGTCACGTGATATACGAGTATATTGACATGTCAAAAACCGAGCGTAAAGAAAGAAAAGCGTGGCCGAGGCGCGGCGGTCGCGGTAGCTCCATACAAAATCCCGCGGCGCTGGCCGCGGTGCTCTGTATCACGTGTCTCGTACTATATAAATCTAACAATACAACAAAAACGTTGTAGGACAGGGGCGGATCCAGGATTTCATATTCAGGAGTCTGGCTCTCTGGCCACAGGCCTGGCATTGCCCTGGATCTACCGCCGAATAAGGATCATCATCAGGTTATTTTTGTCTCCTACCTTCTCTCATCTGCCGGAGACAGACGGAGGATTTGGCCTACACTCCCCGCGCTGGCCAGACGGGTTGGGGAGGCCTGATTGATGTTTTATAATGTGTTTTATAATATAATTACTAAAGGATTAGTGGCCTTGTACGACATCCACGGGAAGAGTTGGAGTGGTCCTATTCTACTCTACCGGAAACCACACGGCACGAATAAGGATATTACCTACTTATATAAATACTTTAGTTCATCCGGTTCACGGGTCTAAAATGTATAAATGAGTTTGTCTTACAAAATAAAATAGGTATTTATACTCGTATCTGACTGCCCAGTTATTAACTATTTCAGTCCATTTAAATTTTCTGTATTGCGGGGATCCCCAGGGAAATTTAAATAATTAGGACGGGTCCAGCGAGCGGAGGGGCTCGACGGAACAAACATTATAAGAAAGTCTTCGATTTAAAAGTATTTACTGGGTACATTAATTCGTGTTTTAGGGTATCTGTGGTGTCTCAGGTCTACTGTTTGGAGAACGTGGCCGGCAGAGATGTCTGCAGGGGGGCAAGTGGTGCCAGTGTCGTCGGTGCCGGAGCGGGCAGGTGCAGCGGAGGTTGAGTGTTGCGACGGCGGCGGGCGGGGCGGGCGGGGCGGGCAGTCGGCGGGCACGCCGCGCCGCGCCGAGGTCCCACCGACAGTGCGGCGCGCGGCGCGCGGCGGGCGGGCACCGGTGCCAGCGAGCGCACAGGCGCCCCGCCGCCGCTCGCCGCCGCCCCCGCCCCCGCCCCCGCCCCCGCCCCCGCCCCGCCCTCGTCCGCCCCTCGCTCGCCCGCCGCGCCAGTCGTCGGCGCGCCCCCTGCAGCAGCGCCCGTGCCCCGTCCGCTGCCCGCGCCGCCGTCGCCGCGTACACTCGACGTCCCGCCCGGTGCCATGTCCGCCGCCGCGCTCAGCTGACTGACCCGCGCGCCGCCCGCCGCTCGCCGCCCGCCCGCCGCCCGCCGCCCGCCAGCCGCTGCGAGTGCCGCCCGCGCGGATCTCCGCCAGCCCGCCGCCGCCAGCCGGGCCAGCCCGCGAGTGTCGCCGCCCGCGCCGTCGCCGCCGCCGCCGAGTGCTCTCCTGTCCCCGACATGAACTGATACTGTGGACGCGCAGGCAAGCGGCCCCCGACCCGACCCTCTGTCGGAGCATCCGACGTGACGTGCACTCCGCTGCAGTCAGCTTCCCCGCCTCCCCACCGCCTCCGGCCGAGGGTCGTCGGCTCTAGTCCCCGCGAGGATGGCTCGCTTCCACATACCCTGCCTCGTACTTGCACCTGAACTTGATACTCTGTGATCGTTAGGGTTTGGTATCCTTAAATAATCAGTCAGTGTGTCAACATTCAATCGATATTAATATCTGAGTTTATAAACATTATTATTTTGAAACATATTTATTCTGAGCAAGTCGATACCATTTGTAAAATTATTTTTTCAAATATTCACAATGTGGGTAATTATTTACCAACACTGCCGTCCTGAGCATCCGGACCGCTCGGCGGTGGAGTGAGTTAACACCACCATTCGCATTGTTTACAAAGTAGGTACACCAACATTTCTTTGCGCGACAATTACCTTCAGTATGCGTCGCGTCGCGCCCCGGCCCGACCGATTCGTTTAAACCCTACAAATGGCTCAGTAAGCACGCACAACCTGCTGAGTGGACGCCCGCGCCCGCCCGCGCCCGCCCGCGCCCGCCCGCGCCCGCCCGCGCCCGCCCGCGCCCGCCCGCGTCCGCCCGACTACGGCCGACCGACACGTTCGTCTCACTGTGCACTTTTCTTTTGAACCCGAACACCTTAAACGAGTTAGTCTAACTTCAAACGTACTTATTCGTCCTCACCTTCAAGCTACGTACAAATTAAATTCTCTTCCAACTCTGACTGCTCAGTGGTGTGGCAACAAAGTGCCCGCGTGCTGTTACGTTCATCATCAGTCAACTCGCCAGTAATTACCTAGTATTATCGGCCGAGGAGTTCTCACGCTCGCCGTTTGTCCTGATTGTGTGTAATCTAGATCCCTAGTTGTAGCTTATGAAAAATATATAAGCCGTGAAGCGCTTCGCGTTATTAACAAAATTTTGCCAAGACCCACTTCGAATTGCAGACAATGAAATGAAATGAAATATCTTTATTGTGGCGTCGTAATACAACGGCGTGTGTTGCAGGAGAAACAGAGAGAGAGGTGTGAGGTCTCGAGTTTAGAGTGTCGCAGACAAGCTGGTAGTTGATAGTGACCTACATACATCGTTTTGACGCCGTCTCTCACATCTGTTCAAATTTGGTAACCAAATTTCGTAACTAACTACGAAATGGCAATAGTAATTTCCCTGTTCGAAGCCCGTTACATAACGTGTCTCCTTCATCCTATTCAGTCCGCGAGTGACCAGTGCAAACATTAAACTGTATTAGACACGAACACGATGAAACTATTCTATTTCATATTTAAAAATATTACATTGGACTGGACGAAACAATCTGAGGCTCCGGTGCGCTGCTCGTCTAGAAAAATACTTGGCCCTATTTATTTATTTACATTCCGTGCCCGAAGGGTGTTCACTATTACTGAGCGAACTCTGTATGTCAACTCAACCTCAAAAAAGTGAAGAGAAATTTTCACAGCTTATTTTATACTTTTTACAGTATTCTATGATATTACGTTAAATATTAAAAAAAAAGGAAAGTAGGGTGAGCTAGGTTTTTTGCCTACACGATGGACAGTGGACAGGTAAAACGTAAAATGCCACCTGTCCCGCAAAATAGAAGCGCTGGGTGTTTGATTGTTTTAATAGACGATTAGATGACGACTGCACTTTTTATATTGTACCCTTATTTTTGAAGGTTTCGACTCTGTTAGTAATTAAGCAATGTATACAGATAGATGGCTTGGCATGTACTATGACTGTTAAATGTTAGTTTGCAAGTAGTCGCGGTGCACAGACAAACCAAGTCTGGTTTTTGTTGCTCTGGAAATATGTAAATTCAGTTTTTATTGGTTACTAAATAAATAAATAAATAAAATAAAGATAACCAGTGGTCTGATAATTAGATCTAATGATTTTTTTCGACTTCCATGAAAACTCCTCATACGAAATGAAACTGATTTTTTTTTAAAAGAACCGTTAAACTTTATTCTATCAAGCTCGCGAAATGGCGCTTTAGCGATTTTTCTTTTCCACTGTCGATATGTATAGTTGATATCAAAAATGTTAAAAAAACTCTACTTAGTAGGTCTCCAGATCCAGAGATTTTTACTGTATCTGGACAACTGTAATACGAGATAGGTACGAAAATTTTCATTAAAGCTCGTATTCAAAAATAAATTAAAACGAGACCATCTGTACATATTGTAAATGCAGGTATTACTCGCGAGCGCCCCCCCCCCCCCCCCCCCCCGACCACAGGCTTGTGAAAGTGACAGTACGACTATTTAGATAACAAATGTTGGTCTTCATATGAAAAATTGACAGTTTGGAAAAGTAGACCGGTGGGGAAAGTGGACCTATCGGGAATTATGGGGAAACGGGAATTATGGGGACGAATGGGGAAAAACCAGTGGACAGATGAAGAAAGTTGACCATTTGGACAAGTAGACCGATGGGGAAAGTAGACTGATCGCTCCTGAGGGATAATTTGTACAGATTATAAACAATTGTGGAATGCAACAAATTATGAACTCTTGACAGGCGTTCCTACTTTATTTTTAATTTTTCGAAAGTAAGTGACATCTGAATCCATGTAATCAGATAGTCGATGCATGTGAATCAAATCCTAGATACACTCCACGAAGTGAACGCTATCGGCGCTGACAACGGTATTTGCGAATCTTCATACTAACGATAACGAAATGATACTTGAGAGAGGCGGACGCGTCGTTAGCTGCGCTCGCAATATTTGTTTATATTAACTTAAAGTCGTCGGCCGCGTACCGCGAGCTCTGGCCGGTGGGCTCGCTTATCGGGCGAGCTATTTTTTTAGCGCCGCATCGAGTTGTACCTGCGCGCGTGTAGTTAGGTATGTAAACAGCTGGTTTGTTCAGTTCATTTTCCGGTACTTCTTCAAGATAATTCAATTTTTGATATTCTGTCATCACTTTTCCATATTCCCCTTTTAATTTCTCATTTCTGTCAAATCGCCGTTCCAAATGGTTCAGTCTTTTTAAAGCTATGTCTCTCAGTCCACCTTGTGTTGATAAAATATTGTCAGTCTTCGTAGGTAACTTCACAATATATCGCCCTTCTTCATTTCTGGAATGTGTAGCTTGATAAATCTTCTCACATTTTCTCTCTTTCTGTTATTCGTGCTTGCTTCTCACAATTTTCTAGCTCCCACATCTATTTTAATATGTTGTAAGTCCAGCTGAAGATGCATAACCACAAAATCGTCTTTTAGTTTCTCGTTGCTAATATTTCCAAATAGAATCCAACCCAGACTGGTATTTTGAGCACATGGAGTGCCTGGGGGATCCTTGATAATTTTACTCTTCAAAATTTGTGCATATACCTCCACACCCAGCAGCATATGATTGGCAGTTTGAGTAGGTATCTTCTTTTGTGCAAATAACTTTTTCAAGAGAGAATTGACTATAAGTCGCTTATTACCGTAGCGATCCTTCAACAGGTTCCACGTTTGTTCGTAGTTCTTCTCAGTGACTTGAATGTGCCTCAGAAGTGACTCCGCTTCTCCAGTGATACTGCTTTTTAAATAGTGCTATTTGTGTACCTTGCCCAGTGATGTGTTGTTGTGCACTAAGCAGACAAACAAGTCTTGGAATGTAGGTTACTCCTCATATACTCCAGAAAATGTAGGTAGTTGAATGCTTGGTAGTTTTAATAATGATGACCCACTTTTATGTTGTGTCGACTCGATCTGGACTGACGGCGGCGCTGGTGTTTGCATTGACAACAGATCCTTCAAGTCAGCTTGTAAGCACAAATACAATTCTTCAATATTAAAATAATCTTCCTTTACAAAGTACGATATATCTTGACGAGATTCCTTCGGTAGTTCTTAGTAAGCTTTGATGCGCTTTCTTGACCGTAGTCTAGTAGTCTTCAATAGTTACTAATCGAGTCTCGATGTACCCCTTCGTAAGTCTTTGTTTTGGGCCTTTTTTTTTTTTAAATAAGTTTGGAGCTCTTTTTGCAAATTTTCCGTATACTCCAAGGTAACCAACATTGGCTCTGCCTTAGTTGTCATATTTATCAAATAATATTCAAAATCCCAAAATATCTTCCGATCCAAACTCGATTACTCGTTAACTCATCAGTACGTAGGTAGATAAATTCACAGTCCAATACATTACTTTAAATAAAGTTAGAATTACGTATAAAAGAAATCCACATTGTTGTGATAAGTCGAGCTCGCTAGTCTCCGGCCAGTTTGTTCTCCGGCCGGCCGCTGGCGAGTTCTTTTGTATTCACGCACTTGTTGAGTAAAGTCGTCACTGGTAGCACAATTATCCGGCTCGATTTAGCACCATATGTTTTGGTGTTAAGGTTTAACTTTCGGAAAGGATTTTTGATTTAAACAAGGTGTTCATTGTGAGACAATTTTCTTTTTCAAAACTTATCGAGGAGCATCGATAGCATACCTTATTTTGGAATCCATCTTGAAATTGTCTCGAAGAAACAAGAATGTTGTTCTACAGTGAGTGCCTGCTCATATCGGGCTGGTAGGAAATGAGCGAGTGGACGCGTTAGCAAAAGCGGCAGCCGATGAGGGTATTGAATATCTTTGTCCACCATACTTTTCAGAAGTTCTATATGTTTCAAAAGAACGCTGTGCTAAGAATTGGAACGAGTACTTTGATGAGAGGTCACTGACGAAGGGAATCTGGTACAGGGCCATTCAGCCTAACCTGTCTAGACTTCCTTGGTTTGACGGCGCAAAAATGAGCAGAGGGGACATTGTAACGGCCCTCAGGCTTCGTTCTGGACACATTCCATTAAACAGTTTTGGATATTTAATTAAAATATATATATATATATATATCTCCAAACTGCAGTGAATGCGATGTAGTTGAAGACGTATACCATGTGTTGATGGAGTGTGTCCGCAACGAGGCAGCGGGTGAGCGGCAACAGTTTGTGACGAGGACCGGCCGTATGTATGACCGGGAGTATGGACGTTGGTATCCGTAACAGTGCCTTGGCTTCTCCCACATCGGGGAGAGCGAAGGCACTTTACAAGATGGTATTAGCTTCGATTAAACGTAGAAATTAAGTAAATTCCGTGAGCCCTATGAGGGTGGCATTTTCCTTTATTGGAAATAAACCCTCTTTAAATTAATAAATGATTATAAAAAAAACTAATCAATCAGGCCTCCCCAACCCGTCTGGCCAGCGCGGGGAGTGTAGGCCAAATCCTCCGTCTGTCTCCGGCAGATGAGAGAGGGTTGTGCTCCTGCAGTGGAGACAAAAATGACCTGATGATGATGAATCATACTTACAGAGTTTCTAAGGGATATACTTACCTACTTTTTGAAAGAAAAAAAAAACTTAAAAGGAGTCCATTTTTCTTTTAAGGTATTCCCTCTTCCAAACTATAGTTATAAGTACATACATGCTTATTATTATTAGTATGAAGATTCACAGATACTATTAATCATCAATGCCAATCATTTTAATAGGTTTTAACTCTTGTTTTTGTATATACCACAACTCTAAGCCCAAAAGCGCTTGACGAAAACTGCTTCCCGCACTCCATGTAGACAACTGAGTCACACAAAGTCTTGTTAAGTGCTCAATTCAATTATTTACTGTAACAACGACAACGGCCCTTCGCTTAAAATATTATAATTCCATTATTATAATGAAATCATAGATTATGTCGTGAGCATTGCCCAAATGATCGGAAGTGTACGTCTTTAAACGGAATTCTTTAATTTGTGTACGTGTTGAGTACCTACGTGTACGTGTTCCTTTTATGATATATTTAACGAATAAGTTCTGAATATGTTATTTTGTAGATTCTCGGACTTATTTGATTTTTGCCAGAGGACTTATAAAGTGGGGGCGCCAATGGGCGTTCACCACGCATCCCAGATCCAGAAATGACACAACATCGTTAAATGTTACCAATCTAAACAGAAGACGAAATAAATATTAAACAAAAAAAAAAGATTCTCGGGGCGCTGGATTCGAATTTAAAGTTGGTTGTGTCGGGGCAGCACATTTTATACTATTGACGACTTACAAGGAACATGACACTTTTACAATTATGGTTACATTGTTTATGCGCGAAACACACACGCGGCGAATGTGTGGCGGAGGAGAGGGGGAGGCGGGCGCCGGTGCTGTATTGTTGACGTCGCGGGATGTCGTATGGAGCTATCGCGACCGCCACGCCTCCACCACGCATTCGTCTACTGTTTGTCGCGCTTTCCTGCCAATGTTTTAGACGTTTTTTTTTTTAATCTAATTACTTAAATTTAACTGTACGACTCGCGGTCGGTCCCGCAGGCGGCGTGCGGGGAGTGCGCGGGGGGGGAGCGCGGCGTGCGCCGGCA
Organism: Esperia sulphurella; assembly: GCA_947086405.1. Lineage (NCBI taxonomy): Eukaryota > Metazoa > Arthropoda > Insecta > Lepidoptera > Oecophoridae > Esperia > Esperia sulphurella. The sequence goes on from OX352266.1 coordinate 17,065,349, forward strand.
CCATGCGCTGACAGCATGCGCCTGCGCGCGCGCACGCAGCCATGCGCCCGCGCGCTCGCCTCGCCCCCGCGGCGCGCCTGCTGCTGCTCGCCGTCGCGTTCGCAGGTCAGTGAGCTGTCACTCGGCCACTCGGCGGGGTGAAGAGTGTGACGAGGTGTGGCGGGGAGTGGCGGGGTGTGACGGGGTGTGTGTGCCCGCAGGGTGCGGCGGCAACCCGGACGCCAAGCGGCTGTACGACGACCTGCTCAGCAACTACAACAAGCTGGTGCGGCCCGTGCTCAACGTCAGCGACGCGCTCACCGTCAGCATCAAGCTCAAGCTCAGCCAGCTCATAGACGTGGTCAGTGCTGCACCTGCACCCCCACAGCGGACACCATACACACACACACACACACACACACACACACACACACACACACACACACACACACACACACACACCACACACATATATGCATTTATTATTTTTATTTCGTCAGTTACAAACATAGAACTGTCTTGGGGATGTTGACCTTAGAGATATTATTTACGAACCTGTGTTTTCTATGGATAATTTTAACATCAAGTTTTTTTTTTTTTTTTTTTTTATTTATTTATTTTTTATTTTTTTTTGTGCTATTTCTAGTTTATTCAATATTGTGGGACCACGACTGTCCCGATAACACCATACAGTAGAATTGACTGTGTCAAGGTAAAATATATAGACATCAATGTTGATTTGTCCACAAGATTCCTAATATCAAGGTAGCAATATGCGATTTATTTTATTTTAGAGACTCAACAAGTGATTCCCATGTAAGAAGTTCGTCAGTTAAGTATTTATTAGGTATATATATAAATACTTAATCGAGTTGAGTTTGCTCTCGCTATTGATTTACAACTGCATACCTACTGGATTCGAATCATTCCACGAAGGTAGATACCTAATAGTAGGTAGTACTATAATATCCTCCCTTGGCAATCCAGCTCTAGTAAAAGCTAAACAAATATCTAATTAGTCTTACTTTTATTTAGAGATAATTATAAGTTAAGATCGTCAACTATTGTTTTTTTTTTTTTTTTTTTTTTTATCATTTGTAACTTGAACTATTACTTCCTGCTAAAACTCATTACTGTATCGTTTGTGTTAGTGTATTCGAAGTTAGAGTGAACAGATATAATTTAAATAAAGATTAAATAATATAGGGAGCAGAATGCTACCTTGCGGTACGCCAAAACTCAAATCTCGTTCATCACTGATGCTATTGTTAATTTTAACAACCTGTCTTCTGATTGAAAAGTAACTAATAAACTATTTTAGGACACGACTATTATACTCGTATATGTAAATAATAATAAATTATTTGAATTTGAATTGAACATTTTCATTTTTTTTTTTTTTTTTTTTTCAAAGAGTATTTATGAGAAACTGTATCAAATGCCTTTGCCAAATCAACAAATACAGACTTTACCTTCTTTCCTTTTTGAGTCATTATGTTTTCTCGTATTGATTATTTAATTTTTATTTTATTTGTTGACGCCATAATTTGTTAGTCTCATTTGTTATTTTATTTCTTGACATTGTAATATTTATTGAGTAATAATAATATAATTTTAGGAATAATATAATGTATAGTTTTGTACGTCATATTATGTTTGTGTGTACGTCCGAGAGGGCAAGATTTGGTGGATCTACATGTGTGCTATCATCATCTGCAATTGTAAACCTGATTTTATACACAACAAAGAATTATCTTATCTTAATTTGGTCATAGCAGCTCCAGCGCTGTGGCCTTTTCGAAATTCATGTTGAGAGTCTGACAATATACTACTGTGCTCGCTCACACCGCTTCTCTTTGGTTACAGAACCTGAAGAACCAAATTATGACGACCAATCTGTGGGTGGAGCAGGTGAGTGGTCCAAATATTACTTACTGGGGAACTTGTACTATGAGAGTGTTGACGGTTGCGGTGTGTGCGCAGAGCTGGTTCGACTACAAGCTGTCGTGGGAGCCGCGCGAGTACGGCGGCGTGGAGATGCTGCACGTGCCCTCCGACCACATCTGGCGGCCGGACATCGTGCTCTACAACAAGTGAGTCCCCCCCGCCCCCGCCCCCGCCCCCTCCCCCTCCGCCGCGAGCACGAGCTCCTACTGACAGTGGTCGCTTGCTTGTGCCGCCCGCAGCGCCGACGGCAACTTCGAGGTGACGCTGGCGACCAAGGCGACGCTCAACTACACGGGCCGCGTGGAGTGGCGCCCGCCCGCCATCTACAAATCCTCGTGCGAGATCGACGTCGAGTACTTCCCCTTCGACCAGCAGACGTGCGTCATGAAGTTCGGCTCCTGGACGTACGACGGCTTCCAGGTACCTTGCCCCGAGAGCGACCCCCCCCCCCCCTGCCCCCGTCCCCCGGGCGGCGCGTATCTGTATGTTGTTATCGTTATCGTTGCTGTGTGCCAGGTGGACCTGCGGCACATCGACGAGGCGCGCGGCACCAACGTCGTGGAGCTGGGCGTCGACCTGTCCGAGTTCTACACCTCCGTCGAGTGGGACATCCTGGAGGTGCCCGCCGTCAGGTAAACACACACACAGCATCCCATACTTTATCCGCTCGTCGCTCTCCACTCAATATTTTCATCTATATCTCGACAACTTAACTGTATAACATATTCCTCTTACATTTTGACCTCATGTAGTACGTAGAAACTTCAATAAGTCAAAAAGCAGTACCTATAGTAATGAAATAGTAATGTGCCAGTATTGTTACCTATGCACGCGGTGTTATGAAGTATATTGTTGTGACAGAAACGAGAAATTCTACACGTGCTGCGACGAGCCCTACCTGGACATCACGTTCAACATCACGATGCGCCGCAAGACGCTCTTCTACACCGTCAACCTGATCATCCCCTGCATGGGCATCTCCTTCCTCACCGTGCTCGTCTTCTACCTGCCCTCCGACAGCGGCGAGAAGGTGCTGCTTGCCACTTGTCACTTGCTACCCGTTACCTATCAACTACCTACATAACACCTATTCTCTACCGCCCGGCTATACGCCACGTACCGATGGAGCGATAGATGACGACACATGGTGAAGTTCTTATAATAAATTATATACAATTAAATTCAAAGTTTTTTTTTTTTTTTTTTTTAAGCAACAAGGTTGTAACCAGATGGAACAAATTGCCAGAATCTCTCGTAACTGCCACATGAATAAACATGTTAAGAACTGACTAGACAATGTTTTAAAGGAAAATAAGTTCACTACTGATATGGAAGCACCAGCTTCCATATCAGTAGTGATTTCCATTTAAAATAAAATAAATAAATAAAATATGAAATTTTAAAATATGAGTCAATACATACATACATAATGCTCACGCCTTGGCCCCAGAGACAATGTATCGCCACTTTGAACGATCCTGACAAACGTCGAAAGCGACTTACTTTCCTTCGCCCGTTTTTCGCAACGTGGTATCACTTGGCGTGATGTGTGGAGAACAACATCCGCCTCCGTATTGAGACACATTATTAATACAACATGAAAATGTATATCTTCATGTCCACTGTTGGAAGTGTGTGTTTGTGTGTATATATGTATGTATTTGTGTGTGTTTACGTGCGCAGGTGTCGCTGTCGATCTCGATCCTGCTGTCGCTGACGGTGTTTTTCTTGCTGCTGGCGGAGATCATCCCGCCCACCAGCCTCGTGGTGCCGCTGCTGGGCAAGTTCGTGCTCTTCACCATGATTCTCGACACCTTCAGGTTCGTACCACTCTCCGCACTACTCATCATCATCTTCATCGTCAGCCTGAAAGAGTCCACTGCTGGATATAGGCCTCCGCCGAGGTGCACCGAACCTGATCTTCGGTTCTTCCCACCCAGGTTGATCATCACTATTCATATCTCGTCTCAGTACACCACGCGCCTGAAACTCTGCTTGTGTTGCAGCATCTGCGTGACTGTGGTGGTGCTGAACGTGCACTTCCGGTCGCCGCAGACGCACAGCATGGCGCCCTGGGTGCGCCGCGTGTTCATACACGTGCTGCCGCGCCTGCTGGCCATGCGCCGCCCCCACTACCGCCCGGACCCGCACCACAGCCGCTTGTGAGTGCCTCCCGCGACCTCCTGCCGAGTCAGACAGATCAGGGGACGATCATGGAGAATATTGGAACATTGTTCTTTGCCAAAATAAAAGAGAAAGGCACCAAACGTTTGTACCCGTAGTGTAGCATCATTACCGACGCTCGTCCCTGTGTGTGCGCAGCGCGGGGCTGGTGGCCGGCGACGCGCTGCGCTGGGACGACGCGGAGCGCTGGCCGTGCGCGGCCGCGTGTGGCGCCACGTGCGCCGGCGGCGCCTCCCCGCCCGCCGCCTGCCGCCTGCACGAGGCGGGCGCGGGCGGGGCGGCGGGCGGCGCGGGCGGGGCGGGCGCGCTGTGCGACGCGCTGCGCCGCTGGCACCGCTGCCCCGAGCTGCACAAGGCCATCGACGGCATCAACTACATCGCCGACCAGACGCGCAAGGAGGAGGAGTCCACCAGGGTACCGTGACGTCACACGACACCACACGACACGACCACTGACACGCGTATTCTCTATTATTACTTTTGTTTTAACTTTCGAACGTCAGTTGACAGGAAGTATTGTAACCGTGCGAAAAATGCAGTTCGAGTTTAAATGTAATAACAAACAAACATCACAAAGTCGAAAAAAAAAAAAAAAAAAAAAAAAAAACTAAACATTGTGTATCAGCGAGTACATAGCGCCTGAAGCAGTGTATCGATTTGAATGAAGTTTTGTTTTGTATTTCATAAAATATTTGATTGTTTGTTTGCTTTTATTTATTTTATTTTTCTCCCGGATTTTCATTAATTAATTAAGCTCAAAGACTGACTGGCTTGAAAATGCGCACGTAGTAAAGATTTATACATATCTATAATAGTATATTAGTCTCCTCAAAGAGAACACCGAGTGCTTAAAACCACTGCAGCGACAGAATAACAGCTATCTAGCTACTTTTACTACGATCTTGTTCATAAAAATAATATGAAAAGTAGGGGGCCAAAATTTGACCCTTGAGGTACTCGAGAACAAATATTTACATTTAGTTGATGTGAAACCCTTGATTGCAATTAGATGCCAATTTGTTTGCTTAGATATGCTTGCTTACACACACACCGACACAAACTGCTATGAATACCGTAAAAGGTCATCGTACTACACAAGATTGAGTGACTTACATAATCAAAAGCCTATGAGAAATCAGTGTAACTCGCATTTACTTGACCACCACTGGTAGAGACCGGATTATATGCAACATAAAAAAGCTTGTTATATGCATGCAAATATGCATGAAAAGTGCTTGAAATATGCACGAAAATTGGCAGAATATGCGAAATTAAATATAAATTTTAGATGCGCGCGCATTTTCAAGCCAGTCAGTCTTTGAGCTTAATTAATTAATGAAAATCCGGAAAAAAAAAATAAAAAATAAAAAAAAAAAAAAAAGCAAACAAACAATCAAATATTTTATGAATTACAAAACAAAACTTCATTCAAATCGATACACTGCTTCAGGCGCTATGTACTCGCTGATACACAATGTTCATTTTTTTTTTTTTTTTTTTTTTTTTTTTTCATTTCAAAATCAGGATACTATTAGTCAATTATCATTTGATAGGCGATAATAGGTACAGTAACGGTACATGACATTAACATTATTTAATATTTTTGTAAACAATCAAGTATTGTTCCAAATGTTCAGTGGTAAGATTGTGTCTTCGATCATTTAAAATATTTTTTTTTTATAAATGGAAAAGGTTCGCTCCACACCACAATTCACAATTATTACTCACTAGCCAATACATTTTGTGACTATTAAATTTGGTCGGATCCGCGATATTATCACTTTTATCGCATTTCGGAACGCAGGGCGAGTGCACTGCACTCGGAAATATATTGTAAATGTACCAAATGTACCGATAATATGCATCATAACTAGATCTTAGGTAAAACTGCTAGTACCGCTGAGGATGCATATGCATTTGCAAATGACGTGTGTGTGCAGGTGAAGGAGGACTGGAAGTACGTGGCGATGGTGCTGGACCGGCTGTTCCTGTGGATCTTCACGCTGGCCGTGCTGGTGGGCTCGGCCGGCATCATCCTGCAGGCGCCCACGCTCTACGACGAGCGCATGCCCATCGACGTGCGCCTCTCCGAGATCGCCTACGCCACGGCCAAGCCGCGCCCGCCGCCCCCGCCGCCCCCGCGCCCGCGCCGCGCTGACCGCCGCCCGCCGCCCGCCGCCCTCGCCCCCGGCCTCGCCCCCGGCCCCGGCCTCCACCCCGCACTCGGCCTGGCATATCATCATACTCCTCCTCGCGCCGCAGCGGAGCGATAAACGAATGTATATTTTAATGGTGTAGGTGGTCGCTCGAATTTATTATTGTCTCGTGCGATGTTCGATGTTCGCACTGTGGCGGCGCTCGCGGGCGCGCCGGGTGACGGCGCGCGGGGGCGGCCGGCGGTGCGCGGGGGCGGCCGGCTGAGCGGGGGCGGCCGGCTATGCGCGGGGGCGGCTATCAGTGAGCGCCACGTGCCTCCGCGCACCTCGTAATTATGATGTTGTAAATAATATTAATAGTTTATACGACGAAATGACGTGATCGAAAATCAGTCGAATTTCTTTTGATAGAGACGAAATAAATCGATTGTTTATTATACTGTTGTATTATTAATCATTCCTCACACTATTCCCTATGAAATTTAATGAAAGTCAACATCGTGAGCTGTAATGGAATTGTACGAATAACTTACCAAATTGTTAGCTTCATGTAGTAATTCTCATTAGCAGAAAATTATTTGAATGATCTTAATTATAGTATGCCAAGCAACTCTGATCCCTATTGTAAGGAATAGCTTAATAGCAAGATAATTATTTCTGTACAAAATGCACCAAAATATAAGCGGTAGGTATCTCGCACAAAGAAGAAAATCTATTGCTGGCCATTAAAGAATTCGAGCAAATTAACCGCTTGACTGTATTTGATCGATTCAATGTATAACTGAACATTTCATACAATTAAGTAAAGGTCAAATAAATTAATAGCTGTCGTTTTATATTTCTTAGGAAAATTTAAAATTCTGACGAATAGATTACGTGCGTCCTTCGCAGTTAACGTAACGTTTGAGTGTTATGAATTGCTACTGTCCATCGAAAATATTATAATTAATTTTATTGACTTTGTGGTGACCTCAATATTGAGCTTACATGTAAATTGAGACCAGTCTTAGAGATGACGTTCATGAGGGAAATCTAGTAACAGTTGTAGAAGTTGGAGAAAAACGAAAATATAAGTACAAAGTTATGACCTGCTATAAACAGCTTACAGTGGTAAATAATTATGAAAACTCACCCTAGTGGGTTCATCACCATCATCATGTCAGCCCCTAGAAATCCACTGCTGGACATAGGCCTTCCCCAATGAACGCCACCACACCGGTCCTCCGCCCTCGGCATCCAGCCGCTGCCGGCCACCTTCTTCAGGTCGTCGGTCCACCTGGCGGAGGGGCGTCCCACCTTGCGAGTGCCGATCCGCGGTCTCCACTCCAGTGTGTGTTTTCAGTATCATTTCGAGATACTGTCCACGAACGTGTTAAGGGCAAGGGCGCCAAGTATCGTTCTGACGGGGCTACGAACGTCAGGAAGGAAGGAAGGAAGGAAGGAAGGAAGGAAGGAAGGAAGGAAGGAAGGAAGGAAGGAAGGAAGGAAGGAAGGAAGGAAGGAAGGAAGGAAGGAAGGAAGGAAGGAAGGAAGGAAGGAAGGAAGGAAGAAGGAAGGAAGAGGAAGGAAGGAGGAGGAAGGAGGAAGGAAGGAAGGAAGGAAGGAAGGAAGGAAGGAAGGAAGGAAGGAAGGAAGGAAGGAAGGAAGGAAGGAGGAAGGAGGGAAGGAAGGAAGGAAGGAAGGAAGGAAGGAAGGAAGGAAGGAAGGAAGGAAGGAAGGAAGGAGGAAGGAAGGAAGAAGGAAGGAAGGAAGGAAGGAAGGGAAGGAAGGAAGGAAGGAAGGAAGGAAGGAAGGAAGGAAGGAAGGAAGGAAGGAAGGAAGGAAGGAAGGAAGGAAGGAAGGAAGGAAGGAAGGAAGGGAAGGAAGGAAGGAAGGAAGGAAGGAAGGAAGGAAGGAAGGAAGGAAGGAAGGAAGGAAGGAAGGAAGGAAGG